>JBAWJX010000065.1:0-151659 GCA_037356095.1 Xylaria sp. Z21 | reverse complement strand
TAAATAATATATTATTTAATTTTTTTTTATTAATTATATTTATAAAAATTTTTATATATTTAATAATATTTTAATTTTTATTAATAAGTTTTAATAATAAATTTTTTTTTAATTTAATTAAAAAAAATAACAAAAATAAAAAAAGCAGCAAAAATAAAAAAAAAAAATTTTTTTAATTTATTAAAAAGTTTTTTTTTTTATTTTTTAAAACTTTAAAAATTTAATTTATTATAATATTTAATATAAAAATTATAGCATTAATTATAACAATTATAATATTAACTTTTTTAAATTTTATTTTTATATTAATAATTAAGTTTTTTAGTTTATTATTTATATTAACTATAATATTATTTTTAAAAATAATTAAAAAATTATTTTTTATTTTTTTTAAATTAAATATTATAAAATATTAAAATTTTAAACCACTAAAAAATAAATAAATAAAAATAATAATATTTTATTAAAAGCTTAATAAAAGCTTAAATAAAAGCTTATAATAAATATTATAAAACTATACAAATAATTATTTATATATATAAAATAACCACTTTTAAAATTATTTTATAATTTAATATATAAGCTATAAATCAATTTTTAAATAATAATTATATTAAAAAAAAATCCTCAGGTAGGATTCCCGGTGGGCTATATACTTATAAGTCTAATTACCTAGTATATACACATGCCTGGTGGGGCTAGGTTCCCCTAGTGTATTACCAATCCTTCCAGATGGATCCATAGCACCAGCACTTTGCAGCCAAGGTAATAAGCTAATAAAATTGATGGATATAGCAATACTTAACTTTCCCCCTAGATCTTACTTAATTATACTCCTGCAAGATGTAGCTCTTAAAACAATAGCTACTTAATACATACATAAATATGCTGCTAAAAAGCTGCTATGCGCGCGCTTAAACAATATAGCTGATTAACACAGGGGGGATGTGGAACTAACCGGGGGTTAAAAAAAGTACTGGTGCCAAGTCAGCAGCCAAAAGGATAAAATACAGCACACTGCTCTCCGATACTGTACCTGATTCAAGCCTATCAGCATAAACGAGTCAGGAACCCGAAATCCGGGGACTCTAGAAGACCCCCGGCGTCGTCCGATTCCACGAAACATGTTCCACTGCACTATCGCCAATACGTTATAGCGACGCTTAAGATTCATGATCCGAACAGGGGTAATATAGTGTATGCTGCGGACCCAATAATTAGCTGTCAGTCCTGCCCAGGCCATGGGAAGTGGGTTCCCGCTTTGCATGGTCTAAGAAATGTTCTTGAATAGAAAGAGATACGAGCGACATGTCAGCCTCCTGAATATTATGTCTTCTTTCGCCGCCACGTTGCGCTGGCATCGTTGTATTCCTAACTGTAATTTTACATGAGAAACGCCTCAGTACTCACATAATGCCATCACTATCGCGAGAACCGAGCCAGAGGGCGTTGAATTGGGTGAGATGGAATTCGAGTAAATCGAGCTTGAAGTACGCGCCAGCCCCCAAACCGAAAACACCATTCTTACCGTAAACTAACGTGTGATTGATTAAACCAGTGCCAATAAGCGTGTTGCTGAACCCGAGATCGTTCATCTGGGGGGTGCACGCGTGGGAACGGCCTTCGAAGTGTTGGATCTTCCGGCGCCAGATCGATCAAAACCAGCTGAGCGGCCTCCAACACAATGGGCTTTCAACCCGCCACCACCGAATCCACCGGGAATTGGCATTGCCATTGCAGGCCCGAGTGGGAGTCCGATAGAACCGCACAATGATACTTTAAACTTCGAGACCGAGAGACCTATAACACAATGGTTTCCGGAATTCCAACCCGGAGTCGAGAAAAACAAGGACGAGACGCGGAGTCCAGCCACACAGACGAACTATCCCTACCTAAACACAACGACGAGCCCTGCCGAGGAGGAACTGGCTTCTCCATCGTCGGTGAGCTCATCGAGTAACGCGACCAACAGTAGCCTCCCACCTGCCGCCTCACCGCTGCAATCTCCGATCTCCCCTCCCATGGACTTCCCAGATATGAACCTGTCCCAATCCACCCACTTCCCCAAGAGGTCGACTTCGTTATCGCAATCATCACGTTATGTAAACCCTCCCTCTGCGAAGCGAATTATCGGAGACAATGCCGTAATGAGAGCAAAAGAAGTCCAACTCCGACGGACTCAATCGAATGCCGAGGGTGCGAGGCCGGTGGAATGGAGGGGCTCGCCACCACAGCCTTATCTACAAGAAGTAAAAGAAGGGGTACAGTTACAGGAGGTGTTGGCACAGGATATAAAAGTACTAGAATCCCAAAGGAACGCGAGGCGTTCCCCGGGTCCTTTGAGGACCACGACGCCGGATGCGCAGGGATTGCCCCTGCCCCCGCTTACGAGCGCTCCGCCCAACGCACCCTTACCACCGATTTCAGGGACCAAGTTAGCCGGCCAGGGCAAGACGCGCGATCAAGTGCACAGGAGAGGGGGGTCTGGCGTCAGCGACCGTGGTATTGAAAGGAGTCCGCCTGTGGAGTCCCAGGAACAGACGGACGCGCCACAGTCGGGGGCCGAACAGAAACTTACGTCGAAAGAGAGACTCTGGCTGCATCGGAACTATCGCGGCGAAGCGATGTTCCTCAGAGCGTGGGGGCTGCAGATCGCGAGCGAGGAGGACCGGGAGGAAGGGCGCGGGATCCTGCGCGAGCTCATGGAGGGCGAGGCACAGGAAGAGCGAGAAAGTCTCGACCGCCAGCGTATGCTTCACCGGTCGAACTCGCAGTCGCGGTCTAGTACGGGCACGACTTCGTCGGCGATGTCACGGCCCGATGCCGGCTTGGACGTCATTGCCGAGGAGAGGCATAGTCGGGAATTCCACTTTCACTCGCCGGCAGAGGGGCGCGATTATGCGGATGGAGCGGCGGATAGGTTCTGGAAATCGGAACATGAGAGGAGAGATAGGAGAAGAGTTGGACCGGAGAACCATGCGAGGAACGAGAGCACGGATTCGGTGCTTGGGCAGTACCTCGATCTGCGCTTGAATCATGGTAATTGAATTAATCGCCGCCTTGGTAAAGAGGGCATGGCATAGTATATGTATAAATAACTCATAGAATGAGTTTCGTATATAGCTTGTTCTAAAATTCTGATAGAATTGCACTTCTAGAGACGCTAAACAGTCAAGAACGGAACGCTTTCCGTACTCTGATCAAAACTTTCTCAGGCATTTCGCACTGCCACCTATCATGACCTTTAGAACGCACTTTTCTCTCGTATTCAAGAGAAATTAGTCCCGCGTTTCCGCCATTGTGGTACGTACGATTACGTAGCAACGTTGATATCAATGGACTCATACAATCCAAACATGTCAATACCTATTAGCCGACTTATACATCACTTCCCTAATCTCTTGGCATGCTAGCCGGCCGCGGAATACCTGCATCACAAACACGATAGCTTTTGCGCTAAGTGTGGGAGCTTGCGCATAATTCCGCACTGGTATCCATCGTATCCATCCAGTCGGCTCTAGATGACATAGTGCATGGCGTTGTAGAAGTAGCATCTTGACTTCGGCTCAGCATCCCCCATGGGCTGCTCCAATGAGAGAAAGCAGTAAAATGTGAGCTGCGCGTGCGATTGGCGAACGCTATAGCCTCTTTCTCGGGCGTACCGAACCGGTCGGGGACTAGATACTACGCTACATGTTGACTGCTTCGAACTTTTCTGAGGGTAGCTTCGCAGACGCTTCTCCCTTGAGCTATTAGTGAGCTGGCACAGCAAGAAAATTACCTGGTTAACTACACCTCCGCGGATCTATATCCGCCATCTACGATAGGCTATAACGTAAGAGTTCTACAAGAGCTAGCACTGCTACTCGGGCCATAGGCGAGACTGCATACAACACTGTCGATATTGGCTTCTTTGATGCTACGCAAAGCTACGCATACGAATGATTCCCGCGGAACGGAGACTCAAAAGGGTTACCGGCATGAGAGTAATCGGTGACCGTGGTAGACTCGGTAAGGATCTTATCATCTTGAGAATGGGAACTGCCGCATAACGCGGTTAAGAGGCCGGTATAGTTAGTGTAGAGAGCTAACTAGCTTGGCAATGATCACGAGGGAAGAGGTTACATATTGGAGTAATATACCTATATTTCAATGATAACATGGTAAGCAGACAAGGAAATAAAACGGAAAACTATAGCAAGATTGACCAACTTAACTTACTAGGTTAGGGCACACAAACCATATTAGTATCATATTGAAAGAGGAATACCACGAGCACGCAAGCTTTACTAAATGCAGTATCTCCTATAGAATCTATTTCATACGTTATTGAAATCGAAGTCTGGTATTCTATCGTGGAGTGATACTTACTCCTCTAGAGCGGACTGTTCACTACGGTCTATCACGCCACAACTTAGATTGCTAATGTAGAACGTTACACTACGATCAGTAAGGACTATAGCGAGGCACATGATGAGAAGGTGGTGCAGTAGCTGTCTGACCCAGAGCCCTGGGATTGGATGCTATCTTGTTTGCTTGTTTTCATATCCGAATACTCGGCTGTTTGCTTCGTGTTCTGGAGTCGCCGAGGCCGGTGAGATATTAATCCAGGCTCCCTGCATATAATACCACATACAAACACGCATGTATTCCGCACACCACCAAAACCTGGAAGGCGAGTAGTAGACTCGCTTCGTCATGAGCATCTCGCTTCTGCTGGTCGTTAGATCTCTAGATGAAGGAGGTGTATGGGGGCTGGATGTCGTATTTCCCTCTAGTTTCCTGTACGATGCAGCCCCGGAAAGCGAATTTACTTTTGTATTTAAGACGATACCTCACATAGCGTAGTCCAACCGTAGCTATGCTGTTGACGTTGTTCAAGGTAGGCGGAATCGCTTCCGCACTCCCTTGTCTAGGCAATGCACAAGCTTGACAATCATCCGCGTAAAATTGGGTCATGGTTCTTTGTCTCGACATCGCTTGCCTCGAAATGGCAAGTCAACTTTCTGCTTTCCACCAGACGTTATAAGCGATCATGTGCCACAAGTAATGACGTGGGGCACCTCGGCAATGCTCTCGCCCTTGCGATGGGTTCTATAGAAGAACTATTACTAGGATGATGAAAGGAAAAGGGGAGTTTTTGTTTGGACTAGCTCTGGAGCCATGGTTCATATAGGAGTGACGCGGGCCCGTGCCATTCACCTGCCTTTGAGGATGTGTGTGTGAGATCTCCCTACGCGAGTATGGAGCCAGCGAATGCTAATACGGGCTTCTTCCAGCTTCTTCCGATGCTGAAGAACCAGTTTCTTCATGATCCGAGTATAAGACGTGTCTTCAAGCGTGAGTAAAGAGAGCTATTAGGGCCTACCTTGCTAGAGATGCTAAGCAGAATTCAGTATTCTTGCCCACGGATATCGCTCGAACCGTCGCCCCGGAAATCACACACCTTGGAGATGAAGTGTTACAGCAACACGTCTTCGACTGGGTGACGGATGCCGAGAGGAATCAGCCATACGTCACGGGCGGCGGCAGAAATGCATTTGGACAGCCTGTGAGCACGAAGCTGGTCGTTACCGAGGGCTGGAGGAAACTGCAAGATTTCAGTATCGAAAAGGGGTACGTATATCAGCCATCACGAGAAAACATTGGGTTCTTGTTGACCAACTAGGACAGCTTTGTTGGCCAAGGGTACGAGACAGGCTTGGACCAATACACGCGAATCGTGCAATACCTCCGTGAACTTATCTTCGAATCCTCGTCCGCAAATGTAGGATGCCCAGCTGCTATGGCAGATGGCGCCGCCCGGGCCTTGCAGCATCACTTGCGCGATTCGAAGCTTAGCCCCGAGGAACGGAAGGTATTCCAAAATGCCTACGACCACCTCGTGTCTCGGGATCCTGCCAGGGCTTGGACTAGCGGACAATGGATGACGGAGCGTATAGGTGGCAGCGACGTATCGCGGTCTGAGACCGTCGCGACGTACTCGCCTCTTCCGAACGACGCTCCCCTTTGCGACCCTAAGGAGGGAATTCATCTCGGCCCATGGAGCATAGATGGATTCAAGTGGTTCTCGAGCGCAACGGATAGTAATATGACGATACTCCTCGCTCAAACTCCAAAGGGCCTGTCGGCCTTCTACGCCCCTATGAGGCGATATAATCCGTCTCTTGTGGTTTCCGCGACGGGCATCACTGGCGGCACAGAGCTCAACGGCGTCACGATCTCGAGATTAAAGAACAAAATGGGAACCAAGTCGCTCCCGACCGCGGAGCTTCAGCTCCGAGGCATGAGAGGGTGGCTTATTGGGAAAGAGGGACAGGGAATCAAGGAGATATCGACAATCTTGACGATCACCCGGATCCGGTCGGCGATTAGCGCACTTGGGCACGTCAGCCGCGGGTTAACGATCGCGCGAGCGTTTGCCGAGGTGCGGGAAGTCGGCGCTGGTCGTGGAAAGCGCATGAAGCTTGTCGATAGTGCTCTACATATGCGCACACTCGCCGATATGACCGTCGAGCATCATGCCATGATGCTTCTCACATTCTATAGTAGCTATTTGCTAGGCCTGGAGGAGAACCCATCCTCAATTCGAATACCTCCGCCCGCCATCGCGGCAGTTACTCCCTCTTTCGAACTTATCACGCCACTTCTGCGGGTGGTCACCCCTCTACTAAAAGCATACGTTACCAAACAGGCAATCCCTCTCGTATACGCATGTATGGAGTCTCTTGGCGGGGTAGGTTATCTAGAGAACGTCGAGTCCGAGCACATGAACATTGCAAGGCTATTTAGGGACACATGTGTGCTCAACATCTGGGAGGGTACAACGGACGTTCTGGGCACTGATCTCATCCGGGCGCTCAAGCACCCCAAAGGCGGACTCGACAGTATCAAAGCGTTGGATCTGATCATATTGAGCGGGGAGAAAGGGGAAGAAAGCGCAGATATCACAAGGCAATGGGCGGCACTGAAAACCCAACTGGAGTCAAATGCACAAGAGGACCTGGCGCAAGACGCCAGGGGTATTCTCTGGAAACTTGCGGAGATCCTCATGGCTGTTTTATTTTTACTGGATGTGAAAGGCAACGATGGCCCGGTGGTACGAGAAATGTGTCGACGCTACTTCGTGAGCAGAGGCATATCGACGATGAGTGAAGCGACTACTTTAGATAGTCGGGCTAACTTAGATATAAACCGGAAGATTGTCTTCGGCGTAGGGCATGTGAAGGGGGAAGTGTCGAAACTCTAAAATGGACATGTACATTATAATACAACATAAGAGATGCATAAAAGAGATTCCAATGAACGGCGTAAACGGAATCGCGGCCTGTCCGAAAGCTGGATGAAGTCATAGACCAAGTACAGGAGCATTCTCCCCGAGTTGGTACGAGAACGTAATTAATGATTATAGTTGGGTAACGGGTAACATTGAGGTATTAAACCAAGCTACTCTACTCTCCGGGTCTAGAGCTCGTCTAGCTCGTTTACGATATCTACAAACGTTATCAGTAACTCACTACAAACTTAAGGCAGACTCAGTTGTCTCTTTTACAGTGGCTATTCTCCTGGGCAAACTCCTCCACCCACTTCTTCACAAAGATGGCCTCCTGCTTCTGCGCGTCGGCGACGGGAGCGGGAGGAAGCGTGGGCGTTGTCTGGTTGGGAAACAGGCCGTTCTCATCCCAGTGATGGACGGCCTTAGAGATCAGAATGTACGGCTCTGACGTGGTGGACACGCGCTCGGGGAGCCCGATCGCGTGCACGCCCGCCGCGCGCCACGGATCCCATTCGCCGTCGACGAAGGCGAGGCGAGGGTAGCTGAGGTTGAAACCGCCGTATTTGTTGATGGCGTTGACATCAGCCTGCTTCGTCAGGTTGAAAGCATCACGGCAGATGAGCGAGGAGTACTCCAGGTCGATGGTGCGTGAAATCAGGGGAAGCTGGTTCTTGGGAACACCGCTGCCGGTCTGTAGATAACCCCATCTATATTCATGTTAGCGTCTAATCACGTTCCTTGTATCTCGCACGGGTTACTCACTGTGTGCAGTACTGGTATGGCCAGAGACGCCACGATTGAGTAATGGAATCTTGGGCATAGAACGTCGGGTCGTACGTGCCGAAGCATTGGTCTTGATCCGCGGTCCTGCAGCTGGCAGCATTGGGGAGGTAGTAGCCGACATAGTTAAGCACGTGATTCGATAATGTGTTGACTTCCTTGCCATAACCCGTAACCTTAATAAGCTCGTTGACCGAACTCCTTAGGGCCTCGGTATTATTGTACTCTAGCTTGTCTGATGCGACAATGTCACAGTAGTCGAAGAACTGGCTGGAGCTCTGTGTGGGATCCCAGTTGTAGCTCTGAAGACCATAAATACCGGCGTTGATGGCGTTTGCGAAGTCGGAGTTGTGGGTGACATTAGGGAGTCCGAATACACTCTTCAGCTGGCCGACGTACTTGCTGTTCTTCTTGTTGAGGAGGATCTTGTCGATGATGTCAGTAACCTTGCGGGTATACTCGACACAGGCAGGAGGGCCGTAAACAGCAGCGGCCTCGAAATACTTGTAGTAATCCCAGATAGCTTCTGGCACGCCCGAAGAAGAGATAGCCCCCCAGTACTCATCAGGGTACAGCTTGCGCAGGAGCGCGACGAACGCGCCGGCGTACGAGCCACCGTAGGCGATCCACGGCGTCGTTTTGGGGCTGAAATCTACGTCCTCCAGGCCAGCAAATTTGACGTTGTTGGCGAAGTAGGCCGTGTCGGCAAGGGCTTGGTCGGTAGTCAAGAAACGAAGGCTCTCGGTGCTGAAGTCCTTCGTAGGAATGCTCGAACCATAGTATCGATGTTCCAAAATGACGCCCAGCCCATTCGTCGCCTTCGAGAGCTGGTAAACAATTCCCTTTTGCAAGAATGGCAGTCGCCCAGCCCCGTCCGTCTCGCCGCCGCACAGCACAATTACCGGACCGCCAGGCTTATAGTATGTGGCGTCGAACCAGTAACGCAGATTGAACTTGCCATCGGAGTGAGGCTCGTACAACGAGTCATTGTGGAAGTGGTCGATGGGCGTCGAGAGGTTATACTCGGGGTAGAGCGTCGCAGGGTCGACGTCTCGAGCGCTCAGCTCGACAGCGCCCTTGATCTGTTTGCCGTCACATGTGAGCTTATTTGACCAACGAATCGCGCCCGGCACCACGATTGGGGATGCTACCGTCATACCTGTTTCTTGAGCTCGCTAATGGGCAGAGACGACCTCTGTAGCGCTTGAGCTGCCGACACAAGGCCGAACAGCCCCAAGACCCGGCTATATCCAACCATTGTCACGATATCAATGATTAGTATAGATACTCTCTCCTGGATAAGAATGGCAGCTAGGAGACAAGAGCAAGAGAGAGGCACATAGTCAAGCTACGGGGTCCCCAATGCTATTATTCGAGAGATAATCTGAGGGTGGGACTGGGATTGGGATAACAGTGCTTACAGCGCGATGAGCAAAGGCGGGCTTTGATCGCATCAGGCAGGTGCAGCTTCTCTGGGACGATTGCCCAATGTCGGTACCTAATACGATATGGATGTCGCGATATGGATAGGCATGTAGGTAGGTATTGTAAGCTCGCATCGAGCTTGTATGCAGTGACAAAGCGCCTATCCAAGATGGTGATGGTCACGATCAGCGCCCACACGGGTTAGTGGAGCTAGGTTGAAGATGGAAGGTCCACAGCAATTAGCTGGGGAAGCTCGATAAAGGCTTGCAGGGCCCCCTTGCTGGCGAAGGCAGCCAAGGACCACCGTTTGCCGGGGCGTCCGTTCGCGTAGAAGCTGTTAGGGAAGGCCTCTCCCGACTTGGCGGATACTATATTATGGCGCTTGTCTTGGCTATCGAGGTTTTCGTGGAGGCACGTTGCAGCAGCGAAGTGCGATATGCTCACATTGTTGTTGAATGAGGTGCTTAACTATCTAAACCCCCCATTATTGGCGGGAAATAATTCACTTGGCCATGTACAGTTGCCCCAAAATACGAGCTCATTTGCTTGGGTAACTCAAGAATGCCTGTTACTTAACGGTAGGCCATTGGTGTAGGACCTGTAAGTATGTCCTGATTTGGTCACTCACTGCAGAGATCAATGCAGTAAGACATCGAGAAGCATCATCGCAGCGGCTAGTGACATAGAAACGCACTGCCGTCCTACGGATTATACGGGCTAACTGCCCTCCGTCCAGTGAGCAATTCAGCTTGCCCGTTCTGCTTCACCAGATAGACGTCTTCATGGCGAACGCCAAACTTCCCTTCTATATAGATTCCGGGCTCATTGGTAAATGTCATGCCTGGTTGGAGCCGCACTTCTCTGTTCCACTTGTTGAGATAGGGCGATTCATGTGCTGTAGGTGCTACGGTTAGATGGATTTAATACGCCGTAAATAAGAATGGCATGGTTGGACATCCCCGGATGTTCGTAATGGTAAGATGTGTAAGACACGGCAATAGGATGTAAGACAAACATACCCTTGATCCCGATCCCATGGCCCAATCGGTGCGTGAACCGTTCACCGTACCCAGCATCCTGGATGACTGAACGAGCAGCTACATCGACGCTAGCTGCAGTGTTGTTAGGCTTTAAAGCGGCTGCTGCAGCCGATTGGGCCTCTAGAACAATGTCCCAGACTTTCAGCTTCTCCTCGCGTAGCCCTAGAATTGAGATGTCCCTAACGGGTTCGGGTACAGGTAGTAGTCCTACCAACTGGAGCCAACTAGTGACCCGGCTTATGGTGTTTGGCGGTACGGGGTCAATGAAGAAACTACGGCAGATATCTGACGCGTATCCAAGGTAATGAGCCCTGTAGGAGGTCAGCATATTGAGAGATGCGTGCGAGCATTGATCTCAATACTCACCCGATGTCAATCACAATCATTGTGTCTTGCGTTACCTTCTTCGTACCCACGATAAAGCCGCCGTGAGGTAACGCGCCGTCCTCTTCAGACAGAACTATATTGAAAAAGAGGCCGAACCCAATGGAGAGTAAAACTTCGTTCAGTATATCCCGGACCTCATTTTCCGTCAAGCCAGGGGCTAGACACGGCCGCGTTGCCCGCACGGCGGCGACGGTGCCCGTATTGACGGCGCGTAAGATCTCCACTTCTGCCGGACTCTTGATCTGACGGATGAGCTCAACCTCTGGGGTCAAACCTACGGTCTCAAAACCTGCGTTCGCTAAACCGCGGGAAATGAAATCACGGATCTCTTCGTCTACTATAAGTCTCGGCGTCCGTCGCCTTGTACCGTTATTAAAGTCGGCGAAAAGGCGCGATTCGAGTAACGTAGCATATGGGTCCCAATGCTCTTCCCAGATTACGATATCTAGCTCATCTTCTCGCGACGGGATTCCAAGCATCCGCACACGGCCTTCTTCGAAATGCGGTGCTAAGAATGCCGTTTTTGCTGATACGTCTCCCGATTGAGAGACCTGGGGCAGTATGAGCATCAGAAAGGGCCGCTCCTCAGGCTCCCAAGGTTCCCAATCTATTTGAGATGTATTTCCATAATATCTGGTTGTTGAGCATCATAAGCGATCAAAATGAACAAATGATCAATAGATAAGGGGGCCACATACTGGAAACTGAACCCAGGCTCTAGAACGAATGCGTCGGCATCAGACGCAACTAGAGCTTGGGCAAGTTGGTCTCGCCGCTTGAAGAATTCGTACGTCTGGATTGGTTTCGCCGTGTCTAAAAACGAAAGATCGCCATGGAGGTTATCAATGGCACACTTCAGTACGTCTTTCAAGTTCGTGCTTGGCTTGTTGGCATCACGTGTTGTTCGCAGAAGCCAGATAAAGATCCAAAGGCTCACACCCAGTATGCAGCATCTCTCAATACTGTCAGACCATTTGAGGGCTCCTTGTCGCGGCATGATTTGCACAAGCTTCTTCCCAGTCATCACGAATAGTAGTAAGGCTGTGAGGTTGATGAATTACATGATTATTTAAGTGTTCAAAAGCATGTTAGTCACAGTGAGCGGGGTTCGGCGATTCTTATTCGCATCGAGTCGGACCTCCTGGCTAATTGCCCCTCTCCCTCAATTCTCCGGTCGCCATATTGTCTAGAAGATGAAGATAGGAACCTCATTATACACTATACGGGAAAGTTGTATTGAGCTATGCTAGCTGGTCGATCGGGAAACGGCTATGCAGTCAATCGTCTTTGTTTCGACTCGCAACCTAGGTTGTAGTATTATTGGAAGGCAGATTCATTACTAGCTCTGCTAAACTAGGCTGCAATCAAGTGAGCGAAACTCTTTATACATCTACTTATAGTAGCCACCGGTGCTAAGTCTATTTGAGGGCCAGATCACGACGAAGAGGCACCGAGAACTAGAGAAGTTACATTGACCAAAAAGTACGAAACCAGCGCTCGCCCCCTAACTATCCTCCCAGAAGACCTGTCAGTATAATAAGCCCACATGTTACTTTTACCATTTTCCCTTAACAAATTGTCACACCATGGTTTAGTCATATACCAAAACTCGCCTCATAACGCTAATATTGCATCTAACAGCGCGAACTAGCCCTACCCCGCAAAGAATACACTAATCCAACCGAAAATGAGTAGTATTCAACAACCCTTTTGTTGTTCATCTGAGAAAGCTGGAATAAAGGTCCTCCTCTAAAGACCTGACGTTGCAGTGCTGGGGTGAATTCTCCTGATACTGTGGCGAGGGACGTTTTGCCCACGTGAACCCGCCATGATCTCGATGCTGCGTACGAAGAGTGCGATATCGTTTCCATTGTGCCCCAATGCAGTGGCGCCGTTGCCCTCGGAAGATCCATATTGATGAACTCCGATGGCTCGAAATTTCCCGTCGCTTTCAAGTAACAAGACAGGGGAGCCAGAGTTGCCTAGTATATATATCTATTAGCTTGCTTAATTGGCAATAGTATATGGGGAAATGAACTACGCACCCCCCGCTGAATCGAGAGAGTATTTTAAGGTGTAGTGATCGTCTACAAGGTCAGGGTTTGGGGGCCCTTCGCTTGCATACATGTATTGACCCTTCGCACCCGTAGGAATATCCGCTGGATAGCCGACGACACGGACAGTGCAGTCATTATTAGAGAGAGGGCAGGTCTTATGCTCAATGTAATTGTACACTTGTTCGAATGACCTGTTGACGCGGATGACAGCAAGGTCGAAGATATCGCCTCTGTTACGGTAGTAGCCCCAATGGACCGCAACGTACTCTCCATTTCTAATCTCAGGGTTGATGTGGTTATCGCCCCAGTAGCCAACGTGGACCTCGATGCTGCTAGCCCGCCAATCGCGATGGAAGAGGTTATGGGCTACAGTAACAACTGTACGATCATCGATGAGGAAGCCCGTGCTCTGAAACAATTCGCTTTCGATGCAGACGATAAGTTTGCAAATGGCTGTAGATTTTAGTAGTGACGAAGAAATAGGGAATTGTCGGTCGTACCTCTGTATTTCCCGCCGGGGAGGAGATCGTCCTCGGGTACCTTGATTTGGGGGTAAAAGCCAAGGCGTTTCTCTTTGATACGCAAGCCACCCGTTCCAAGTTCCCATACTCCTATCGCCGGGACTGCGTTGTAAAGAATACCGTGGAGGAGTTGCAGTTTAGCCTTGATAGTAGCTATGTAAGCTCTCGGCTTCCCTCGCTGCGTCGGCTTCCACTCCAGTTTGCATTGTGACACTAGGGGCTGCGCTCTGATTGTATTGAGAAGGCCTTGTAGGAATGCCCTTGAAGTGAGAAGCGCTGCGGAAGTTGTTGGCATGGTTCTGTAGGACATTTACGCCAAAATTATCTGGTGCGGAGGAGCCAGGTGCCCTTGGTAGGTGAGACTATGAAAGGCAAATAGTAAGTTATTATGATCTAAGGACCTTAAAATCGGGTACAACACTGTGGCTTCAGCGAATGATTTCTTAGTTTGTATAGTAGGTCTGCATACAAGCTTAGAAGCTTGAAGAAGGGAGGACTCCTCCCCGAAAGAGATGAGCAGCAGGGCCGAGTCATATATGTGATCCTTGCCCCGATTCCTAGAGTATAGTATTGGTAGCGAGCGGTGTACAGTAGGTGTACAGAATGTGTACCTAGATTGAACATAGTATTAATAACGAGCGCACGGAAGGTGCACGTAGGTATGTGGTATAGTATTAGTAGCGGAAGGTGTTGTAGTATAGCAGTAGTAACGGAAGTTGTCGTAGTATAGCAGTAGTAGCGGAAGTTGTAGTATTAAAAACAGAGCGTATTAGATATTAGATGCAGGCTGGCGAAGTCGATGTTGATGCATGCATGTTAGCAAATGGACAGCCAATCGGCTTTCGACGAGCTTCAAAATGGTCCTTATGTACACCAGAATCGCACTTTGATTGGAGCCCACTTATCTAGGCGAGGTCGCCAAAGTCGCCAAAGTCGCCAAGGTCGCCAAGGTCGCCAAGGTCGCCATGTTTCACAGCATAATTTATGAGAAGTATAATTTTATAGATTGCTTTAAACCTCTGTTAAATGCAGCTCTTAAATGCATAGACTCTTGATATACATATAAATATGCTACTAAATGCTACTAAATGCACGCTTATAAGAGTTGGAAAAACAAAGCAGCACTTAAATAGATACATATGTACTTAGCAATGCTGCTATAGGTACCTACATAAAGTCGGCAGACTTGCATCGTAATGGTTGAACCTAGTGTTGACAAGGTTCTCATGGTGGCTCTGTAATCTGTATGGATGATTTATTTTTCAAGGCTTAGTGGCTGTTTTGGGGGTTGAATTCTCGCCGTTTCTGTAATTCTTCCGCCTCTTGATATAGTTACTGCTCGTTCTAGATATTATAATAATTGCGGGTTTTTTTCTTTCCATATTATTTTTGGTCTAGCTAGCTTATAAATAGTACCTGGGTTTTTCGATATAAGCCGATAGGTATAGTCAAAGCTGTATTCACAAGACGACTCGCAATGCTGCGTCGTGGTGGATAGATGTGATATCATGATCTACACGCTCAATACTGTATTTGTCATCAAGTGCCTAATGTGTGAGTAATTAGTAGGCTACGATAGGTTTCCAACAGCTTGAAGACTTCAGTTCGCCTCATATGTAACCTCACTTCTGCTGCGTCTTAGAGGGCCATTCAAAATGGACGAGCAAAAGCGCTTGCGAGACTATGCGTCAAAGACGGCATCGTCTGTCGCATCCGCCACAATCAAATCGCTTAAGCCGTCATGGAATAAGTATTGGGACGAAAGGACACATGCGAAACACGACAAGCAATTGAGTGTAAGCAGAATCTCATGAACCAACCACCGTGGACGCTAAATGGTTGCATTCACGAAGGCCATCAAAAACCCGCTCACTTACACACCGCTGCCACGCCCCTCATGTATCCGACTCTTAACTATTTGGCCTGGCGAACCCGCCGATGCTATATACTGCTCACTCCGTGTCGTCGACTTGGATGAGCGCCCACGGTATACAGCATTGTCGTACACATGGGAGCTGGGCGCGTCCTGGAAGTCAACGACATATAAGTTCCTTCGGCTGTCAGCGATGGGCGAGCAAAGCAACGACCCAATGGCCGAGAGTCTCATGGGCATGGCAGACGAGACGAAGAAGAAGATCATCTGCAACAACCAGGTGGCCGAGGTCCAACCGAACCTCTACAGTTGCTTGTTGCAGCTGCGACAGACGCGGCCTGGGGATTATTGGATCGACGCATTCTGCATTAATCAGAATGACGACAACGAGAAAGCGGTACAAGTACCCATGATGCATAGAATCTACGGCGATGCGTCCTTGACTATCGTCTGGCTGAACGCTTGCCCGACGTTCATGTCTCCCGGGATCCAACAACTTTTAGCATGGAGCCGAAATGAGCATGCTCAGAAAACGCCCTTATTCAGAAAGGACCCCTCGACAGCCTTCGCCATCGTGTATCTTTTGTCCCGCCGCTGGTTCCGACGGCTTTGGGTGCTGCAAGAAATGTGTATCCCTCGGGAGGTAGTCTTCTGGTTCGGTGAGCACCAACTGACGGAACACGACCTAATAATGGCCCTCAACGCCGTCAAGACAGGTTTGCATGATGTTGTCCCCGCTTCCTGGGGTGGCGGCAGATTTTCCAGCTACGGTGTGCGACATTGGGGCAGCCAACTGAGATACTTCCCGACCAACGTGCAACTACGGCGGCTATACCATAGCGATGGCCGCTGGACGCTGGACCAATGGCTACAGGCGACGAAGGGGAGGAAGGCAAAGGACCCGCGTGATTTGGTATATGGTGGCATGGCACTTATACAGAAATCGTCCCTGAGCATCGACACGTCTTTGCAACTAGCCGAAGTTAACGACGGTGACGTTGCGAGTCATTCGCAGCGTGCCCCCATTAAGCTGTGGCCCGAGATCCGCGTGGACTATGCAGCTAGTGTTTTGGAAGTCCTTATCAACCTGGCCGCCTGCTTCCTCTCCCAGAGTCCCGACAACGGGGGGATGCGGCTTCTTTCGATCGCGTCGCGGGCCCGCGACTACGACGAGATGGACGAGTACTGGGATCCCCTCACGAAGTCCATGAAGGGCCCCCTACCGTCCTGGGTGCCTAACCCAGGAAACGGGGCCTCGCTAGCTGTCGAGATGCTGCATAACCAAGGCGGAGCACACTTCAAGGCGTGTACTGCAAAGCGGAATAACCCCAGGATCTCGACTGATGGGTTCAAGTTGTACGTTGACGCTGCGAAACTGGGAACCATCGAGGGGCCCGATTGGGAGGCTGCTGCGGAGCTTGAGGCTAGCGAACTTGAAAATCGTAATGATGGTGAGAATGATGATGAGATCGAGGGTATATCGATTATAGCGCGCGACTTTGCGGGCTTGGGGGTGACTGATCATGCTATGATCTATGGCGGTACGTTGCCCCAGGGCTTCCTGCAATTCTTCGTTGATCTCCCTTCGGTCTCTGGATCCGGTATGGGGACGTTCGAGGCCATGGCTCGCGTCATGACGGGTGGGATGGCGAGGACAAACAAGCATGACCATGAGGAGATACCCGCAGTGGCGGCGTCGGCATCAGATGCATTGGGACAGCAATCTCAACAACCATTTATGACGTCGCAGGCTTTGCGCACGGGACTGTGCGGTTTGCTGGGGGTGTACATGGCGAAGATAGAAACGGAGTTGCGGAGAATATCGGGAGCAAAGGACACGGAATGGGTTGAGAAGACGATAAAGTTTGTGAGCGAGGAGAGTGAGCTATATGACAGGTTGAAAAGGAAGTATCCGGCTGAGAATTGGTGGCGAGAGGGGAAGGAGAGGTCTGAGGAGGAGAAAAAGGATGAGCAGGATTTTGCCGAGGCGCACAGTCGGGTGATGCGAGGGCGCGCCGTGAAGAGAATGAAGGGCCTAAAAGGGGGACATCTGGTTCTGGTGCCGTCTTGGGTAAAGGAAGGAGACGTTGTGATGTTGGTTAAGGGAGGGTATGTGCCGTATGTGTTTACGCCATATGAGCTGTTCCTCGAGAGGATGTCGAAGCTCGTGGAGGGGTGGAAGAAGATTGATATGAAAGATCCTAAGGTTAACGAGACTATTGCTGCTGAGCTGAAATTGGCGGAAAATAGAGTGAAGAGGGCGGAAGAGAATCTCACAACAAAGGCAGGTGGATGGATACTAGCTGGTGAAGCTTATATAGAGGGGATGATGAATGGGGAGTTTGCTAATGATCCTAGTGATACTTGGTTTGAGAGGATTGCGATAGTCTGAATCGACTCGGAGATGCTGTCTCATAACTGTCCAGTTCGTGAAGCTATTTGCATAGTATGAGATAATGGTATCGCAGCTCTCGTAAATCCCGTATGACTCCCGGCAAAGGTTTCACATCACCTGAAGCTTGGGTACGGTTGAACGACTATCAACAAACCAGGGTTGGCGTATTTTACCTCGCTGTAGGCATCTATGTTCGTCTCGATGCTTTTCTTGTCATTAGCCTCGAAGAGGCAGCCCGGGTTGTAGAGGTTCTCATGATAGAGTGCGGCATCTGCGATATTCTATTCGCAGACGCATCATTCGAGAGCTTCGAATTCATACGATCCGTAGACCCCTGGCGCCTTTGTGAGGACTTCCCTATTATCTAGACGAAGGAAGCCCGAGGAAGGCGCTGTCTTTGGTAGATAGAACGCGCAAATGAGAGTTATGGAATTTCCTGTCGACTGGATATATCACGAAATCTGGCTAGGTTTGAATATTTCCGTCCAGTAGGGCATCTTGGCGCTATTACTGACGGCAGGATTGGATGCTATCGATTAGAGTTCAGGTCAATCTTGTGTCACTAGGGATGAGAAAGCTAAATAAGGGTAAAAGGCTTGCCCGAAACTATTTTCATCAGCTTCACAAGCATGCTTAAACATGAAGCTGGTCGAGTGCTAGCTGGGCTCTACAGCATATTATTTAGTAGGTACTTGATCTCTGAGCAGCTTCTCAAAACACCGTTGCGTTAATTGGACGGTTCAAGATCTTCGATCTGATCCTGGCGAGAATCCTGACCTAGACCATGTTATCTGTACCACACTAAGCCTAGCCTAATGCCCTGCAGATACCTAATGGAGACGTGGCCAGTCACGCAATCCCCTATTACGCGCCCTATGCCACTAAATACCAAAGAGGATAGGTGGCTCGTCTCTTGGTAACTAAGTACAGTACCGGATGCACTATCGACAGCGGAAGGTTCGGTGTCCGACTGAAAGGCCTCTGGTCTGCTGTCTGTCAACCTCTCAGCTGTCATGTCTTGGAGCTTAACTTTCCCTTCTTCTCCACCAGCCGACCAGCAAGAATTGTTCGCGTTATCTCCTTCTTGGGGTGAGGCATTGTTGCAATAGCATAAGGTAGCTTGGTTGCGACACTAGAAGACGAGTCTTTGTCACCCCACCGACTTTGCGACAAACCCTTCCGGGGTTGAGATACACGAAACCTGGCGCGGTGCTTTGGACCTGGTTCTCGAATGACGTGCACCTGAAACGGTGCTAATCCTCTACCATGTTGAAGAATCTTTCGAGCAGAGCCAGTATGGCTCGGATTCCTTCCTCGTCTGTATTTACTCTGCTATTAGCTACTGCCGTCTTACCAATGGCTTCCGGACACGATCACGACTCGTCGCACATCGAGGATGGACAGGCCATCTCTGTCGAACCGATCGTACGTGTGACCCATCTTGAGTAATTATTGGGAGCTATTGGGTCGACTGTTTTGCGGATGACACGGAATCTGACGGTTTTGATGTAGGACACGACGCTATGGATACACATCTTCATCCAGATGGCCGCCTGGGGCGTTATCTTCCCGCTGGGCATGGTTCTCGGGGTAAGGAATCAAACTCTCAAGCACCTTGCCAATCAAAGCTTCGGTCTCTAATTGTGGCACGCATGCGCGAATAGATCGTGAAATCCCGCTGGCATGTCCCTCTACAGGTCTTCGGTACGGCGCTCGCGATAGTGGGCTATGCCCTCGGCCATATGCACGGGGGCCGCGAATTTCGTCATAATAACGTCCACTCCAAATTTGCTACGCCGATATCTCTCATGCTATTCACACAAATCATCCTCGGTATCTACCTCAAATTGCACATCGAAAGAGGAATCCATGGCAAGATCAGGCGCGTGGTTAAACTGGGACACGGGATTGTGGGCAAAGCACTGCCTGTGTTTGCCTGGACACAGATGTTGTTCGGCGGTATCACTGCTCTAGGCTTTTGCCAAGGTGATCACGTTGGCCAGTGCCTGGCGCATTTCATTATGGGAAGTGCTTTCATCGCTTATGGCATTCTCTTGGCCATCCTTCTGCTCGTTGGACAATTATGGCTCAGGCGCACCGGCCGGTCCCAAGAATTCTTTGACAGCGCTGTCATTACTGCTTGGGGTGTCGTCAATACCTTTACCGAGCATCGATGGGGCACTGCATGGGTTGAGAATGATTGGCAGCATACTACCATGGGTATAGTTTGGTGGTGTGCTGGATTAGTCGGAATATGGCTTAGCAGAGATCGTGATGGCCGTCCCCAGCGAAACTTCATTCCTGGCTTCATCATCTTGATTACAGGCTGGGCCTTTGGTGGCCACCCCCAACACATGCAAGTCAGCGCCGAGGTTCACAAGATGTATGGATATACCTTGATGGGGGTCGGTGTGACCCGTATTATTGAGGTAGCCTTTGTCCTGCGAGATCGTCCTAGCATGTCTCCGGATGGCAGGGAGACGAACAGCTTCCAGTACATTCCCATATTTGTAAGTGCTCCAGCTTATTTGTGATAGTCATTTCTAACTGGACTATGACAGCTGCTATTCGCCTCGGGATTTATGTTCATGTCCGCCACAGAGGAGCAAATGGAGCTCATTGCAAACTCTGGAATGGATCACGTCGCTTATATCCTCATCCTCTTCTCATTGGCGGCTCTTCTTTTCCTCTTCACCTTGATGCTTATTCATGTCTATGATAGCAACGCTGGCCCAAATCTTGCTCAAAAAGAAGTGGATGCCGACCGCCTAGGGCCACGGTTGAATGGTGATGTTCAAGTTCGCGACGCGCAAGAATTTGAGCTTGAGGGACTGATGAGCGACGACGAAGACGGTGCTCCTACGAAACATGTACAAGACGATGACAGCCTCAACAGTACACTTGGCAGAAACAGCGACGGCCGCGCCCATTAATCCCTACCAATTTTCGGCACGGGTGGCATGGGAGAAATTTCATATGCTAAATATGTGCGGGAATTGGATATGGCCTAGCGAGCCTGTTTATAGAGGAGCTTCCTCATTATGGAATGTCTCCTTGGATTCTTCCAAGTTTATTTTTGGGCAGCATTGGCGGAGTATATTTGGCCCCTGGCTGTAACTGCATCATAGAAGGCGTTGGGGCAATGGGCCTCATTGGAAATGAGGGATGGTTTTCTCTAGTTTACGTGTTACTGATGTAGCTAATGAAGAAGCGAAGCATTTTTGGATACTCGGTCTAGTTCCTAAAAGAACCCAGCCCCAACCTTCAGTGTTCAGTTCAGCTAATCATGACTTCGGCCATGTAAACATCGGGGTATGTCTACGCATCGGTGGAGCATGAATTTGGTCGTGAGTGTGATCTTTAGGGCAAAGAGCGCGCTCATGTCGTATTTCGTTTGACAATTCCGCCGATATCGCGTGGTATGTGTCAAGCCAGGACTAGGCAATTTCCATTTCCCATGCCGTCTCTTAGCTGTTGCTGAGCATGGGTAGGATGTCCCGATGACGTGGATTCGCTATCTTGCGATGGCGAGAGTACTACGTGGGATTGGCGTTCCGCTAGAGACTCGAGTATATCTTCTATTGAGACCATATTCGTCTATTCGGACGTGCCGAGGATAGTTACAATATGGCGCTCGTATACCCAATTTCCGTGGCCACGGCACGGAATCAGGCCATGCATCAGCTAAAGTGTATTTGATAGCCGATTCCAAGAGCACACATACCGCACTCTGAGATACCAATTCCCTGTTCCGTGCGACCGTACAAACCACTTGAGTTTACCGAATCTAGTGTGGCCGAGAATGTGGGATCCGTCTTCGCGGTTCCTAATCATCTTCTACGGTCCCTAGATTCTACTAGGTATGGTCTTAAGATGACCGACGCGACTGATTCGTCAAAATTTCGGCCATCACAAGACCGAGCACTACCATGGTGCGAGAGTTCATATTCTACGAAGTGTTTTGCAACTGAAGGAGATTTACAATTGACCTCACTCGAACCCTGGGTTATTCGAACGATTGTATTCCCCGAATGCCATCACACAAAGTACGCGAAATTAAATTGTAACGTAGCATAAAATCTCACGGACAAGATGGGATGAGTCACTAACCACAAGCGTTGAGATTATAGACGCGCAATTGTGAACCTTCCTACTCCACAAAGGACACAAAGTCTCGTCACAGAATGTAGATGCGTATGCTAGTGTGTGCTCCTTGGTTATGTGCTCGCGGCACACTGCATTAACGAGATGAATTGCACGGTGTCGCGATCCCAATGGATTACGGTGATCTCAAACGGGTCGATGCATAAATGCAGGGAAGCCTTCCCGGACTCATGTCTGCTTGTTATGACAATGGCTATTCTGAAATGACTTCGGCAAGGAGACGCTCATACCCAATTATCTAATCATGATGATCTTCCAAGGCATTATTGCAGCCGTGGCCTTGATCTCGCGCGCGGCCGCTGATGTCAATGTCGTTGGGCCTTTCGCGCTTCGCATCACAGGGAAGACGGATCCCAGCATCGATGGTGCGTGCCATACCTCAGCTACGATGAGGGGTCATCTATACATACTCAGGATATCATATTTACTGACTCAATCTTCAGGATATGCATGGGCATGTCACGCAGGCGCAGCTACCGAAGGCCTCTGCTACGCTGAGGGTTCAGCCGCCGTGAGCGGCTCTGTGTACGAGTTCTACTACAACTACACGTATTTCGAGACCTACACCTACCCGGGAAGCATAAGCTATGTGTTTCAATATGAGGGGGCCAATGGAGCTGCTATCAAAGTTCCCTCATTCATGCACATATACCCGAATTGGGCGAGTAATGTGAGTATAATCGAAGCATCGCTGTCCCCTTCTGCTAGGACAGCTGGATCGAAATACCATATATTTGATCCGCTTGTCGTGTCCGACTGAAATAACACTCGGAAAGCACCTCAACATAGAATCACTGACCCTTATTTCCGAAGGTAAATACGGTGCTCATTCCACCTGGGGTGGAAGACGGGACGCAGATCTCATTAGATTTCGACTCCGGCTTTTTCTACATGGGTTCGCTATTTGACGATACTCATTGGAATGCCACGACTCCCGAACCTGGAACGCCGGTAAATATCTCGAACTTCCATCTCTGCTACCAGTGGACTGGGGGTTATTGGTATCGCTCTGTCGCGTGGGTGTCGGGATACGAGGGCGTTACCCCTCAGAACCCGTCTTGTCAGCCAGTGAACTTGGGCGTTGAGTCTCTTGCGCCAACTACCTAGCTTTCTGCTATAGTAGTACTGAGGGAGAGCGCATGAAATGAAAAAGTGGTGCGCCGATGCAGATTACGGATCGATGAGAATGGGAATCAATTGTGTAGGCAGAAGACTGGAAGATGTGAGGTCGAATGCTACTGTGTCGGGGATTGGAAGAGAATAAGGGGAGGAGAAACAATAGCTTGCAAACAAACCAGGCCAGAAAGCCACCTCCGTCGAAAACCAACGGCCTCTCTCCTTGAACACGCCCACCTTTCTTGAGATATTCATGGTGCACATCAATTCTACCTAGTTTGGATCATCTTTGACCTTTCTCTTCATTCTTGTAACTCGCCCTTGAATTGAATGTATGTCTCAGGCCCTCATCCTTGAGTACCTAAGTATATCCCGAGTAAGCCTGTCGCAGATCCCCCACCTAGTCACTAGGTATTGTCAACTTCGAAGCTAACCATTCGTCATACAGTGATTTCATAAGCGCTCGTGCTATGATATGGCAGCGAGTATTGAGCTGAGAGGATTCATTTTCCTCATGGAATGCAAAGATATCGCTGATATTTTGTCGCTGGTAGTATAACCAGGGTTTCCTCTGAGCTCGAGGACTTTTTACCCCAGTAATGAGCTCGTATTTCTCACCTCCAGTGCGGCGACCCATATCTGCTGAGCCACCTATGCGAGAATCACGACATCGTATTTTATCTATCTAGCTATTTAACTTAGCTTATGCTCATTGGCGGTGTTCGTGCAGTAATATTCCCGGTACCTTCAATCTTACCTCTCGCCTTACGGCTGTCCCGTTTGTCTTTAGATTATATTGACTGAAGCCTTTTTCGCAATTGCTACTCTGCTACTGAACCTTGCCGCAGCTGATGTAGTCACAATGACTCCAGAGCCCGCGCTTCTTCTGCATGCAGCAACGACCGCTATCGCTACGATACTTCTCTTAGCTTTACCATTTAGGCTATGGGAGCTCAGTCGTTTTCTCAATAAAGGGGATCGAAGTTGGCAAGAACTTGTTACTGCCGTCGGTGACCCTTTTGACTTCATCTCCCCGCTTCGGATTCCCGACTAACACTAGCACCTGTCTTAGGCACTGGGAGTCCTCCTCTCTGTTGTACTGTCATCGCATTGGACCGAATTGTCGGCGTTAGGTGTCCAATACGCGATTAGGGCATACCTTTTCACTCTTGCTTTTACTATTGCTGTATTGGGTTCATGCTTGCTTCTATTCCGAGAACGATGGGTGTCTCGTAGAGCCTCAGATCTAGCGACGCTTTATCTTCTGGCATGCGTATTATGTGACATGGTATATCTTAACCTACTCTTCAAGGCTGCCGCACCTGCAGATGCCTTAAAGTCTATACTTTTTCGGTGCTGCATCCACTTAGTGCTTTTGGTACTTGAGCGTCGCGCTAGAATTGCGTCTTTCGGAGTGGCCGGCGGCCGTCGATCTCCCGAAGAGATCCACGGGATATTAGGCAGAGTTCTATTCACTTGGATTAACCCTCTGATTCTTCGCGGATATAGGAGTGTTCTTGTTAGCGAGGAACTGCCGCCCCTTAGCCAAGATCTAAAACCAGAACTCACAAGGAGAGCAATTCTCCAAGCATGGTCTCAACGAGGTTAGTCGGGAACTCTGACACACCAACTTGCATGTTTCTCACAAGACTAGTGAGGCCCGAAACCACGGCCACCTTGCATCTAGCTTTACTGAAGGCTTTGATGAAACCATTCCTTGCCTCGGTTATACCTCGACTGTTCTTGATCGCCTTTCGCTATTCTCAGCCGCCTCTAATAAAAAGGTCTATCAGATATGTTGGGGCGTATTCCTCGGGCGCGGGAAATAATGAAGGATTTTGGCTTGTTGTCTCGGCTGCGGTCGTTTACATTGGCCTCGCTGTAAGTTTCATTGATCTTGCCCCTTTATCGCCGCTTCTTTAACAAACGTCTTCAGCTATCAACAGGGGTCTATCAACACAGTATAAACAGAACGAAACTCATGACTAGAAGTGCCCTCGTGGGATTGATACATCATAAAGCCATGAAATCACCTAGTAATGGATATGATAGCGGCGAGGCTATTACGTTGATGAGTACGGATGCGAGTAGTCTTGAAGGAGTAGCTGAGATGTTTCACGAGACGTGGGCCCAAGTTATTGAAGTCCTCTTTGGGGTCATTCTTTTGGCACGTGAAGTCGGCGGGATTTGGCCTCTTCCACTGTTTCTAATTTATTGTAAGTACGTTTTTTTCTTACTGCGATACGATTCTAATAAGAATAGTATGCTCACACATGAGCCGGTTCGTTGCGAGGCATTTACAACCTCGTCAAAAGGCTTGGAATAGCGCGACACAAAGCCGTATAGCCGCCACAAACTCAGTGCTAGGTGCCATGAAAGTTGTCAAAATGCTCGGATTCCAGCACCATCTTACTCATCGCATACGGGAACTACGAAATGCGGAGCTCTGGGTTGCCTCTAAATTGAGATGGGTTACGGTGTATTACAATGCTTCTGGTTTGTCATAAGGGTCAAAGTAAACCGACACTTGATCACGCATATGCTAACACAGTCCTAGCTAATGCGCTTGGGATATTTTCTCCGGCTATTACGCTAGTCATATTTGCTATGATTTCAGGCGTTCAAGGCCACGATTTAGATACGGAAACTGCATTCACTACTGTTGCCATCTTAGGCATGATCACGCATCCCGCAAACATGATTATGACTATTGTGCCACGTGCCGTGGCATCACTCGCAGGATTCGAGAGAATCCAAACGTTTCTGCTTCTGCCAAATCTTCAAGCCAATCGCGAAACCATACATAGGAGCACTCTAGGCGAGATATCTTGGGGTACGAATTCGAATCATTTAATGAAATCCGGCCCTGCTATTCAAATAAAGCAACTCCAATTTGGTGACATGCCTCCTATCTTGGAAAATATAAGCATGGATGTGATTAAAGGATCGTTTAGCATACTATCGGGTCCTACTGGGAGCGGCAAATCGACACTCATCCGTGCTATACTAGGGGAAATTGTTCCTACTCGTGGGTCCGTCAGTCTTTCAACACAAGAGATAGCGTACTGTTCACAGAGACCATGGCTACCAAACGGGACCATTCGGGAAGCCATCTATAGCTCTTCTAGCCCAATCGATGGCCATGAGATATGGTATAAAGAGGTCATCGAACTGTGTTGCCTCATGCATGATTTCGACTCTCTTCCCGATGGTGATCAGACCCAAATTGGAAGTAGGGGACTTAACCTATCGGGAGGGCAAAGACAGCGGGTGGTACGTTCTGCGATATTTGATAAGTAAAGGCCAAGTTAACCATATCAGGCACTCGCGCGTGCACTGTTTGCAAAACGCGACATACTTCTCTTAGATGACACGTTTAGCGGCCTCGATGGCGAAACGGAACAGACTATTTTCAATAACCTATTTGGGCCCGCCGGCCTGATCCGACGATTAAAGACTACAGCGGTGCTCGTGTCCAACTCCTGTAAGCACCCGTTAGTTAACTACTTTACAGTTTCTTTACTAACGGTAGACTAGCTCAATATTTCAATTCTGCAGATAATATTATAGTTCTAGGCAACCGTACAATCATCGATCAAGGGGCTTGGCAAGAGATCAAAGTAAAAACCGCAGTTGTCGCCAAGTTCTCTTCTTGTTCCCAGACCAAGGAAAACACAGTACTGTCAGCGAATTTTGATAAGCTCGCTGCACAACTGCGAGCAAAAGATGAGACTCACGCAGATCTTACCCGACAGACTGGAGACCTTTCTCTTTACGGTAATTATGTGATTCGGCCTTGCGGACGTATCTAATACTGGTATAGGTTACTACTATGGTTTCATCGGTTTGGTGAACATGATCTTCCTCGTCACTACCACTTCGGTGTATGCCTTCTTCATTACTATCCCCCAATACTGGCTTCAGTTATGGACTGAAGTTGGCGGCAAGAATACAGGATTCTACGTTACTGGATACCTTTTTCTGTCGTTCATGTCATGGCTATCAACTAGCATCCAGGTGTGGTACGTGCTCCAGGTGTATACACCTACTTATCATCGCTGAAGTCATATAGGTCTCTTGGAATTAGGCTTGCTCCGCAATCTGGGTCGCGCTTACATCAACATCTCCTAAATATCGTGATGAGGTAAAGCTCGGTTTACCAGATCCTGATAACAAGACGTAAAAGACAGCTAATTATAAACAGCGCACCGCTATCCTACTTCTCTCAAACAGATAATGGATCAATCTTGAACAGGTATTAAATAGTCTATTCGCACGCATAACTCCGTCATAACTAACAGGCTTTAGATTCAGTCAAGATATCCAGCTCATTGATACTCAATTGCCGTCAGCTTTGCAAACTGTTGTAGTCCGTGAGTTGCGAATTGAGCTATCTGCTTACATAGGTATTAGTGGGTGACTAACATAAGGCAGAAGTTTTCAAACTCCTGATGCAAGTCATAGTTTTATGTATAGCCCAGAAATGGCTCGCGTTATTTTTGCCAGCCTGCGGGCTTGTTGTTTACATCGTCCAGAAAGTCTATCTTCGGACATCAAGACAGCTTAGATTCCTAGAGCTACAGTCCCGGGCGCAGGTATTTTCGAGCTTCTTAGAATCTGTAAGTGCTTAATACTTAACTCTGATTAGTTTAGTAGCTCACATATATATGATAGATCGAAGGCCTTGAGACAATACGATCGTTTGGCTGGTCTGAAGCAGTCATACGAGATAACATACAATGTGTCGACAATTCGCAACGCCCAGAGTTCATCCTTTTATGCCTTCAACGATGGCTGAATATCGTCTTAGATCTGATATCTGCAGCTATTGCAACATCGCTCATTGCGATAGCCGTAGCATTACGGGGGCACGTGAGCGGTGCACAAGTCGGAATAGTGCTCAACATTATGCTCGTGACTAATTCAACGTTACTAAAACTGGTAGAAAACTGGACGACACTAGAGACCTCAATCGGCGCTATCGCTCGTTTGAAAATGCTCGAGGAAACGACACCAAGGGAAGGTGCCGACTCCTTGTGCTTAGAACCGGCGGATCACTGGCCTTCTGAGGGACACATTGAATTCAAGAATATCGCAGCATCCTACAAGTAAGTTTGCTATCTGAAGTTCTCGCTGCTAATATCTGACATGTGCGGAAACAAGGTCGGAGTCCATCGCGATACAAAACGTCAGCCTGAACATTGCCCCAGGCCAAAAAATTATTTTCTGCGGCCGTACTGGCAGGTGAGCACCCGTAAACTTCCTAATTAGATATAATGCGATTTCTCACTCTTATGTTAAAGCGGTAAAAGCACCTTACTATCAACGCTCCTACGGCTTCTAGAGCTCCAGTCTGGCAAGATCGAGCTAGACGGTCTCGACATCAAACATGTGGATTTAGATGTGTTGCGTCGACGATGCTTCGTAGCCGTCTCCCAAGACCACCTGCTATTATCTAACGAGACGTTACGGTTCAACCTGGATCCCGAAGCCGGAGCATCGGATGACGCCATCATTGATGCGCTGGCTAAAGTGGGATTGCGGTCGCATTTTTTGGGTGGCAATGTGCATTACGATGAGAAGGCGGGGGTGGCGACTAGCATATCAGGCTCTGGCAAACACTCAGTCCTCGATCGAAAGATATCACAGTTTCAGGAGCTGTCTGTAGGCCAATACCAGCTGTTCGCAGTGTGCCGAGCACTCGTCAAGGTGTCCTCGCTGCGGTGTTCCGGAATCAAGCCCGTGGTTCTCCTTGACGAGGTCACTTCCTCCCTTGATCCTGATACGGAATCAACTATCTATCAAATCATTGATAATGAGTTTAGTGAGAAGGGGCATACTGTCATCATCGTTGTTCATAGGCTTGGCGCCTTGGAGCAACACGCCAAGAATGGGAGAGATGCCGTAGTCTTGCTAGCAGACGGTAAATTACGAGAAGTTATACGGGATCTACGACCGGTGACCTTCCGGTGTCTTGGGCAGATGGAGTAAGGCAGGTGGGCGATTGCCTAGATACTCGTGGGTTATTTCCAAGACCATGCTTCAATATAAAAATCACTTCGCCCGTTTAGGGGTTTCTTTGATTCGACAACGTGGTGGGCGATGCTTGGCCGTTCAATGAGTCAATTTACGAGAATGGTTGAATTCAAAGACGTGCGGCTCTTATGTACAACATGCACGTATGAACAAGTAGCTACAGATTCCTTCAATCCCTGTTCTGTCAACTGTTCTCGGCAAATTTCCTGTCTCTTAACCCGTGACATTGAAGTAGTTGGCGGCGATAGGGTTGCTAAGTCCAGCCGCCGTGATGAAGTTCGCCACGTTGAAGCCGAGCTTCTGGTTCTGGAGCATCGTGTTCGCCGCGGCGGGGATCTGCCAGTTGGCAGGCTGCTCCCACAGCAAGTTCGTGTAGCGATGCGGATGGGGAGGGTTCTCTGCCGGAGGCGCGGGCGCGAACCACGCCACGGGTCCTGTAGTAGTAGCTGTTAGCGGGAGGTCTTCAATAGGGGCTGGAGTGAAGATTTCTGTTGCGCTATTTTCAGACTTACCGGTTGCGGTTGTTGTTAAGGTGGTTATTCCGGCGGAGGATGCGGCGCCGCTCGCCTTGAAGTCGCGAAGTACGGTGTGGAGGTAGTTCGCGGGCTGTCCGGCCCTAGGGTTCGCAAAGTTTGTTGATCTATAACCATCATAGCTATGTTAGCTCCGATCTTGGGAGATCATCCCCTAGGCACATTAAAGAGAACATGGTTTCCATACGCATCAAGATCTACCACGGCGTCGTTAGCATCGTCTCGGGGGAATAAAGTGTTGAAAGCGTAGTCTTTAACTCACCGACTAGCATCCAGATATAGGTTCCGTTCGCAGCCCCCGAAAGGCCAATAGTAGGCTGTCGAGAGGTTTCCGTCCTGGTCATTGCCTGGCCACCCGTCGCAATACTCTTGGTTCCGAACGTCACCTCGAGCTTCTCGGTCACAGCCGGGGTGAATCCCGGGGGAGTCTGCGCGGAAGAAACTCCTGCCAGGAGAAGCGCTGAGACAATATTCGCAGTCTTCATCTTGCTGTGTCTTGGGCGGTACAGATTCTCGGGTTAACAGGGTAAGTTTTTCTGAAGACAAATTTTTGGAGCACCATCTCCTTAAATGTCGATGTCGGCATACCCCTAATGTTGGGAGGCAAATCTTAAGGTTCATAGTTCACTCCCTGGAAATGACAATTTATAGCGGACCAATACAATGAGGAGTTGAAATAGAGCTGGCATGTTGGCTAAATAGAGGTTTCCTCTTCCGGTGCGGTGTCCAGAGTGGGATAACCTATCTCCCGGCTTGGCTGTTCGCACGCCACAGATATAGGAGCCATTCATTATGTACGAGCAGCCGTGTGTTAATGGTGATCTTGTTGGCGCTCTTGATTTAGGCCATTTGATCTGCCGATCGGCTGCTTGCGTCTAGGCTGGAGAAGCGGCACAAGTTCTTCTTATATGACGGCAGCGTGCTATTAAGCTGCACACTCATAAGAGAGGTTATTAGGCCTCCTGTAGATGAACTATTTTTACTTCGGGCTTAATATAGACACGAAATTTTAGGAAAACAATGTGAGATTATGTATGGGACATTGGTTGTAAGAGTGTCACACTTGGTATAGGCTTGCGCTGAGGGACTCTAGCTTTGAAGAGATTCATGAAAAGCTGAGTTTTATTGTAAGAGAATTAGAAGCTAACGGCAGGAGTTCATATTCGAGTGCAAGATAATTGATTATTTTATTCGTTGATAAAGCCGAACCTTATTTTTTGCGAAAAGCGGTGTCTCATTCTTGTGAAGGTGTAATGAGATGTAGGGGAGACGAGTTACTGTATTCATATGTGGGCTCTCACTGATATTGCCTTTTCTTGAGACTTCTTTTAGTATAGGATGTATTCTCGCTTCATTAGGATGATAGTGCTCATCCACAACTGAGGGCGCCTACTCTGATAGATTATAACAACGTGCCGCGTCTGGTTAAGCCGATTTAGAACACAGTCGGCTTGCGGTTTCAACGGAAAGCTTGAATGATCTTCTAAGCTTTAGTGCTATAATTTGAGCGGATCTTTGTCTGGCCCTCCCAAGGAAATTGCACCTGTATCGAAGGTGGTAAAGACACGCGACCTCGCGGCGGGCTCTTCATTCCATGCTGGTCCCTCATATTCGCCCACGGAATACCATTTGGTGCATTAATCTCATAGACGGAATTAATGCGGTAGGCGAAATCATAGCCATCCCAGTCAGGATGTTTTTGGTTGTATTCCATGTTGCCCAATCCATCGTCGGGAAGAGGATCGCATCCACTACCTCTGTTTACCGCAGGACTGACCTCACAAACGTGCGTGATTGCCGAATGAGGCGAGGTGCGGTAAAACCAAATTCTCTTGATACCGGCCATGTCGTACTTCCTGAATTCGTAAGTCTTTGTGCCATCAATGATTTGTTGCATGTATGGATCGTTCATTGCAAGAATCATGTCCGTTCTGACCGGGCGTTTTGAGGCCATGTTCACGATCAAGCTTAACCGGTATATTTGGTCGATCGCCGAGGCTCTGCACAGAAGGGAAGTGGGATAGGATTGGTAAATAAAGCGAGTTTTATGCTCAGCTCGTGCGCAGTTAGAGCGTAGTGTCTCGAAGATACCACGTCGGTGGATTAGCTCGTTGGATTAGCTGAATTTCTGCAACATGAATACTTAAAGCTGAGTACCAGCCTGCGTATAGAAATACAGGTGGCCTATGCTTAGCTGTGCATAACGCATCCCTACTTTCATATAAGACAGCTATTTATACATGAGTATGAGACAAATGTCTCTAATAGGATTAAGCGAGTCCTTTTGGTCAATAGGTCCCGTTCAATTGATGGAAATAATGTGTCCTGATTATATCATTATACGGACATATGCGTAAAACGACTATTCCACTACCTAAAGCTACTGTAAATTCGATCATAGCCCATGTATTAATACCGCCCAGCACCCGTTGGGCCCCGGGCTAAATCAAGTATCAAGATACCCTACTTGGCGTAGTCCAGAGAACTCGGAGTCTTGCGTATGGCATCTCTGGCTCTCGGAAGATTTTTTCGATTGCCCCTGTGCTCCTGAACTCGTCCGGTAGCGCCAAGAATTCCAAGTTCAGAATCAGTAGCACAACGATGATTCGAAACTCCATTGTTGCAAGCTTCCTACCTACGTAATTTACAACTATTAGCAATTACACAAATGAAAGAGAATCTTCCCGGTGAATTTTATATGTTTTTACGGAATTGTCTACGCAGCTCTGAATCCAATCCAAGGTAATAGGTAATAATCGAGTGTGAACTTACCGGAGCAGCCGCGATAACCACCCCCAAAGGCCAGTTGCGGCAAAGCATAAGCATTGAATTTCCCCTTTCTATTCTCTTCGTCCTTGACGAGCCATCTCTCTGGCTCGAAAAGAGGTAGGTTCAAGCCCGCTCTGCCTTGGAATCCATCACTGCGCTTGGCGTTAGCAGACTGACTACTTTTGCTGTATTGGGCTTCGTCAACAGAAACAGATTGACGATTGATATGATAATTCATGAATATTTCGGCCCCTTTCGGTATATGGTAACCAAGAATCTCGGTATCTACCACGGCTTGCCGGAGATTGGCTTTAGCAGTGCCTGCTAATCGTATGCTTTCCTCGCACACCGCATCGAGGTAAGGAAGGTCGGTTCCAAGAATATCTTCTACTGCTGGTGGATCTGGACCGGGGAAGACATCGAGGAGAACGGAGCGCAAATGGCTTTGTACAGCTGGATGAGCTTCCATAAATCGGACAAACCAGGCCAGAGTGTTCGCGGTAGAGTCATGACCCTGCAGTATACCACTTTATTAGTTAATCGCAGACGAAGAATGGTACTGACTTACTCCAACTAGCATAACAAACATCTCGTCTAACATGTTCTGATCCTTGATCGGGTTACTAGGCTGCTTTCCGGCTCTCTTGGCTTCAGCGACCTGGCGTCGGAGAACCAGATCCATCATGCAAGTATCAGCATCGCCGAGCTCCAATGATTCAGTCTCAAGGCGTTGGAAGCGATCGACAGCTTTCTTCATCGTCCTGCCGATTTCGGTTGTCACAGTAGCTCTGAATCTCCGATAGCGCGGAGTGTACGTCTCTAGTTTCTGAGCCCATTTCGGCACAGGACTGTTGGAGTTGCGGGCAATAGTCTGACTAATATAATTCACCTCTTCCTTGATGAATGCGCCGCGTGGGAGATTTTGCTCGCCTGGGTCATTCTGCTGGTGGTCAAGCTGTCGTTTGAGCTTTTCAATCTCGTGTCTTGTCACACCGGGCTCATCACCGATCATAGCCACCCAGATGGCATCAAGGGCAGCATTCTTGAGGTCCTCTAAGACGTTGAATGGCTCATTTTTGTGAATGCTAGTGGCTTTGAGCCGCCAAAGATCCAACAGCTCGAGAGTCGCCTTGTGAATGTTTGGTGCTGCAGCTTTTCGAAGGAAATCGACGCTCATGACGTCGGCCCATACCCGCTTCTGGGAGCGCAGCTCGGGCGTGGTATATTGGCTGATGGAGCCTTTGGGAAACATAGGCGATAGTATGTCCAACGCCATTGGAGCCTTGTCGAATTCCTTATTGCGTCTGACCAGGATGTCCTGAATCTCTCGGGGATCCTCTAAGACAATCAACGGCCTGCGAATAGCAGGGAAAAGTAATTGTGCAATGGGGGTTCCCAGCCTCTGCGTAGTTACTGCGAAAATGGAATTGGAAAACTCCTTCGTCTCCTGGATAATCGGCACTAGGTCGGGAATATCGCCAGTGGCGCGGTTTGCTGATGCCTCATTGTAGGGAATGCCAGGGTATGGCTTTGGGTATACCTTGCGGAAGGCGATCGCAATGATGGCGGCGACGACGAAGATGAAAAGGGTAGGAAGAAACATGTTGTGCCGTGAAAGTAAATGGTTTAGCACGGCGATGAAACGTTGTGTTGGGCCACGGACTACACAACAACACCTGGGATTTCCTCTGATTTCAGGGCGGAGTACCGAGATGCTAAATGTGGCGTATATGTCATAGATGATATATTTCTGAAAGGTCGTGTTACAAATCCGATATTAGTTTGGCCTTACTTGTGGTGACGCTCTAGGTTGAAGGGGCGTTGATGATCCCTTAGTTGGGCTGAATTATGGATACTGTATGCCAACGGCCACTTCGAACCAATCATATAATTAGGTAGATCGTTATATTTAGACCTAGAATTTATGTGTGACACGGATTTAAGATATTGGTTATCGGGATCTTCGGCTTTAGTAAAACCGCTTTACTGTAAAGCCTTTCGACACTACTAGGCTTGAAGGCGAGGTAGAAGTCTAAAATTGAGGAGCAATTGGAAGCCAAATTGTAATAAGCTGTAATCCCATTGATAATTCATAAAGAGAAGACCATGAGGGTGGGCCGTTGTTGGCTATTGCAATACTCCTATTGCCTTGTAGCGCAGCGTGGAACTGATAGATAATACTAACAGCCCCTCTCAGACAAAGAGACTGCAATCCCCATGACAGCACATCTTTCGTCTCAGCCTACATACACTACCACTCTGATTTACTTCTACCTGCGCGATGTCACGGACCCAACCCCAAGAAAGGGGTGCACGGGCGCCAGCTCGGTCTATATAATCTAACAGAGTAGACCAGCTCACTCTGACAGAGCTCCCTCCTTTGTGCAATAAGAAGAAGTCAACTTTGGCATCACCGGTAGTACGTACAACTGTCGAATTGCATATTACTCTACTATCATTTAGGCAAGGCAAGGCAAAGGCCGTCATCTTCTACCCACAATGGATATTACTGGCAACGCACTTGTCACGGGTGGAGGTCAGTAATATGCCCCATATTACCTGGTCTTCCATATCTCCGCGCTTACACCCAATAGGTAGCGGCATCGGGAAAGCCTGTTGCCTTGAATTTGCTAGACAAGGCGCTCGCGGCCTAGTGATTGCGGATATCAATCTCGAGACGGCGAAAAAGACCAAGGAAGAGGCGGAGGCAGCCGCGGTGAACTCTAATTTCAAGGCCGAGGTGGTTGAGCTGGAAGTTTCCTTTCGGGACTCTGTCCAAAATGCCATAGACGTTGCGGTTGACAAGTTCGGTCGTATCGACTATGCCGTGCACTCCACCGGAGTAAGTAGTGGCCTAGCGAATCGTAAATAACTGGATTGGCAGCCCGCTGTGTGAAACCACGGTGAGGCCATTGGCGATTCCGGCTAATAGGTGTTTAATAATAGCTGCAAGACATAGAACTTCCCTACGTTGAAAAGTTCGATTTCGAAGGCTTTCGGCGTCAGGTCGAGTCGAATGTTGATGGGACCTTCCTCGTCACGAGCCTTGTCTGCAGTGCGATGGTGGCTCAGCAACTCGAACCAGCCGACGAAAACATCTCTGAACACTACAAGACGCGCGGGTCAATCGTCAACCTAGCTTCCATGGTCCCTTCCATCTTAGTGCCAGCCCTGGTGGACTACGGGGCTGCGGAGCGTGCCGTGTTGGGCATTACCGAGACTGCCGGTAAGTGCCTGACTGTACCTACATCGTGGTTATAGGTCGGCTCTAACTATGAAACGCTAATGATTTGCAGCTGCTATACATATTGGGTATCGGATCCGCGTGAACTGCGTCTGTCATGTGGTAAGTTACCGCTGGAATCATTTTCTTCCATTTCTAGTAACCTGAGGGCTCCCGAAATGCGCCGGGAGTGTGTTTCGGGAGCATGTTTCAAGAGTAACAAAACTGCCTCAAGAGAAATTGCTAATTCCAGTGATTATAGTGGACGGATATCCCCATGTTCGAGGAGGGGTTGCAAAACGAGAAACTGAAAGACGTGTTCCTGAAGACAATACCTATGCGTCGCCCGGCACGGGCGGAAGAGGTTGCCAACGCTGCCATCTTCTTGTGTAGCCCGAAGTCTAGTTTCACGACGGGATCCAAGATGTTCCTGGATGGAGGGATGAGCTTGAACCACCTGACCCCGAGGGAAAAAGAAGAAAAGGAAGAAAACTTCGAATAAGGGCTTTCGTGAGACTTATAAATTCTTTAAGAAATGAAGCTTAATGCATTACCTACAATAACCGTGTCAACGGAGTATTCTTGCACTATGTAAGTGAGTATATGCTTTTAGCTTTCTGAAGAGTGTTCAGATGGTCACTATTGCGTTTCTAAAAATTATAATATCAACTTAAGTACTCAACTTAAGTAGGTCGGGGTGCCGTGAACACGCATCTCTAATTGGGATGGGATCCGCCTTGGCCTCCTTGTGGGCGACCATATATCCCCTGCACAGATCCTGGATCTAGACTTACTGGGTTTAGAACACACTACGCCAGTCTAAGGTCGAGATCTCCCCTCGCTATACTATTTCCTTCCCTGCTTGTCTTGGTGCACCTTCTCTTCTCGGTTGATGCCGTGCGCGGCAGGGATCCGAAGGCCCATGTTTCCTTTCTTATCACTTACTCACTGATATGATAATATCTATCTGCCTACCCTACCAACATTGGCAGTGACGTGACGCGAGCCGATGGATGCGGGTAGGTACCTAGTATGCACGCATATTAGATAGCTGTTACCTTATGCACTTAGATTATATGCTATGCAGACGAGAGGTCCATCTCGATCTCGGATCTTCTCTTCCTCAAATCACTTCACTCACTTCTCAGGTTGCACGGCTACGAGCCCGCATCCCAGTCAATTGCTTGCTCTTGTTTTTGGAAGTGCCGCATCCAATTAGTGAGGTTGAGAAGGGGCCTAATCCCCGCACATTCGTTACCCTATAGTGTACTTACAGTACCTATATCCAGATACCTAATTTGAAAATGAGGACAGGGGTGCTGTTTAACCTCTGTGCCGGCATAGCTTTGGCTCATGCTGCCGCTGCCGCCGACGAGGGAAGCTCGAGAGACACCAGCGGCGCAGTCCATCCCTTCGTGAAATACAAGCAGCTCGCGGCGGGCGCAGACATAACTCCTGCCACCACAACCGCGGCCCCAACACCCACGCGTCCGGCGCTGGAATGCTTCCAAGTCGCGGAGCCCGTGCTCACCCCTTCGGGCGTGACTCGTCGCGATTCGAGCCAATTGCCAGCCCTTGCAGCGGCGGATCAGATACCAATTGAGGCCGCAGATGCTAGTGGTAGTGTGTCATCATGTTCGGTGGTTCTGATGGTCCATACGTTTGCGAATAGCTATGGATTTCCCTACGTCGGTATGCATAGCCCACTTCCTCATGAGACTCATAGCACCACATAATACAGCACGCATTCTTCCCAATTGGGCTATCAAGGGTAGCAGGAAGCCAGTGTACATGTGCTGACACCCAATACAGGCAACTACACGCCTCCCAAGTGCGATTTCGACCATGTAGTCATCAACTTCACGACAGTCGTGCGGGGGCGGCAATTCGACCGCACGGGCGTCATGTACCTGGGCGACGCGGAGGTCTGGCGGACGTCGACGGCGGAGCCGACGAGCTACGGCATCCGCTGGGAGTGGCTGAAGGACATGACGGCCTTCACCGCGCTCTGGAAGCAGCCGCAGACGCTGATCTTCGACCTCGAGAACATCGTCGACAGCACGTACACGGGGCTGCTCAACACGACGCTAACAGCCACCTTCTTCAAAGCCCCAGCCGCCAAGACCAAGCCGAAGGGCGCGAGCGCGTACCCGCCCGCGGACCTCATCATCCCCATCTCGCAGCGCCTCGGCGCCGCCGGCAAGCCCAGCCAGTTCGTGTACCCGGGGCAGCCGGCCAACTACACGGTGGCGGACTTCCCGCGCAACGCGAACCGCGCCGTGTTCACCGTCGACGTGAAAGGGCAGGGCAACGAGGAGTTCTGGTGGAGCAACGTGCCGCAGAGCGCCGCGCTCGCCTTCCAGGACACGTACGGCGAGTACCCGGGCTACTCGCCGTTCCGCGAGGTGCAGGTGCTCGTCGACGGGCACCTGGCGGGCGTGTACTGGCCGTTCCCCGTCATCTACACGGGCGGCATCGTCCCGCAGCTGAACCGGCCGATCGTGGGCGTGCAGGCGTTCGACATCGCCGAGCACGAGATCGACGTCTCGCCGTTCCTGCCGCTGCTCTGCGACGGCGAGGCGCACACGTTCGCGATCAAGATCGTGGGGCTCGTCGACGACGGCGCGTCGAGCGCGCAGCTGTCCACGACGACGGACGACGAGTGGTACGTCACGGGCAAGGTCTTCGTGTGGCTCGACGATGCGGAGTCTATCACGACCGGCACGGTTGATACGCTCCACACCGCCCCGCCCACGATCGCGCTCTCGCAGCGCCTGACTCAGAATGCTACGGGCACGAACGAGTCGATCGAGTACAACCTGGCCGTGACGCGCAACATCGCCATCACGTCGTACGTGAAGACGCAGAAGGCCAAGGGCACCGTCAAGTGGACGCAGGCGCTGTCGTACTCGAACATCGGCGGCGTCTCGGCCTACGGCAACAATAACCTCAACACGTTCTCCATCTCGGGCGCCGACGCCGCGACGGGACCGGGCACGAGCTACGCGACAAGCTACGCGTTCCCTTTATTCGCTAACAGCACCGCAACGGTCCTGCCGGAGGGCAACCTGACGCTCTGGGCACAGGTCGACCAGGGGTTCCGCGCCGAGGTCCGCGGCGATGCCGTGTTCCCCACGGGGCTTGAGGGGTTCGTGGCTCTGGGGTTGGTGCCCGCTGCAAGCTCTGTCCAGGGCGCAGTCACGGAGACCTGGCGCAACGGCACGGCGATGTACTACCGGCCTGGCGACAATAGCTATAGTACGGGCTATGGACAGACAGACCAGGTCTTCTCGTTCGGCGGAATTTCACCCGCTGGCCGCGTGTCAGAGCTGTACTATCGTAACGTGAGCGCGTTTAATGACACAATCACGGCTGATCACGTTGAGCTTGCTGGGAAGAAAGTCGCCGGCTAGGGATAATATAGTAGCATTAAGTAACATTGTTTATTGAGCGACAGTACTAGGATAGTAGTAATATTCCGAGTTCCTTGGCAGACGTCTTGGATGATAAGTCTCCATCTGTGACTCATAATCATAGTCTTTAACAGCGACTTATGAATAGATGCGTAACCCGTGCCTTTTGTTGTCTGTGTATCCGCCTGCCTCCCTGTATCTCTCTGCCCGTCCGCATATCTCAGTCCACAAACCGCATCACACCACATCTCGAGATCGAGCACTGCGCCGATATCCGATCCGGATGGCCCTCAAGTCCATTCATCGAAAACCCCGACGCCCCCGTGTAATTACTCCCGCAGACGTCGCGGGTCCCCGCCTTCGAGCAGTCGCCTAGGTAATGCGTGGGTGGTGGGTCGTCGAACGCGTACGGCGGCCACGATGTGCAGCAGCAGCAGAGCGCGAGTGTCTTCGCTGCCGAAGATGCTCTTGGGTCAAGTTGTATAGTACTTGTGGCTGTGCTACTGCTGCTGCTCGTCTCGCTTGCCCACATCGTTGGGAAACAAGTTGTCGTGCCGGCTTGCGGGAGGGCGTTGCTCGATGCAAGGAAGATGGTGAATAAAGCGAATAGGTGCATTGTGAGATGTATCTTGCGAAGCTTGGAACACGCCGTTTGTTCAGATTTCGATGTAGATGATGCCGTGACGAAGATGGAAAATGATGCAGCCGATTAGTCGTACTACACAAACCTCATCCATATCTTATGTAACTAATCAGCTTCTATATATATCTATCAACGAGTATATTGATCATGATGAAGATAAAGCTGTAAGATACCGGTCTTGGCACCACCTGCTCCGGATACGAAGTCTTCGCCTCGTCTGTTTACCGCGCCTTGGCTATGTAAGGCGAGGGTTGCAACTGCAACAGACGGGGCGAAGCGCTGTTCCCCATTTAGCCCGTTCGCCGCCTGCCTCCGTCGCCAGTGAGCATATGTGCGATTTAGGCACAATGTTTGGCGATGTCGTAGATAATATCGAGGAGACTCTAAACAAGATTTTGCAGAACTATTCATAGACGCACAGGCGAGATGTGCCACGTGGGGTTGGCGCCAGATAATATAACATCATATCATATGATGGTGAGTGGTGCTACGCAAGAGAATGAGGAATAAATGGGAGGATGATGGCTGGTGCTTGTCAACCGCATTCTATTGAGCCCGTCCGTATGCTCTATTCTGTAAGCTTCTAGCTACAGGAGGTGTGGGTATATGATCTCGCTCAAGTTCAAACCAAACGCTTTGCACATTTTTTGAGTCTTCTGGCGACCCTACCCATTTATTTACAACTGGCTCATCACAAACGCTCGACTGCGGCCAGAAGCGTGGCCAGCCTAGGTTAATTAGCTGTCCCGTGCGCTTCATGACTTCTCGGATTCTAGGCTTAATTTTGCAACGCCGTCAGCGTTATCAGGGGTACCGTCGGGAACGGCGGCTTTGTCTTGGCCTGCACCTGCGTAACGAGTGCCAATTTTCTTGACCTTCTTTTGCTTCTTTTCCGGTGGAGGGTAAGCTAGTAATGTAATCTCCTGCCATTCTTTCGATGCGTTGTAGGCTTCTTGGATGGGTATTAGAATATCATGTAACGCCTTTGTGACAGCAGGTTTCAATAGCTGGGGTGTGAGCTTCAAACCAATTAGTATAGCGTTCTAGATGAGATTGGGACTCGTCGCGTGGCTCCTGGGGAAATGACTTACCACATCGTTCTCGTAATCGCTTCGTAACTGTTCAATCGTCGAGTACACGAGCGGCTCTAAGCCGTCCCGTTCACGAGTAACAACGAATTCGCGTTTTCCTTTAAGCTCGGCTACGGGAAGGAAAACATGTTCCACATAGGCTAGTAAGCCGTTGCCCTCAGCAACCTTTGGTGCTGCCTCGGCTTTCTTGATCTGTGTCAATAGTTAGCAGTAATCCACCAGAAGCGGCGAAAGTAGCTCGATCACAGGCCAAAGAAATAGCCTCGAAGGGGTGCACCACCCTGTAGGATAAATCGTACCTTTTTAGTCACGACATCTGGTGGGTCGAGAAGATCAATCTTTGAGTTCTCATCGCTCGCGCTCACTATTTCAAGGTGAATTAGCAAAACCATCTTATATGGCAAATAGCGGCTGCTAAAATGTTTCTCGGAAAGCCGCCCGCTTAACTAGTAGCTTTTACGGAGACATCTGAACGCATGTTGGGAGATGTGTGTATCAGCTATACCGTGTAGGTGGCTATAACGCGGCGCGATAACGGTTGCGTGAAATCCCTCTCCGCGTATTGATAGTAGGGGCTTATACTCACTTTTGCCACCTTGAAGGCCGGGGATCATGTCGTTCATGAGATGGGCGCGCTATGAGATGAGAAGTAAGCCCTGGCCCAAAACTCAGATTGGCCCAATTGCGCCCAACTCACCTGTCGGTAACCGAGCTTTGGTAGCCACTCTTTCGCAGCTGTGAACAGTTTTCGCTGATCAAGTCCTGTAGCACATCAATGATTTGCCCTAATATTTCAATAGGCAGCCTGATAATAGCAAACTCACCACCGAATTGGGCGTCCACGTTCAGGTACTGTTCGTCTAGTACTTGTAGAATCGGGTAGAGCAAGCCACTCAAGGGGCTGTTGGCTGATTGCTTAACAACTTCGGCGCCAGCCTTCTTCGCATCGTGCTCGGATGTTAAAGAGGACAACTTGTAGATGTCCATGATGTAGTCGGGGGTCTTTTGGTAAGAGCTGCCGAGGACGAACTCGACCTTGTCGGTTGACACACCACATGCCTGAAGCAGCGCTGTTATCGCAAATCGGTAATATTTAACACGGTGCTCGACGAGCTCGATGGGGGCTTTGAGGTTGTCGAGAAAGCCGTGGATCTATTCATCGCCATCATGGTCAGTGCTGGTCCCGACGCGTACGCTTGGGGGCATAACAGATATACGGAGGATCGCATACGTCGGCAAGGAGGATAACCATGTCGCATCCGGCAGCCAGCAGCTGGGCTATTTTGACCTGTCCGCAAGTTGTTAGCCTTAGGTATTGTACGAAGGGCTGATCGGGGAATCGTACACCAGGGACTAAATATCCGCAGTGAGGTCGACCGGTCTGGCGCGTATTCAAGTTAGTCGTCGGCCGTCTACCACCTTTGCTGGAGCGGTAGCAAGAATAGAACTGGTGTCGGCACAAGCATGACATACGGTAGCGGTTCCTTCAACAAAGAAGATTTGTTAGCATTGATTTGATCTATCCCTCTCATGTTCTCAAGAGCCGCCCAGAAGACAAAGTACCTACCCCAGTAGATCCTCGGATTGCGCCCCTCATTGACGATCTGCTCGATTATTTCGGGATTGAGGAACTCAGCAAGGTTCTCCTTGATGAGGGCAAGCCTCTCTTGTGCGGTTAAGGCAGCCATGGCGAGAATTGGAATAGAGGGTTACGGTGGGATTTGCGTGACGTGTTGAGGACCGTGGTTGCGGTTGTGTTGATTTTATGTGATGGGATTGATTGACCTGATTTATTTTCTGAGTCACTCAAAAATCCCCCTAAATTGGGCTAAGCAGGTACCCGAAGGTGGGATGGATGGTGGGATGTCAGTCACTGCCAGGCCGATCGGACATGCCCCGCGAAAGCGGGGCTAGGCCACCTGTAACTAAGGGTACCAACTTTTCTGTGTAGAACACGTGTAAAATCAAGTATCTTCAAGGGACTTGAAGAGCTTTAGATATTGAGGACGGCCACTATTTCTGTTCTACATAGAACTAGGCTATGATTTTTAGTAGCCATCATGAGTCGTATGAATTGTAGTGCTGTCTGTCCTTGAATCGTCTCCAGTGTGAGCATGACAATCGGGGGCGACGATAAGATGAATCGATAAGAAATGAGAACCAGAATTCGCCACATAAGGACCCGAGCACAGCCACTCCATGGCTGCGTTCTATTTACTCTCACCAGAGCGGCATCTATTCCTCTTCTCAACTCGTTCACACTTTTGAAGCCCACGAGCACGTACAGCTACCTATTAGCAAAATACTCGGAAGATGGAATGCTCGGTCCAAATTCCCCGACCCTATTATATAAAATTAAGTATCTCTATTCTCTATCATCAGCCATTAATCGTAAATGAACCATGAACATAGCCTAGCCACAGCACATAGTCGCCTCTTCGGTGCCCTCGAGGCCCTTCGTGAGCAGGCTAGCTGGAGCTCCCACCACCACCTTCTGTGTCATCCAATCACAGAAAAACTTGCCGAATCCCGCGCCGATGATAATCACGATGATGACGTATCCGTTGAATGCCATAGCGATCAGCATTAGAATGTAGGCGATGCCAAAAGCTACGGCATCTGTGAAGAGCTCATATTAGCGTCGGTCGAATCTGGAATCAACTCGACGGCACGAGGGATGACCGGCCAGAAGACCGGGCAAAATCGGACAAGGCTTATGACACTATCCGATAGCGCTTATAACTTCAAAATCTGACTTACGGATGAAGCATCGGATCAATTGCTGTATGAGCGTGGCTCTAAACGTAACGGTCTGGCTACCCGTCCGAGGCCCGTCCGAGCAGCAATCGTCTTCCAATCTAGACATGGCGGCGCGAGAATTGACGTGCTGCTGGAACTGACGAACGATGAATTGGTCGTATTCTTTGCCCACTCGACGAACCAATTCCAGCATGATGGCAAGCAAGAAAACACCAATGCAGGTTGCCGCCATCATCCCCTCGTTTTGGATCTGCCATGAATCGGCCAAGAAACCTACGACTCGTTAATATTCGGTATATCTATCTGTTTTCCGTGTTTCTTGACATACAACTACCGATCGTGTCCCAATTCCACAACATCTAGATAGTGGCTATTAGCTAGAGTAAAATCGAATAAGATTGTAATCGTGGCTACTAACGTGGGTTGAGCAGGCCGAGCTACCCATATCCATACTTTCGGTGTGCGACATATCTCTTGCCTCTTCTATTGAATGGGTGAACCGACTTCTTGGCGTCCAACGATTTGGGACGAAGTCCGTTGCCGTCTACTTCAGGATGCTTCTTATAAGTTTATTCGTTAATGTATTTTTCGCAGGTCTTTCTTTTTGAGGTTATAATGATCTGATAACCTTCCGGAGAGTTTGGTATAAGGAGCAAATAAGAGGGAGTTGTTCTGACTGTGAAGGTCACAATCGATCCTCGACGAGCTGGAATGCGCAAGTTTATGAAGCGCTTACTTTACGTAACCCTATACGGGGTCTGCTCGCGCGGCGAAGCTGTCGGGTTGACTTCGATCTAACGGCCAAGCAAAACACTAGTGACCGGAGGCTACTGGAAATATCAAGACTAGAACAAGACTTGTGGAGAAAATGCCAACCTCCTAGGCCATTTAGTAGGTGAATCCCAGTCGGCACCAGTTCCACGGCAGCGGCGCCTGTACTAAACAAGGTTCAGTTCGCGGCGTTGCCAAGATCCCCCTCATCGTCGGCGAGCAAAAAAGATCAGAAAAACGTGCTCAATCTTTCTCAACTGCCCACTTCCCCATCACGTTATCTAAGTTTTGAGGTCCACTCAGGCGTTTCGTACCGCTTGGCTACCGAACCGTGGATCTTAGTAGTACCGCTAGGGTCGCGTCCCTCGACACTAGATCATGGTAGGCTTTACCGTTAACTATGAAGTCTTCAGTTATTGATCTAGTGTGTCGATAATAGGCGTATTATGGCATTACCCTTATAAGGTCCCGGGCGCGGCAACGTCGATGGCTAATAATCTAGTCCATGCCGAGTCTGACACCTCCCCTCATCTGGAATCCACGAGTTTCCCGGCGACCGACATTTAACGCCTATAAAGCCGGATTCAATGATAAAAATCACCTCTATTCATTAGCGAACCCGATCCTAAGAAATCGACCAGCGATATCAGCAATTCTGATTTACCTATTCGCCGCTCGCTGCGCAAACTGAAGATCTTTCGGTCGAGCTTGCGCTCGAGAGAGATGACTAGCAATGGGGGGCTTTTGGCTTCCCGCCATATTCAGAACCTGAGCGATGCGGCCTCACTGGAACCACATTGGGGCTACTATTCGAGAGCCATTCCTTGCACGAATGATGCCGGATCGTGCGAGTACCTTGATCAAGTTTATTTCTCCCACGATTTAAGCATTCTTTATTCTGGTATCTTGTGGTCTACGATACTGGGGATTATATTTATATGGACGCTGGGGAGGAGGGCCCGGAGGCCGTCACGGGCTGACGGTCTGGTATCTGGGAACATAACTGCCGGAAAATCCTCAGCAACACGATTTACGAGAGCATTTTTCGCCTTCGTGCGAAGTTCACTGCTCCCCGATGCACCTCGACCTATCTTCGGTAGGACGACTCGACTTCAAGTTCTCATCTTGACTGTATTGGCAGGTTATTTGATAGTATGGAGCTTTGCGGGCATCACCTATCAAATCTGGATCACACCAGTTAAGAGTAGTCCAGGGTTATACAACACAAGAAGCAGTCTGGGCCCGTTTTCCGACCGCATTGGAGTTCTGGCCTATGCTCTGACTCCGCTGTCGATTCTGCTATCAACTAGGGAATCGATCTTATCTTTGCTGACAGGAGTCCCCTATCAGAGTTTCAACTTTCTACATCGGTGGCTCGGCTATATCATATTTATTCAGGGCTCTGTTCACACCATTGGTTGGACAATTATCGAAGTACGGCTGTATCAGCCGCAGCCATTGACGGCTATTGAGTGGATTACGCAGACCTACATGGTATGGGGAGTGGTTGCGATGATCTTGCTCCTGCTCCTGTTCGTGCTGAGCACACGATGGGCCATTCGTCTCACAGGATACGAGTTCTTCCGAAAGGCACATTACGTCTTGGCCATGCTCTATATCGGAGCTTGCTGGGGCCACTGGGATAAACTGAAATGTTTTCTGCTCCCGTCTCTACTGATCTGGTTCCTGGACCGCGGTGTTCGGTTTTTGCGCACAGCGTTGATTCATTATCAATATCTCTCCGATGGCTCGATGAACTTCCGCGCCGCACCAGCGTCACTGTCGCATTTCCGGGATGCCGACTATGGGGATGTTGTACGTATGGACTTTACTCAGCCCCACGACCCATGGAGAATAGGCCAGCACTTCTACTTGTGTTTCGCGGAAAGCAGCATTTGGCAGTCGCATCCCTTTACGCCTCTCAATCTACCCCAGACACGCAATGGATCTGTCACCCACTCGTATATCTTCAGAGCGAAGAATGGGGAAACGAAGAAAGTCACAGATCTAGCTTTAAGGAAGCTGGCCAAGTCTCCCAGCGTAACAACACCGGTCATATTAACCGGACCTTACGGGGAGTCGATTACCGAAACGTTGACGCCCGAGGACAACGTGTTGTGTGTGGCAGGTGGCACCGGCATCACTTACGTACTGCCTGTACTCCTCGATCTAATCCAGAAACCCGCCGTGAGAGATCAGAAACTCCAGCTCATCTGGGCTATCCGAAGAAAAGCAGATCTGTGCTGGGTCGAGCAGGAAATAGTCGCCGTCAACAATGCGGCTAAGTCGCATGGGATTGAGGTACATATCTTTGTGACCAGGGAGTCTGACAGCAGCGCCTCTTCGATACAGGATGAGAAGCTTGCGGAACAAGACATTGACGAGAAAAGGGCATGTGGTTCTCCTTCTTGTCTATCGACGTCAATAAATGGTATCCAGACCCCTATGTCGTTAGACATCCAGAAAATTGGCAGCAGGGGGTTGAATCAACACCCGGATCTAAAGAGTCTAGTGGGTAACTTCGTGGACAGTACTGTGAGAGGGCCGACGAAGGTATTCGGCAGTGGCCCAGGGGGGATGATCAGCGATCTCCGAAGCATCGTTGCGGCGTGCAGTTCTGGCGCTAAAGTCTGGAGAGGGAATGAACGATTTGACGTTAGTTTGGTTTGTGATGATAGATTAGAGTGGTAACGATTTATGAATCCAGCGTTGAAGTTTTTTCCCCTTTTCAAAATAGCTTTTACAATCCTTCCGCTCTTAGTTGGAACTCCTATTTCTCAGTTGGTTTCCTTGGAGGTGTAAAATACCAGTATTGACATATAAACATCGAAGTGTTGGTATAGAAGCCTTCACACTGGAGGCTCTAGCATCCGAAACTGAAGTTACGGTATTGTACCTAACCTACTTCCAGATCGAAACACATTTCCTTTTACACAAGTGATTTAATAAATTAATTAAGACCAATATAATAGAGAGGAAAGTCTCATACCACCCGAATAATGATACAGACCTTCTTACCTTAACACAGAATAATCACCTAAATAACGGTACGCATAACGCAACATTGATGTAATATATAAGAAGAAGAATAATATATATATATATATTAAAAAGGGGGTTATTCATTAGCTTATGTGTGGTTAATGGCGATATAATTAAAGCTACTACTAATGAATACATAAGGCATCAAACGGTATAGCCCGGAGGTCAGGGTGCTGCGGTAGAGATCAACGCTGGCGGGCCTGACGGAGTACATCAGCGACGTCTGGCTGCAAGAGGTTATCGGTGTCGCGCTTCTTTGCTAGGTTCTCCGGTTGGAAATATGGTAATTCCTAGTTGATGATAAATTAGTATGATATCCTGTGCAGAAAGAAGTAGACCGAATACGTACTACGAGCCATTCTGGTTCAACTAGAGTACATATTGAAAAGTAAGCCTTTCCCGAGGCTCTGGTGAGCTTTTCATAGACAATCCACTTGCCATGTCGCCCAACTAAGTTGCTCTTTGGGCCTAGCAACCCAATAGAATTGAAGTTGACGGCTTTGAACGCATCATCGCTAGCCCTAGTACTCATAGCAATGTCCATATATAGTCCGCGAGCGAGCGCCTTGCGGATGGCACTCTCGCAGCCATTGATGTCATGAACATTGTTAAAGCTTGTCAAGGCCTTGTTCCAACCTTGCCTGCCCTCGAAGAAGCTGCGATACTGGAGGTACAGCTGATAGGCTTGTTCAAGGCTGGTGAAGTTGAGGAAATGGTGATGACACCAGCCTTTGAGCTCTTCCTCGTCGAGTTTATCGCGTCCTTGCGTTGCGCAAAGGCATGGAAAACGTTGAGTAGCTGGATGTGGTCGGAGTTCATGTCGCTAAAGCGGTGATGTACCTCAGCAGCCGCCTTCTTCAAAGGCTTAGGGGTGAGAAGAACAGTATCTTTGACCCCGAGACAAGCCGCAATGGCAGCTATCTCCTTGCCACAACCAAGGTCATTGCCTGCTTTGATCGCCCTGTACCATTTGCATGAGCCAGGGAACCTAGCAGCGATCATTCTATCCGGCGAGACGATACCGGTAGCGCGGTTAGGGTTGCTAGTTGGTGGAGAAATATAGGACCTTGAATTGTTAGCTGAATAGCTAAATAAGGACGTCACGAAATAAATGGTACTTACGGGGCCGTAAGTTCATGGAGAGCAACCATGTGCTGCTCTGGGCTAGGTGGATCAAGCCGGTCGAACTGATTGGGTTTGCCCGCATCAGGGTTCTTGTCTTTGGCCGCCGCAGCTTTGATCGTGAGGTACACATCATGAATGGGCTCCCTCAAGATCTCTGGTAAAGCCGTTTCCCGCATTCCGTTCTTCGCAAAGTCCTTTGTGAAACATGGCAGGTGAAATCCGGGTTGCATGCAACCGCAACGACCCCGGCGCTTCTTCATCGAGTTCTTCGAGATGGGGACCAGCGTCAGCTATTCCATACGACCTCGAGGGTTTGTAGCCATGAGCTTCAGACCTACTATATCGAGTCGTATTCACAAGACGAAAATTGAATACTCTGGAAAGTAGGAGGCAACTAGGGGTCAAATTTGGAGATTGTATGCTTAGTAACAATGGGGGTGGGAGGGCCTGCGAATAGGTGTGGTAAGTGTCCGGCTAACTGTGTGTGTGTGGCGGGTGTTGGTCTACGGCGCTGCCTACATGTAGGTACCTAGGTATATATCGCTGGCGTAGGTAGTGTTGAGTTATGCTAAGAAGGAGGAAGAAAATGGAAACTATAACGAGTTCCGCTGCTGCTGCGGTTGTTGTATGTGCTTGTGGGAGAAACCGTCTACCTTCCTGAAACCACCTACCTACTTCCTAGGTAGAGGAGAGGGAGGAAAGGGGCTCGGGGTGGGTTGATGAGAAAGCGGGAGAGTTGAAAAATAGTCCAACTTAAACAATTACGAAAGTCTTGATCCATTTTGGAGCAGGAGCGCAGGAGAACCTTCCTCGGCTTCTTTTAATTGTTCGGAAGATTTGTAGATAAAGAACTTGTCGACTACGGGAAGGAGCTCGCCATTTTATCCCTTTAAGTGCCCCTTTGGCTCCGTGACATAAGAGTGGAATAACGGGGCGTAGTATATAGCCAAATAATGCAAGATAAAATAATCAAATCATCGTATTAAGCTCGGATAAGAGTTTAATTAGTATATATTACATATGTAATATGCCCCGTTATTTCACTCTTATGTCACGGAGCCGAAGGGGCACTTAAAGGGATACAGTACTTACTAACATCGTTCTGTCCGTTGCGAATTTATCTACCGAGTTCCACTCAACATTGTCATCAATGACCGTGGGATCGATATCGTTGTCCGAAATCAAATCTTCCTCTTAATCATGCTCATAGAAGAGGACCCTAGCATAGAAGCCGAACCCATGTTGCACGTCTGGTACTCGGCGCTATTGACAAAGTCATGCTATACTCTGCTTCAGAAGAAGCTCAAGCCAATTATCGAAGACGTATGCAACAAGATCGCAAGAAACTCTGCCAAACCCTCCTCGGCAAGACTTGGAATTTCGGAGGTAACTCTCTTCGACTTGTCTTGACTCGAGAGGCGTGGATGAAGCTGCCTTCATACTTTGACGTGCCTGGCGGCATGACTAAGGAGACAGCACATGCCGTCCGTCAAGCCATCGTGAACGCCCCCTCACGGGTCGACTACGTCGATCGGGAGGTCTTGGTCAGATCACCAACTACGGGTCTCGGAATGATCAAATATCGCAATGACATAGTTCTTGCACCCTTCGGACAAGCTCGCGAGGCTTTCGCCATCCCAAATCCGTATGTTCTCCTTTGCTGAAGTAGTCCTTCATGATTCTTACTGCTGTCCAAAACCTGGCATTCTCAGGACCATCTTCGATTCATCCATCGAATGGCCCATGATGGACTCTGCCGGCCCAACAAACGGGTGGTCGATCGAGGCCTTTCTCACGACGAAGGCCGGGCCCGTCAAGAAGGATGCGTACGGCCAGTTGCGCCACTACCTGAAGCGCCTGTTCGCGAATTTCCACCATTACCTGCACTCGAACCCAGTATCCTTCGAGCTCCAGCACGTTGACGCACAGGTTCCAGACAAGACGCTCGCCGGGAGGGAGTTCGACCGCATTGAGGTGAGCAACATCTGCGACTCAAACTACCTCGGTATCCACACAACCCTCAAGACCTTTGGTCCGCTCCTGTGTAGTCCTTCCGCAAACCCTCACGCGACTGTGATCACGGTCTTTCTAAACACTGTTCCTGAGGCTAAGACGATGTCCCAGATCATGAACCCCTTTGCCGCGGATACTGGATCAAGGCGCAAGTTAGGGCTACCGACATTAATAATGGCTATGTATTGGCCTTCAGTAACTAACTATCGTAGTTATGTAGCAACTTTTAAACTCGCGTTTGGAAGCGCCTTATTCTGTAAGAATGTAACCGGGCTTATTGCGCTATTATGGCCCTTTGTGTGTGTGTCTTGTAGCACGCCGGAATTGGCTGCCGATCGGAATGGCCTCTTTGGTTCGTAATAGCGGACGACTTTAGGCCCCGGCCACCTGCCCCAGGCTAAGCGTGCTCGGGGACTCCAGTCCTAGTATCATTATTAGCAGGTTGTTTTGGTGATGGTGACTTTTGGGAGATCACAGAAAGAGTCTTGGGGCTATGTAAGGGCTGGTTGTCGCGGTATAGTGGGTCTGTAAAGTGAAGCTATTCGGAAGTTCTTCAGTAGTTAGTTCACGTGATCCACTAGGTTATATATAGGTGGTTTGAGACCCTCAGAGGGTCTCCCACAACCTACTACAATATAGCTTTTATGACCCCTGTAAGCCCTTCGTGACACTGGTGTGGTTCGGTTTGCTGGTGACAAATGTCTTTAGACCGCTTGAAGGTATAGAAGCCATGACTCTGGCGATATTTCGGCTCATGGGGAGAAATTTCGTGCAGAGAAAGTCATTAATAATACTCTCCGCAGCCTGTCTTGATAAAGAAAGTAATGGCCGAGGTATACGAGGACGTAGATCTTAGATTGCTTCCCAATGTTCTGCGATGGCTGGTCCGTCGATTGTGCATGGGATACCGGGTATAGGGGTAGCGCCTGGCCAGTACAATCTTATAGGCGGGCGGAACCTTTTAGAATTAGGTAAGTAAAGTATTACATTGTCACGGAAAAAACGACGCCGTTATCACCGTGTGGTAATAACGGACTATACGCGACATACATACTAAACTTGGAAGTTCTCTGCGGTTCTAGGCGAAATCATGAGCTGCATAATGTGTAGAATATTTTTTTTAGTTATCTAAGTAGGTAGATTATCGCATTCGCCATACAAGCATGAACGGGTCGACACGGTTCTCACTTGGTCGTAGCAATAGCATCCATCAAGTCGCTTTCGAGAACATCCCAGAGAGAAGGGGCACTTGGGCCATAGCCTAACTCTTTTACAGCTCGGTCGGCTTTACTCCTTGAATTGCACCCGAATGCAAAGAATCCCGCGTCGGGGGCGTCTGGAAACAGCGAAGCCATCTCCTCATTGGATATCGACTGCGCATCGGCGCTCAATATTTCCCCTTTTTCGAAGAGAATCTTGGCTGCCGCCTCTGCAATGTCCCTCTGAGATGCTTCTTGGGAAGCGGCTAGGAAGTATCCCTTGTAAATGTCAGCTGGAAAACCACAAAGAGAAGGTAAGGTAGGTGTTCTCACTTCTCTGCCCCAGGAAACAGATTCCCCGCCCGCGACAGCGGCCTCTACCAATGAGATGTAGATCTGCACCAAATCGTCGATGTGCACCCAGCCTCTCATGTTCGAGCCATCTCGCAGATAGAACGGCTTGCCGAGCTTCCGAGTAACTTCCACAAACGAAGGGATGTAGTAGCTAGCCCTGCGACCTGGGCCATGACCACGACCGTAGATGTCAGGCGGGCAAATTATCGCTGTCTTGAGGCGGTGTCCATGTTCTGCTGCAGCATTGAGCACAATTGCGTCAGTGCGGCGATGTAACGCATCGTCGGGTCTCGAGATGAGCTCCTTTATATCATCGATATCAGAGTGAATTTTGGGGTTGAACCGTCCGAGGTACTCTGTAGTGTCTGGATATTCATAAAGAGTACCAGTGCCACTGAGCTTGATTAGATACGATTTTCCGTCACGGCGTAACAAGCCGTTGATTATGGAAGTGAGTGCGTTCTCATGATCTCCGTCGCCATTATCTGCAACTCATGGTCAGGAATGCCCAGGCTCATTTCGAATTGGTGTAAATGGGAATTGACCGTACGGATAACGATGTCGGCTGAAGCTGCTGCGTCCGCAATGATTTCAGAATCATCGAAACTTCCTTGAATGAGGTTTACACCAGGGAATTGGCTATTAAAATTGGCGGGTGGTTTGCGGAGCAAAACCGTAAGGTCGTACTCGGGGTGCTTTCGAGCGAGGGCAGCGAAAACGGATCCCCCAATGTAGCCAGTGGCTCCAGTCCTAGTACTATTATTAGTAGGTCTTTTGGTGATCGCAGCATTTGGGAAATCACAAGAAGAGTCTTGGGGGCATTTGAGATCTGGTGTAGTTTGGGTTGTCGGTGCTGAATGGAGAGCAGTGAGGTTTGGTGATACGATGTAGACTCCTTAGACTGTTTGGAGGTGTAGTAGCCACAGCTCTGACGATGTTTCGGCTCATGAGCACAGTTCGTGCGGGGTACTTACTTGTTATAGGCGGGGTCTTTTGGGATAAGGTACCAACGTAAGTACTTACTTAGGCGCGGGTGCCCCCCCGGCGCTATTTACTTGTAGGTACCTAGGTATACTTCTTTAGGTACCTATGTACATAGTTTAGCTACCCAAAGACAGTATCCGATTTTGATTGGTAGTTCACCAATCCTGCGACGATTCTGAAGGTAAAAACAAACGCAGGCCTATAAAATATACCTACCTGTTGTAGCAAAATTAAACGTATACTTGTAAGGTCTCCAGCTATGCAAGGTGGCAGATGCAGATGGGCTCGGGATACGGAATGGCGTACTAGGTAGCCCGTCTGTACAAGTCATGAAAAAGCAAGGTAATGATAAATTGCTTATAGATGTCTCGGCTATCAACTATCCCCTACTTTTTAAGCTATAGCTAAAGTCTTCGCCTATCTATTCGAAGAAATCTGCCAGGTCACCACTAGTAACATAACTAGGCATGGGTTTGTCTCCTGGGAAGCTTGGGGGTTTGTCAAAAGCCCATCTATCGGCCAGGGTTTCGTCCAGTGTACCCTCCATCATATCGACGATGCAATCGCCAATGACTGGCAGAAACTTCCAGCCGTGAAAGGAACCCCCAGTGGCAATGTATAAGTTCTGACTGTGCGGATGTGCCGAGATCAAGAAGTCATGGGTCGGAGTGGATGCATCCCTTGATAATTAATAGTCACAAGATCAGCACTCATACGCTCGTTTCGATTTGTATTGTTTGAATCGGCCGGGAGACTTACCAGCAAAGTCTATAGGCTTCAATTTCGACTCCATTTGCGTTTTCTCCATACAGACCATGGAGTGTTCTCTGTGCGACGTCTTTAAATTTCTGGGGCATCTCGGTGGTCCAGGTGAATTTGCTTGCTCCATCTGGCGGAACCGAGAGAATAGTACCATCCTCTTGTTTCTGGAGGTTCGTGAAGCATAAGTCGCAGTTGAACTTAATGACCCCATCATTGGCCAGTGACATAGCCTCGCCTATCAACCGTTTAACTTTGAACATAATTAGATGAGACGCCTAGCAGCCTGACTCACCTTTGACACCCGGGACCGACGTTTTTAGAATCGGCACGTCTTCAAACTTCTGACGGCGTTCCAGGTCCCACCGCCCAAAGAATGACATGGCTCCGGTGGCAACCGCTCGATCTCCAACGTGTAGGGACTTGTTAGAGGGTGCGCTCCGGTAAAGCAACTGAGCCGTTCCCGCACCAGCGGCCACAAGGCTTACATCAGCACGAACCTTGGAGCCGTCGCCGAGCTGGGCACCGACGCAGGCACCGCTTACGTCGAAGAGAAGCTTGGCTACACCGCTTGCCTTATACTCAACACCTTTGGAAACCGCTGTTTCAATGACCTTTGTGAGAGCTTTGTCGGCTTCTGCCCAGCCAACGCGGGGGTTCCAGAACAGTCGTTGCAGCTCGCCAAAATTAGAGGATGCGAACACGCGAGACCACCGATCGCGTGCCTCGTCAACCGAGATCCAGCCCGCCTCAGTCTCGACACCGAGCTTCCTGTACATAGCTAGGCAGTCTTCGCTGAAGGTGGAGAGATCTGCACGCATGGCACCGGTTTGGTGGTAGAATGGACTGTAGAGAGGATCTGAACGCCATCGCTCCATGCCCTTGAGCATGAGTTTCATGTAAACGGGGTGGGGGTAGTCATCGCGCACGATCTTGTTAATGTCGTGGGATGCGGCTCTGGGGTTGGGGAACGGGGCAGAGTCAACGAGTGTGACTTTGGAAGTCGTCGACCGCGCTGCAAGAGACAGAGCTGTCGCAGCCCCGAAATTGCCAGCGCCGATTATCAGGTAACTAGAACGGGTAGACATGATGTTGATGATAAACCTAGAGCACAACAATATCTCAGGAAGCTCAGGTTAGATGATGTGTTTTATACTCTACACGACTACAGCCGTGAGAGGGGATGCGGGATGGGCGTGGCATCTTGTAGTCGCTCTCGACGACAATCGAGTGGGGGATGGGGGATGGTAGTCCCTTGCGTCCCTTGCTTCCCTTGCTGCTATGTGACGCCAAATGCCACTCACGGCTCTCGAAAGCCTAACTTTAGCTAAGAACACGTACTTACAATTATATAAATGAGACAGCTGGGCATCCAACCTATAAGAAAATGCACCCTTGAAAAAGTCTTTAACCTTCGTTTCAGGACTGTGTAGCAATTCCCTATGACTAGGTGCAACTCAAACGATGCGTTGACAGGTGGATGATCGCTACCGGTTAAGTGATGGAATAAGCACTTAAACGTTAAAAAAAAGCTGCATTCAACGCTTCCGCCGCAACTTTATGTTACTGCGGCTCGGGTACGTCATAATTTCAATTGTAGAGTAATATCAATTACCTAGACTTTTCATGTTCTCGCTGAGGTAAGCAGGTTAAAATATTACCCGACATGACTACTCCATTTATGATGATTGTAGTACGGCGCCAGTAGATCGTTCATGATTCGATAAGGTGAATGTCTTTGTAAGGGCGTAAACATTCTATTTCTAATCAATGAAGTGAAAAAGCCGAGACGACCTAGAGCTGAACATAAACTTATATAGCCCTCTTTGCCGAGACCGCATTGAGATGATAGGATTTAGCCTTAACAGGTTCTGCATTTTTTCAAATCGATTGTCACCAAATTCTAGGTTCATAGCGCAGATTCCAATCAAGCTTTTATCAAGATCCCTAAACACTGCATCGCCAACAAGCCGTCGGTACAGGATGAAGGCTTTTGTTACTGTTGAGGGGCGTACGGCCGCCGTCCGGGAAATCGCCAAGCCAACCCCGTCGGAAGGCGAAATCCTCGTCCGCGTGCACTACGCAGCGCAGAACCCGACAGACTGGAAGGCAGTGCCCTCCCGGCCCCCGGGACGCATCGTGGGCTGCGATTTCGCGGGGACCATCGCTGACGCGAACGGCTCGTCGTGGCGCGAGGGCCAGCGCGTTGCCGGCTTCGTGTACGGCACCATGGCCGAGCCGCTGCGCGGCGCCTACGCCGAGTATCTCGTGACCGGGTCCTCGTTCGTGTGGGCCATTCCGGACGCAGTCTCGTTCCAGGGGGCGGCGACCGTGAGCTTGGCCTTTGCGACCGCTGTCCAGGCTATTTTCCAGCGTCTCGGCCTCCCTGAGCCCGCCAGCCCGGCTGCCGAGCCTTTCCCGGTCCTCATCAACGGCGGAACTAGCTCCGTCGGCTTGTACGCGGTCCAGCTTGCCAAGCTCGCTGGGTTGTACGTTATTGCTACCGGTTCGAAGCGGAACCATGAGCTCCTCACGTCGCTTGGCACTGATGTCGTATTGGACTATAAGGACGCCGCATGGCCGGACAAGGTGCGCGAGATGACGCAGGATGGACTACAACACGCTTTTGACGCCATCGCGGAGAAGGAGACCACCGCAGCTGTGGCGCGGGCCATCTCATCTACCAAGGGCGGGCACATAGTTTGCATCCTGCCTCGGAAGACCTCGGAACTTCCCCCTGAACTCCCGAAAGTCAGGGTCGAATCGACAATTGTTTACACCGTCTTTGGCCACCCCATTGACCTCGGAGACAGTGGGTTTGAGAACTGGGGCGGCGAGACCCCGGCCGACCGCGCCTTTTGGGAGAAGTACGAAGCTTTGCTCCCTGGTCTGCTCGCATCCGGCCAGATCAAGCCAAATCCGGTTAAGGAGCTTGGCGGCCTCGAGGATATCACTCACGGATTCGAGTTGCAGAAGCAAGGCAAGGTCCGCGCGGAGAAAGTCGTCTATAAGATTGCGTAGGACTATGTTGTAGGCGTGTCCATTTGCTAAGGAGTAGTATTCGTCTTCCTCTCGTTGGAGCCTCTAGATATGCTATCTAGAAGCTACATCTAGTTCATTTTGCCTCATTTTCGAGCTTTGAATCTAAGGGTGATTTCCAGTGCCAGCTCATCTATTGAACAATATTCATGGGAAACGGCGCTAAAACCGTCACTGTTAGTCGATGCACGCAGATAAGTCTAGCGCTGTCTATGCTAGTGAGCATTATGTCTGCGATGCCACACAAGGCCACTATTAGCCTCATTCCTTGCCTCCCAAATGAGACCTACTGAGTTGTACGAAGGCTATTTCATGAAGGCAAACAAATGCCACCGCTTGGAACGAATACACTAGAATATAGGTCCACAAGTAGTGGCAGAATATCCCAGACTGGGAGGAGTTAGAAGACTATGGACCCTTGAGACTCTAAGAGTATTATTAGCCGAATTGAATTAGTAATCCTCTGTCCCAGTTATCATGCTTCTCCATTGCTGCATCGATATTTTATAGTACGGACTCCTTACTGATATGGGAACAGCAAGTGTTCTCCCCAGATCTGAGGTCAATCATGGGAACAGCTGAGGTGCTTCGCATATTGTTCAATCTAGCTACGATAGATCATGAGATATGTATCAGCTCGCAATATAAAAACGTGGGGAGCTGAGACAAGATCCAGTAAGGCTGGAAAGTAGTGGACCCTTTATTGACTATTATAATAGTTAGTCCCGATTATGCGAAGATCTACAAACATATCATCGACAACTCAGCTAGTCACTCCCTCGGCTCAGCTGCCAAGGAAGACATGTCGCAACTACCGCGCGAAATGCGGGATAGCTTTTGCAGATCACTACATACAATTCATTAAGCGGCATGATAGTTTCATGAAGATGCGTAGAAAATGATGAATAACAACGAGTGATATGAGTATAAGAGTCTTCGAAGCCCGAAGTCCCTAGGCATTCAATCATAACTCATAATAGTTTTGGAATCTTGTCGCCACGACCGGAGTCTCATCATATAAACAGCTTCTAAGCTTATGATTCAAGATGATGCATCGTTTCGCTTTTAGTTCCATTGCCGCTCTCTTGGCCTTCTCATGCTCGGCACAGAAACCGTCAGCTATCTACGATGGTGGCTATAACGCTACTAATGCCACCGTTGACTTGCGCATCGGCAATGGTGGCGCCGGACAGAGTGGTCTTGTCGGCCGTAAGTATCACTATCGTTGACATAGGCGAGCTCTTCTAACTCTAAAATCGGTAGTACTCGCGGACGAGTTCATCAAAGATAGTGTAAAGAATGGCAGCGACCCTTTTCAGGTAGCTTGGTACACGAGCGATACTACCTACAGTATCGAGTACCTCAAAACAGGCTTGATTGACGTGGGCATTACTTACAGCCCAGCTGCCGAGCAAATCGCTGTCAACCAGGGAATCGCGACAGAGCCAATCTATTATGCGTTCCGAGATCACTTCCTCTTTGTCGGGCCAGTTTCCAACCCTGCTAACATCAGCGGCGACGATGACATCATGACAATCTTCTCTAATTTACATGAGGCGGCGGAGTCTGGAGTCACGACGGATCCGAGAATCAAATTCCTAAGTCGTTATGATAAGTCAGCTACTAACATCAAAGAAGCCTATATCTGGGCTGGGATTGGCCAGGTTCGTACATCTCCAGACTTGGAGCTCTACTAACATCGAGTCCGGACACGCTAACACGCTCTATTTAAACTAGGTTCCCTGGGCCACTGCGTACTCGACCTGGTATCACCAGTACATCGACTTCCCTATCCAAGCTCTGACAGCTGCCATTCTGCTCCAAGAATACACTATCACGGACCGAGGCACGATTCTGTCGCTGAGCACCGAGATGGCCAACCAGACCGTCATATACAAGGCCGGCAGCGACGATGCCAGCGACCCGTTGCTGAACCCGGCCCATCTGCTAGTCGGTACAAAGGCCCCTAGCCCGGATCGCGCCGTTGTCTTCGCCGAGTGGGTCATCAGCGACAGAGGACAGTCCGTCATTGCAAACTTCGAGAAAAATGGCGAGAAGCTATACAGTCCTGCTCCTAGCAACTCGTCGGACTCGACTTCTGAACTCAAGCGCCGTTTCTTCAGGACGCCTCTTAAAACCCCCTCTTACGCCAAGCTTGACTAGAGGGTAAATACTCACGGGCTTTTGCTTAGTCTAAGTGTGATCGCCTTGGGCATGATGGCCCCTTGAACCATAATCGCCGAGTTTATAGCCCTAATCGCTTGGTTTATTGTTTTAGCTGCCGAGTTTATGATTTCCTCTATATATGATATCATTAATGCTGCCATGTATAGAACTGTTTAATACTTAATCAATCTATAATCAGATAAGATGAAACAGAACGCTTGCATGTTTAAACTTCAAGGGAATCAAGATGTTTATTATGCTTCCACGTACACCTTAAAGCGTCTTTATACTTTTTGTAACGCAAGCCGAGATACTCATCTACACTTGCTTCGAGAGGAAACCCCCGGCACTGAACTAACTTAAACTCAATTTTGAGCTTGACCTTCATCCAGCACACAGGAGCTGTGGGTACAAGGCACAGTGTATACCAAGGACTTCTCACAGATACTGCTAGGTCTTTCTGCATTTCTTTAACAACATCATTAACACAACCACCTAGGTACTTACTACCCACTGGGTAGCTTCTAACGGAGCTGTAGCAACTATGTGGTAGATATTGATGTTGTAAAGGTTATGGAACTAGACCTAGAAGCTACCGTGAGGGGTAACCCCTATACACTACCTGCCCCCACAGAGCAACTACCCCTTTGTCCTGGATTTAAGGTTTCACCTTGCAGCAACAACTGCGTCAGCAATGTTTTTCTTGAGTGTATATATAGAAAAGAGCGGCCGGCCCAACAATTCTTTGTTGAGTTTAATTCCGGTACCAATTATAACTACTATGCTACAACAACAACAACAACAACATCAACAATCACAACAATCACAACAATCACGGCAATCACAACAATCACGGCAATCACAGCAAACACAGCAAACACAAGAATCAGAACAATCTGAACCACAATAACCTCCACAGCCACACCAACTGCAACATGGAAACCTCTCTATCAACAAAGAAGTCTTCGCTGGACAGTGTAGAGCGAGTACTTCAGATACTGTATGAGCAGTATCATGCTTTAAACGACACTCCCAATGCTCAAGCTGGTACCCAGTATGAGCGAGCTATAATCGAGTATGAGCAAGCTCTACTGGGAGTAGAGGTTAGCACCTTAGAGTTACAAGCTGCGACCATAAGTGGAAAGATCCTCGACGAGGAACGGCCGACACTGAGGAAGAAAGACTACAAGACCCGGCTAAATCAGATTCCTGACCGGAAGGTCTCGGCGGGAGACGCTCTATGGGACCATTCCAAGAAGAAAGCAAGACATGATGACACGGGGGCTGTCGGTCTTCTTAAACCAGGCTCCGAGGAGGCTCGAGTTGTCGGTGAAAGTATTTTGGCTATCTACAGGGCCTTCGACGGGGTGAAAACTCGTTTGGACAAGCGGCCGAGCAACTGGAGAAGCGACGCTTTGAAGTACTACAAGGCAGACAGCATGGGTGGATCTAGGATATGGGCACACGACGTTGGCGGATACTGCTTGCAGGGGATGGTCATCGCCGCCCACATTGTCCCAAACTTTTTCCTAAGTCGTCTTGGAAATCTCAGCACCGAAATATTCGGCAGTAGAGGTGATGAGCTTCATACACCGAGTAACTGCTTGTTACTATCATCCTCAGCTAAGGGCTGGTTTGATAAATACTGCTTGGTTGTTGTGCCAGTCGATTACAACGAAACGCCTATTACGCGATGGAAAGTCGAACTAATCGAAAATTCTATCCGAAAAGACAACTGGTATGATCCCAATACCACTGTGGAAGATCTCGACGGTAGAGAACTTCAATTTGCCTCTGAAGCACGGCCGGCTTCAAGATTTCTCTACTTCCATTTCATCATGACTTTAGTACGAATACGAGATATCGAAGCGCCATACTGGAAACAGGTTTGGGCTCGATATTTCACGAGACAACCATTTCCAACGCCTGGAAACTATCTCCGCCAAAGTATGCTACTCGCCATTAATCAGCACTTTCGAACGACCGATGCGAGGCTTATCGAAAGTTGGATAAGAGGGCAGGGCTTTGAACAGCCTATTACGCTTTCAGATGAAGACGCCAGACGAGTGGCAAGCCGAATACGACTCGATTACGAAGACGAAGATGACGAATACGTAGGCCTAGTCAGTTTGTATCGTACGAGCTAGGATTCCAACGGTGAAAACTCCAAGGATGATAATAAAAGGAAAGGCGAATAAGTAAAACATGATAGAGACAGTGGACCACAAACCGGTGGTATAAAGTCTTAACTTGAGAATAACTAAGAACAGCTAAATAGTTTAAACATAGAAACAACGACTAATAATGAGTTAATCGATAATAAATAAACCGTTTATTCAGCGGCAAACATTGAAGAAAACGATTGTTAGCTATTTGAAGCAATTAAACATTTGCTTAACCTTGAAACTTTTATAAATTAGTTGCTTCGTCTCGTCTCTTCTTAATAACTACCTATACAATGGGTAATGGTTATACTGTCTCATTATATTTAACTGGAAGGATTAAGAGCCACACCCCTAGATTTATGCAGCCGATGTTCTTACGACTCGTCCTGTTGGCGCCGTACTAATAAATCAAAGACCACGCAGTATCCTCAAAATTAGGATATCGAGGGTTTCTATATGTATATGAATGCCTTAGAATACGCGCCTAGCCTAGACTCGCATTCGTTATGAATGCGTTGTATGCGAGGCTAAGGCCTTATGGGCTATATTCTTCGTAAATGACGCAGTATTATCCGGAACCGTGATCTCTCCTAAATACCACTAAGTGTACCTTGTCTTTTGCTGGCTCTAAATGGTGTGTCAACAGTCTCAGGGAGTGTGATAGTTCTAGTGGTGTGTAACACAGGGTTGTCTAGATGACATGATGTTCGGTTGATAGTTCCCGTTGCGGTTCTCACTGCCTCATGCCATGTTGTAGAAACGGAGCACTATACAGAGATTTAGGGTGATTCACCGCTGATCAACTGATGCCACACTAGTGAGGACTGGAAGGGACGCCATGTGAAAATTAGCAACAGCGCAAATACCCTGCTAAAAATAGATTATTCCCCGTCAACCTCACCTATCTGCCTCTGCGACGTCACACTGTCATCTGATATATGTGACAAAAGTTATACCGATCTCTGCAGTACCACCATTTCAAGCTGATGCTTCCTGCACCAGAAGCTACGAGTGACCTACGAAGCATTGGATCACGAGCCAGTCTTGAGACGTCCTGGGACGTGATATTGCCAAAGACCATCCCATCGCGGAATACTACTAAAGTTGCTTTGTGGGATAGATTCATTCCCGATTTTGAGATCGAGTCGTCTATCAGTGAAACCCGTGGGAACCATTTTTTGTCACACTACACTCTCACCGATTGCTTGAATAAACCAAGTCCTAACCGTCTGTAATAATCTCTTATATGGGGTACGCGTCGCTTTCACCGGGCGTGATCGCTGATTGTAGCCCATTTTCATGCGAGAAATTCGTTGGTATCCAGTCATAGGGTAAATCGTACAAATAATGTCCAAGACGTCTGACATCTGGTACAACCTGGGGTGCCATCATTATCGCCAGATTTCTTATTATGTGACACGGTAGAGTATTGCTTATGGGTACATAGACGGCCGAGCCATTCCCTTACCGACACAGGGTTAGACCAAAGCTGACGCTGACGTATAAGAAAGTGTGACACAAGGTGATGTACTCACCTCGCGAGAATTCGAAGTACTCTTGGTTCACCCTTATTAACTCAAGTTTCCCCCTTCTTATTTTCAAAATCTCATCTTTTATTTCGTTTCCAACAATCCAGCAACAAACATACCTGCCCTCACTAAAAAGCTCTCAACAATGCTGGCCAAAAACCTGGCATTCTTACTATCTGCCACTCTGGCTAATGGCTTTACCCTCAATTATTCCCCAAAACCCATTGATCTCGACCTCGCTCAGCTAGACAGTCGCGGCCACGGTTGTGCCGTACCCGGCGTCGTCAACGGGCAATGTGGTCGTTATTACCGCAGCACCGGCTGCGGAGACCAGATCGCGGCTATCGGGCCTGGGGTACGTAAATCACGAATTGTGTATACCTTTAGCATTAAAGGGGTATCAACAATGACTGACTTTTTATGCTTTAAAACAACAACAGAAATGCAGCAGTCAGTGCTACTCGTCTCAAGACGAGATCGCCAGTATCAAGGCTTCGGGCGACGGCACCTACGGCGTGAATTGCCACTTGTACTCTGACTCCAACTGCCAGAGCCAGATCGGCGAGACGGGGAACATCATCGTCGGTTCTGGGAAGTGCTATACTCCGGGGAATGGTGCCAAGGGCCACAGCATGCTATGCTACTACAAGTGCTGATCAAGTGGGGGATTCATAAAGGCAACGTGCCAGGGAAAGGTCCAGAGAGGTTAGGCCAGAGGTCCTTATTTGTTCGCAGTCTGGAAAGGTTTCTGTCCTTAAGGAGATTACTAGGTTAGGCTAGGTCGAATAGTCTCATCTAGATACGGCCAATTGAAGCTTATGCTTGCAAGAAAACATGACAACTTGAAGCACCATTGATAGGAAAGGGTATTGCCGTATTTTATTCCGTTATAAGATTTCATAACGCTGTAGTCCAATGGAGTGGCCAATACATGAATTTATATATCTACAGCGCACTCCTTCCACCACGCGTCCTTGGACCCTTAGTGAATTCAATTATGCCGCCCCAGTTCAAATACTAAAAATATGTTGGGTGCCTGCACCTACATATCTAGCTGATGACATAATTCTAGGGTTTAGTGGCGAAGTCTCCTTTGAAGGAAAAGAAAGGGAACAATGAGGAGCAACCTGTCCTAAGGATTGTGGGTAAATTCTGTATTCCTAGAAGAAGGAGGACGTCCCCCTTATCCTCATACTTTGGAGGCTCATCATATATCAATTTGGCCGCGCCTCCCATACATTCAAGATATACTAGCTGACGGAGTCACATACCATATTACAGTAGAATAGGGGCTAAGAGCACTTCGTCACGTGCCTCAACAGGTCTTCTCATCTACCTCAGACGGTTCCAAAACGGAAGTTAGAGAGATAACGAAGCGGGTGTTCTAGCCACATACAAGCTGCTACCTATTGTTCTTTCCATTTCTTCAAGGGGGGGTTACACCTCCATATCGTAAAAGTGCCATGTGGCTATAGCAGGCCTCCATGGTTAGGCACACGGCTTGTTTCAATGCACAGAACAGTAATACAACAATCACTGATCGATCTCTTAATTGATATGTTCGCTTATTTATACGCGGCACGGAACACTCCCCCCAAATCGAGGAATGAGTTCGTGAAGACGTATTACACGAGAGCGCTATCGAGGTGTGCCTCGCCCACGATGGCGCAGCCTCTGAACCTTAAAGATGTCACTGGGGAAACATATATGGAAACGCGGGATACCCCTGTATTACGTACTAAGACGGACAAACAGCCTACTTAGATATATGTAGGCTTAGCAACCGATAAGTGACCCCAGCCTCTGTGCTGTTACGTATGCAGTTACGCACCACACACCACATACCTCACCATGTGGCATGTGTCAATCTCATGCAGTTTCATGAGTGCATACTAAATACCGAAAAAATACAGAGTTATTTATCTAGCCGGCTGGCAACTTTCATTTAGGTGGTCAGACAGATATATTTACAACTAATCGACGTTGCATTTCGATGCGACCGCATATACGAGAATTTGAGGGGCCTAGTTTAGGTGCCTGCTTGCCACATTTACTATGCCACGTATATGCCTAGCCTTCCTGTCTCGCTTTTGCATTTCATGCGATAATCACTGAGCGCAAAAGTGAACCAATATTGTGTATTGTGCGTGTAGGTACCTGGGCCGTGCCGTGCATAAGACTGACACAAGCAGAAGCAAGCGTGATCATACAATTAATCCTCTAGTAGATACACCTGTGTGCTTTAGTCTAAAAACTCCGTCCTATTTCCCCTCTATTCCCGCGCCGTCAGGCTGTGAATACCCTACCATCAAACCAACACGGCTCGTGGGACTTGTTAACTACAGATATAGAAAGGTTTTTCAGGGCCAGTCCCCTGCACCCTTCACGCTCCCCGCTTCGTTTAGATGCATTCTTTCGAGCTTTCAAATATCATTCTAAGGCTGCACCGCCGAGACTCAATTTCCTCGCGATACTAAAAATCGATTGGGCAATCATGTAGGATAGGACGGTCTCAATGATGCAACAGATCGTGCTACGGAACACGAACCGCAGTCCAGAATGACCAGAGGACTAGCCGTTGACATCTAATCACATCTAGAGATTTGGCTTTTGAGGAGGAAATCAACGTATATTGAGAAATAAGATGAGATCTAAAGAACCGGCTCGCCTCATGCGAAAACTACTGCTCGGCTATAATTGAATATATAGAGAAACAACAAATTCTTCACTGCCAGCCCCTTGCATCAATCCCACCCCCTAGAGACTATGTACCTTGATGTCTGCACTGCCACAATGCCACCAGACACCCATCTGCAAGCTCAAATCTTCATCCGCCTAAATGGCATCTCTAGGTGGCCTCTATCTAACTAGTAGATCTCAAGGGGAACTAGCCCCATTTGCGCCTCCTCAGATGGTCCGCAGCCCTCAGCGTCCATATTTTTGGGCTGTATCCAGATGCCCTCAATGGTAGACTCTGAGAATGTATTTGGCCCCGTTGATGCGCCTAGTGGAGTAGAGACCTCAAGCATAATCTTCCGACATCGTATCCACGAGTTCCTGTTAGGCGGGACCACATAGAAATTTTGTAATAGTCTGTGCCTTTCAGTCGTCTGGTGCGATATCTTCGAGAGTCCCAATCGCGGTGGCTGCCCATTCCCACCCCGGTCTAGGACGAGGTGGAGTTTAGCTCTTTCTGCATCATCTTGGTCTATTCCTATGATGTAGCAAACTATTTCCAAAACCTCTTCTAAGGGGCTTTCCCACTTCGGACTCTCGGCGGCTATCTCGAATGCTGGAGCAGTTGTACTGTCGAGCAGAATCGACATGTGCAAGCCGTGCCTAAAGTTCAAATAGTCCGTGGGGAGGCCACGGAGCGCGGATGCTACGAGCCGCAGCCGGAAGGCATCTATGACTGATCGAAGTCCTAGACGACCATGATTTGCTGGCCATGCATACTTTTCTTGAAGACCAGCCACTCGGCTTATTTCTGCATGTTCTGCGAGCCGTACTAAGGCAGGATGAGGCCAATCCCTCATGGCAGCAACGATGGAGTTGTGCGTATCTTTCGTATACTTTTCGTTTTTATATAAATCCACTATCCGAGAATTTCCCGGAATTGGGTATTCCATGGCAAATTTGATTGGGTTTGTCGGCATAACTACCATCTGCTTCCCAGCCCACTCAATAACGGGGGCGTATACCGACGTAGACTTGTACTTTTCTGTATCTCCACTGTCGAGGTATCCAGAGGGCCGCCAGGCTAATGGACTCATGTTTTCTGGGGTATGAGAAGAGAAGAGTCCCGAGGGTAAACTGGTCACTAGGCTTATGCCCCAGTTTTTCTGGAGTTGAGAAAGGGCATCATCTAGGAGCGCTTTGAGACTCATCTCCTTGCGATTTTCTGGGATTTCGTACAAAGGGCAATCCGCCCAGACCGCTAACACAAGATCGTGGGGCTTCGTTACGTCTCTGAAAGAGCTCGACAGCGTTCCCAGCATAGTTAGGAACTGAGAGAGCCTTTGGCGGTTGTTCATCCTAGGCCCAGGGGCTTTCTTAATTACCTTCCCAGATAGGAACTTGTCAAGCGTTTGCATTGAGTTGGCCGCGGTTCCAAGATCACGTCCAGACAGCATGAACCAATCTGCCATCGCTCGCTCGGCCGCAATGCGTGTAGACATAGCTTTTCCGAGCATCTCATGATGGAAAAGAATTCTCTCACCATCTCGACAAACGATGCACACATCGCCCTCTGCACCTCGACTTTTAAAAAGTGATGGAGGGGCGGCTAGCGTCTTCCCGTCCCATCTGGAACAAACGCTAGGGCCAATCGCTTGAGCAATTATTTTTAGATCTTCTAAATACTCGTCTTCTTCGAGTTCCCAATCCAATCTGACGCAAACGTTCAGGTGACGGAAGGAAGACAGGTCCAGTGTCGATTGGAGTGCCTCACCCATTGCAAAATGCTCCCAAGAATGATGCCTGATAGCTTCTGTGACGCCAGATTTTAGAGCAGATAAGCCGCGACGAAGAAGCGATTGAGAGCCTAAATTCACAAGAGTGGTAGCAGGACAAGGCAGGATATCCATAGAAGTCCACTCAGCACGGATTTCATGGGCGTAGTATAGCTCCCGTCGCGGCCAGACTCGCTGGAAGTATTGGGCACAACCAAGAACGTTCAGACAGGATCTATGGCGGCTCAAACCGTCGTCTCCTAGTTCCGCGCTCAATCGGGTCAGGTCATCTTTGATCCGAAACTGCTGGGGAACGATTTCGCTATACTCTACCATACAGCTGCATTTGGCACCAGGTAAGATGGCCACCACTGGCAAGGTGCGGTAAATAACCGGTTCCATCTTTAAAGATTGCTGGACTTCTTTATCTTCGCCCTGTTTAATCCCGAACTGGTCTATCCAGCAGTAGAATGAGTCATTAGTACCATTGCAAATGCGATGCAGCGTTTCGATAAAACTCGCATCATGGTCCTTTTCAACCCATTCGTCCCCCAGCCTCATCATTGTGAGATCCTCTGGGTCGATCTTTGGTGAAGAATCGGCAGATCTCTTTCCGTGTCCAAGCACCCGCCAGGGCAGATCTAGCTTCATCTTTTTCTCGCCAGTATCCTTATCTTCTACCATCTCCTCCACCAGCCCCCATCGGCCCCATGTGTATGAAATGGCCTTGGCCTTGTCACGATTCACGGTATTCGGCCCCTCTCCGTTCCCCTCATTGACATTTTGTCGATTGGGGAGTTCGCCGTCTTCTTCAGCTGGGGTCTCTTCTATGTCGACATAAGCTCGCTCAACCGCCAAGTGCCCTTTCCCATAATCCATAAGTTTACGTGTTTTATCGGAGTTCGCATTCTCCCAGTTATGGATCGCATCTTTGAATTCCTTGCAATAGCATAACTTGAAATGCAATACCAGAGCTTGGGGCATTGTGAGGTAATAGGGTGAAGAGAAACAGCGATTGGTGGTAGATTTGATGTCGAATCAGCGAGTGAGAGCAGAGAACCCCAAGCCAAGCGTTCAAGCAGCTGCAAGGTACACAAGGGAGGGCGAAGGGTCAGGCGGCGAGTGCGAGAACCAACAAGATGTGATATATGTAGACAGGGAGAATTGCTCCAAATACAATGCAAAGTGGTTCAGCTATAGGGCGTAGTCCGAGGAGAGTAGGATATCATACTCGATTGAGGCGGTATGCTTCGCCTTATAAGGTGTATTATCGGCTATCTTTCAGGGGGGTTTACTAGGATGAGGAAGCTGATGAATAGGGGGCAAGCCACCAAGCCACCACCCCTCTATATTGGTGTGGGAGGCCGTTGGAATAACAGTGCTGCCTTATTAATTTTGATAAGAAAAAGATCTGCTATGGATGGCTGCCTAGGGAGCAAACATACTGTACTGGTTAACGGGTTACGCGTCCTCGTTTGATTCGTATGCATATGCCGTTTTCCGCGCATGAAGCTTTTGCACTTTGGTGTACCACAACAGCAACGCAGGCTGGCTTCTGCACCCCAAAATTCTGCACAACGTGTTGGCCAACACGAAGCGAAGTAGCGACACAGCGTATTGATACTGAAATATGAAGCTACTGTAATGATATATCAAAGGGCCCAAAGCGGCCGTAAAATACGGAACTTTATATGCACAATCAGCTTATTAAGCTTCAAGATTCTACCCAGGCTTCATCTCGCGCCCTTTAAGAGATGTGAAACGGATTCAAATGTAACTGGAGACACTCAGATTACCCATCAACCGCCTTACCAAATCTGCATCAGATCGCGCCATACCCACTACGCGCGCTGTTCACGCACATTCCAAACGTGAGCCTCCTCAACACTAGAAATTCTAATCAGAGTGACCCGGATATAGCGACTGCATGGTCTAATCCATCCGGTATTGGCCCCATCCTTTTCATCATCGCGGGTGGCATAGTGCAAAAGGCTTTCGCACAGGGTACCGCTGTCCGCTTCACCCCATTTCACTTTAGTCCCATCTGTTTCTCTTTCGGTCTCATCACATATGTCCTTTCCGCTTTGGTTGGCAATCTGGGAGACGGTCGTCTACTTCCTGAACCGGACTACCCCGTCCTTTTTATAAACCTTAAGAGTGCCTATGCCCGGAAGAACAAAAGCTGGGTCATAGCGCGGCTTCTTCGCGACTTGGAAACAAAATCAAACAAAAAAGACCCTTTTCTCTACCTAGAAAATGGGTGTACAGCAAAGAACATATCTTCGCGTTTATGTACATCTTAATCCAAATTGCCATAGCTTCCATCCCGGGAATATGTCAACAAGAGTGGGATACATTAGGGATCACAGTAGGAGGCACTATTCTCGTCTAATTGATAGGCTAGCTACCGTAATGGGCCGCTGAAAAATCATTTAACAGGGTGGTGAAAGGGACGTTGTACGCCATACCTCAAGGGAACGGCCGCAGGGACATTGTTGTTATCCAAGCGTCTCAAAGAGCTTGCAACTTCAGAAAGTCCACGTCACGCTCGTCCATGGATCAAATTTCATGAGCGCGATTTCTCCCCAAAGCACACCCCTTCTTATATGCCCATTTGGCCTACGGAGATAGTACAGCATGTTTAGTGAGACTTTCTTTCTATGATGCTCTTCTAGCCTTCACGAAATTCGTTGTCTTTTTCCCCTTACATAGAAACTAATGATCCTCTATTTTGATATAGAGAACACTCTCGAGAACCAGTCTCTAAGATTCAACGACAATCTCTATCAAGAGAAATAATACCTGGAATCCCCGTGGGGTTTTGGCTCACACGGGTAGTACTTGTCTCCGCCTCAGTCATCATGAAAGGGAGAAACATGTAGCTACTTTGTTAGGGGGCATAACTGCACCACCATGCCGTAGATTCAGCTTTTAACAGGCAGCATTTCCATGTCGGATATAATAACATATTTTCATTCAATGGCGGTGTACCCTACGAAAAAAATACCAAGTGTGCCCCGTTTCATTGAGTGCGCGAGACTACAATTGCGAGGCCTCACGGCTCTAAATTAAGATCATCATCTTCTATATTTATTTTTAATACTTAGGGTAGTTAGTAGACCCGAGTTGAAACAAAACTCACTCACCCTTAAAAGTAGCGTGCATTAATAATCAAGATAAATTCATGCTGTAATGAAGGCTCAGAAACCCAGTGGTTTCTATAAGTAAATATTGTAGAAAGTAACTACGAAAAAAATTCAAGATATTTCACACGATCTCATTTCCTTAGTAGATTTTAATCAGAACGGCTTAGTATATATAGCCCGAAGATTGCAATAAGCTTTCAAACCCTCCACACCCCACTCGATACCAATTCCACTCTGCTTGTGACCACCAAAAGGAGTGTTCGGCATGGTTTCAGCATGAGTGTTGATCCAAACGTTGCCGGCTTCAAGCTGGTTCGCAATTCGTGCAGCCTGTGCATCGTCACGGGTCCACACAGAAGCGCCCAGGCCGGACTCTGTATTATTAGCTCTATGGATAACATCAGATTCATCTGACCATTTTAGAAGAGGCAACACAGGCCCTAGCCACGCATATTAGATATTAACTTTGATAGTGAGTTCTCTACTAGAGGTTTACTCACCGAATTGCTCTTCTTTCACAATAGTCGCATCGTCGGGTGGATTATCGACCAAGGTTGCTGGGAAGAAGTACCCCTTCATATCTGGCAATGGCTTCGTCCCACCAATTGCAACTTTTAACCCCTCGGTGTCAATACCCGCGTATAAGCCTTTGAGGCGATTGAATTGGGCCTCATTCGCAACTGGGCCCAGGAAGGAATCGACATCAGTCCCGATTTTGATAGCCCTGATCTGGGCAACCATGGCGGAGAGAACCTCATCATATACAGAATCATGAACATAGACCCGTTTCATTGACATGCATATCTGACCGGCGTTACAAAATCCATAAAGGGCCAGTTTGGAAGCAACGGTCACTGGATCAACATCGGCGCAAACGATGGCGGGGTCGTTCCCACTAAGTTCTAGCGTTACGCGCTTGAGGGTCTCACTGCACTGTCTCATTACTTTCTTCCCTGTAGGAGCCGAGCCTGCGATGGAGATATGAGTAACCGATGTATAAAATATGATAAAGGTTTAGGGGAGTCACCTGTAAAGCTGATCATATTGACTCCCGGGTGCGATGTCAGCAAGGTACCGAGATCATCTTCCCCCGACAATGCTTGAAGAACCCCTGGAGGGAAGAAGCGCGTGCCTAGCTCAGCCAATTTGAGGCTACAGTAGGGTGTGTAAGGAGATGGTTTAAGGATGAATGCATTTCCGGTCAGAAGCGCCGGCCCCAACTTTGCACAGCCCAGATATATGGGATAGTTCCAGGGCGTGATTCCGACAGTCACGCCGATGGGGATGTAGTGCGTAATGACTTTTCTCTCCTTCGTGTCTTCGATCTTTTCCTCGGGAAGAGATAAGTTACAGAAGCCCTTGAGGAACGACACGGCGATGTCAAACTCATTCTTGGCCCAAAAAGGCTGAAGAATATTAGTAATGGCAGGCAGCTTTATGGAAGAGTACGTACTGGTTTCCCTTGCTCATTGACGAGCATCCGGATAAAATCGTCGGCATGTGCCTCCAGAGCTGCTATAAAATCCTCAAGGGCTTTCTTTCGCTCAGACCAAGGGACTTGGGCCCAGTGTTTTGAAGCCCTCTGAGCTGCCTTCACAGCCTCATCAACATCGTTGGATGTACTGATTGGTACATTGGGATTGGCGTCAAGGGTGGCGGGGTTGAGCGTGTGTCGTGTCTTCTCTCCCTCTTGAAGTTTCCCATCAATTACATTGTAGAATGTGGTGAAGTCCAGCGGCGCCGAGATTGACGAAGACATGGTTCCAGTTGCATAAAGTAATTTCTAAGATAAAGTTAAGACGAGGATATAAACGATTTAAGAATAGTGACGAAACTTTAATCTATACACGATATCGCACCTTTGCCTTGTGAGTTCTTGCGGAGGGGAATAAGGAGAATAAGGAGGGGTTTTAGGTTAACGTGTTGGATTGGTGTATTTTAAGGCTGTGTACGGCTTAAGTACGGGGACGTTGCACTATTCGTCCAATTGAAAACAAAGAGTTGGCTATTTGGACCGTATATCTTCTCGCGGAGAACTGTGTGGCATCGTAATATCACCTCTCATTGCCATTCTTCATTGCAATCTTGCGGTATGGATACTCGGCCGGGGCGCCGGATCCTAGGAATCTTAGGAAAATGTTACTGTGCCAAGCAGAAGTATAGGACTCAGTAAGTACCTAATCAGCCGTGCCAAGTTACGACGCTAAAGTGTTATGACAGCCTGCAGGACACTAGCAGCTTTGATTTGTCTGCAAACTACCATTTTCTACCTACCTCAGCACTAATAGACTGGGTCACGCCTGCGAGATACCAACAGACTTGAGTCGCATAAAGTCATCCCTCATATCCGGCTCTGCCGCGAAGATGCGGTGTGCTCAATGTTCTGTTAGTTGGCCTTTCCAATTATATCACAATTCGTCTGAGGTACCGTGATTTGCGCTACCATGCAAGAAACGTGTTTCTGGCTTAACAGCTAGCCGACGTACATGCTCACGTGCTGCTTCAACTTCTCCGTATGTCAGGGCTTGATGGACACTCTTACCGACTCTTTGGGGATATGGTTGACATTAGCGCACAAGCCACCGCAGCATTGCTACTATCTACCGCTTCACATTCTACCTACCGTTTGTTTCATCTATGTATATGAATACTTATCTCACTGGTTAAGGATAAATGACAGATACTTTTTTAAGTCAGTACTTAGGTATATGGAGGGGGCTCGTACGATTTATCGCTTTGATGTTGCGCAGTACTATATTTAGTTTGAATGTGGGCCACCAGCATACCGTGCCGTCCTCTTATCCCCATTAGGAACTAGTTAAAAGTTAGATAGTGGAGGTAGTTCACAAAGTACGCACCGTGAAAGGAACTATAATCACTGTATACATCGTTATACCCATATTATTTATCCCTGTTACCCCGCTATTCTGAATAAATACTATGATTACGTCACCTACGACCTCTATAGCCGTCGAGTTTAGAACTGCCTTGACTTCAACGCGCTTTTAACTGGTATTGGACAATTTTCACGTTGTTTAACTTCTCTTGAACTTCTATTTCTGGGCAAGGCTCAACCTAATAGGGTAAACATATTTATATGCGAGATTCCATAAAGGCGATCACATATTAGGTAGTACTACCTAGGTAGACAACAGATTTAACCGGGAAAAGGGAATTGGGTTATTGGGCAATTTTTACGATCGCTTAACGAATGGTATGTGTTGATAGAAAGTGCCCTTGCCGTAACCGACGAATTTGTCGAAAAACAAATGCTATAGTGGTAAGCTGGAATAGACTTGACCCCTGAAAGCTAGAGTCTACATATAGCCTAGATTAAATTCCTTCGCGAGTCCTGTCATTCAAAACTGGTGCAATTTCAATAATTGGGCCAGTGTACACCTTCCTAGCCCATACAAAATAATATACCGTACTAAAGATCATGGCGACTCCGGTTACTAAGATAGACCAATTCATGTTTTGCGGTGTGACTTGAACGAATGCGGGCCAGAAACTAAAAAATAAGAAATACAATAGGAAGGCGCACGAGAGAAAGTTATTTAGAACCCCCCAGAGGCCAGGAAGTCTCCAAGAACCCCATGTTAAGTTCGGGCTGGCAGTGTTCACAACCGTCTCGCCGGACTGTAATACAGGGTCAACAATGTCCCCTGAAATGCGTCGGTAAAGCAGAAGAGAGGCCGCTATAAGGTAGGACGCAAAGAGACCAGGGATTGATATGGACACTACTCCGTTGAACGCTGTGCTGCCTCCAAGAGTGATGAAAGAAAGGATGATGGCAATAATAGATGTAGTGAGAACCGAATACAGGGGTACACTGGTTCGCGGATCAACCCTCTGCAGGTGCCTCCAGCCTGGGAGGCCACGGTCGCGAGAAAATGCCCAGTATACCCTGGATGTGGAGGCTAAGATTCCTGTCATGGCACTGAATGCCATAACAACCGGAATCGCAGATAACACGGCAGCAGCAGGGGTTGAATGCAAGGCATTGTGAAATATCGCCATGAAGGGCTGGATAGGGTTCTCGGCGAGAGCCATATCGACGTCTCCAATATAGTATAAAGTAACGATCATCATAGCAAACCCTAAAGTTCCGTTGATCATAAGCCCGGTGAGCAAGGATCGAGGGATAACGACTGGGGCGTTCCGGATTTCCTCGGACATCTGGTCAGGTAGTTAGCTAGTGTACTATGGGGGGGAAAGGAGACCTAGGAATGGTTAACCCTACATGAATGGCCCCGTCTGCACCACCAAATGCGAGGACGTTCCCTATGATCCCAATAGAAAATGACAAGCCCTGCGTTGGCCAGCCGCCTAAGTTCAACCATGAGGACCAAACCGCCTCCGATTTCAGGGGCTCGCCGATTATCGTGATAGATAATATTATGGCGAAGAAACCGAGAATATGGATAATCAGAACGACTCCTTGGAACTTGGCTAGAACCGATCCAATACAAATGTTAATAGAGGAACTGAAAAGGATAACCGCCCAGAACAGAAGTGTACTATGCCAGTTCCGCATAGTTGTTAAGTAGCTGGGATGGGTAAGGATAATGAGGCCCTGGACTAGTGCGCTTGTTAAATAGGCACCTGCCGCAACTAACGCCTGCCAACCGGTTAGAGAAAGCCATGCGCTCGTATATCCTAGGAATCTTCGGCAAGAAGGCGGCGCTAGCATGGACACCCAATGATACTGGCCACCTGACGTAGGAGCCATCGACACGAGCTCGGACAGAGTTGCAAAGAGGGATAACGTCCCTGCCCAGGCAACTAAGTATCCATAGATGAGGCCAGATGGCCCACCGCTGTTATCCTGTCAGTACAGGCGCTCGGTTCAACACTAAACGGTAACACACTTTTGCAATCCTACCAAGAACACACTACAAATATGTTAGCTACTTGGATATTCAGCGCTCATTGTGTATATCGTACTTCAATATAGCCTCCCAGGTGATTAAGACTGTGCAGCTGAAGCCAAGAATCGTGAGGAAACCGAAGTTCCTCTTGAGCACGGGCTTCTTCCCTAGCCTAGTTAAGGCAGCATCGTCGCTGGAAACCTGACCAGAAGCGATGGACTCCAGCACCTCACATTCCTTTCCACCTTTCGGCAGCTCAATGGTTGCCATGACTGGAAGACTGAGAGGCGCCTAAAACTGGAAAGTTAGGTTATACCAAACGATTCAGATAGCTCTTGGAAATGAATGCGCTACTATCTAACTTACAACGGTCGCTAAGAGATATGTGAGGGCTTCTTCAGCTCGATCGGTGCATTAGGTTATCAGTGGTGCTGATCAGTGAGCTCGAGACTTGAAGAAAAGGCGCATTGTCGATTTCTCGTTTTTAGGGGGTTGAGGATCATAAGCGTTATGCGCAAGAGAAAAAAACCCCACAAACTCATGAATGCACCTAGCACCGTAACCCCTCATTTTATCAGATAGTCAGCTTACCATGCAGGTATTAGCCGATGTCTGTGAATATTTCCGCATCATCTTTCACCAGATTGCCATCTGCAAGACTTAAAGTGCGTTTGGTAGTATCAAAAACAAGTGATGCGATCTCATACAGCCCCTTCTTGGTTCCATTAGAATCAAGTAGGTACACTTTATTCCCGGCGTAGAACTTTGGTATCTACAAAATATTAGAAACGGCCCAATCAGGGCCTTTTGATCGAACCACTATTAAACGTTGGTATAATATCCCAGCAGCGCGGGCATGATCGGCTCCGTACGGCGGCCTAGTCATTGGTATTAGCGGCGCGTTAGAACAATAACAACACAGCCAAATCCCGCATATCATATTACTGTTCAATGCTCGATATGTCTATGTTTAATTGACTAATTGCCGAGTAATAAACTATCGAAAAGACCGGAATGCAGGCAGTGCGACCAGGCTGCTAGCTTGTGTAGTGGTTCGGCCGACTCGGTATCTTTTATCGACAAGCAATAGTGCCTACAGCATACAGCATTAGGTACCTTGTTAGGGTGCCTTGCCAATGAACGGTCCCTCGTCCGACACAGTGCAGAGGCATCATCGCCGGCTGGTATATAGACATAGGACGCAACGGGAACTAACATTCATTCCGCCCAAGATCTAACTATCTCCGATTGCTTCTCCGCCTGGAGACCGCCATCTCAGCGGAATGTGGCACTTTTAATCCCGATATGGAAATCTCCTAGTTCTGGCGGGGTCTAGGTCTAGTTACCAGGGCACTGGGAAAGAAAAGTGGATTACCCCGCCCCCCACTTTGCTAGTTGTCGGTGCTACTTAGAACGGGAACTAAGCATCTCCTCTCTTCCTTGGCAAAAGCCGTCTTCATCGGAATTACGATCGGTTGTCGCTTTTGACCGAGATTGAGTCTACATATTATCTAGGATTACGGTATTTGTAGTGCTACAAACGCGCGCGCGGCATACGAATACGACGCAGATCGACTCGTCGAGAGAACCCATCGGATGCTGAGTTTTACTTCCGCCCGGCGAAGGGATGTCAAGAGCCTGCACAGACGGCTTGATGGTACATACTGGTTGCTTGTCTAGATAGGAAACGATATATCTCACGTCCCGAGAACTGGTATTACTGGCTCGCGCGGCTGATAATGCCACAGTGCCGCTTTAAATGTCTTCATCAGTCGTTTCAAAAGGGAGAAAATACGAGACACGATTGTACACGCGAACGCATACGTCCATTCAGTGCTAATAATTCAGCAAGCTGCTAAGACTCTACTATTGTTCATAATAACACTTTTGTTGTTGATGCCGGTTGTTATATGTAATATTCGGATTATTATTGTTATTGCGTCTACGATCTTGTCAGGGTACTGGTATGTAGGGGTGCAGGCGGTCAGGGTCGTTCGACCTGAAAGCGTTCTATCTTTTGGTAGTTTCGTGGTTGAGAGCTGCACTTCTGTTCCGTGATAGATCTCTTACCTCTTGATGTAGTTTCTGCACTGACCAAATCAAACTTGATCGAGTCGACCCCCACGGGAGCAAGTGCGTTTCTCTCTAATTCCGGCCGCACCCTAACAACCTACGTAGCTAATTTTTTTTTTCCCCCACGTATGTCACCGTTCTTATCGTATTCATCTATATAACTACTCCCATTTAGGAGTTAGGACACTGTATGTAATGATAGCCTGGGAGATTGGTCCTATACTAGATTAAAGGTGAGCGCCAAAACTAGGTAAGTATGCACATATTAGAATTAGGGAGGCCGGCACACTCCACTCCCTTGTCTATATGTACACTACAGATCTCCCCGACCTTCTAGGTCCTCTTTTTCTCTTTACTATCCTGAATACAACCACCATTACCATCACTTGCATATGCCTCACTCCTTCTGAAATGTCGGTGTGGTATCCCCCAGCCTGAAATGGCGACACGCCGTGATGCCCGTTTGCATCGTCCAGCCAAGGCAAAACGATGACATATTGCAGGCTTCGTACTCGTAGACTACAACGGTGAATACTCTGTTGTTATGGATGGTAAAAACGATTACGCCGGTCACTCGGATCGCACCACACTGGTTCGTATAACACTCAACGTCCGAAACTCTTTCCGGATATGTTCGCATAACACCCGACGCCCGAGACTCCTTCTGGATAGCCTGACTTCATTTCTAACACAAGATGCTGTTGGAATCGGGCCGCTGGTAAAGCCGGTGGCTGGGTACTTCGCCCCATACACATCTGCCATATACACCAGAGGTATCTTCTACCATATACACCAGAGGTATCTTCTACAATACTGTACTTAGAATTATTCCTTAAATTTAATTAATAATGCAAATGAAATATATCTATTGCTCATAACATATTTCCCATGAGATCCCAAGAGATGCTGCATTCATTATGGATCATAAATTAAACCTGTAAAGCCTCGTATAGCCTCCACTCACACATAGTGGTCTGCACTTCCCATTGTACCAAACATGGGACTTCCCTGGACTCAAATATAGATTCCTATCTATCCTTTCCAACCTAGCAAAAGTTTAGGACCGGATATTTGCATCAATACATTCTTGGCTCTCCAGCTTCAATACTTCGAGCCAGCTGCGTGAGGTGCCAGTAGACCCCCTCACCTCTTCCACGGCTTTCGCTCCTATTTCACCTCATTCTTAACCAGGCTTGCGAGGATCTAAATCAATAGAGTCAGCTTCGGCCCGAAGTTGAGAGCAACCGAAATACGAACCTCAAAAGTAAGCTCCGCCGCTGTAACAGCTGTAACCTCACCAGGCGAGTCCATCCCAGGCAGGACCTCGACAACATCCACACCAACGACCTGATAGCTGGGCAAACTATCAATAATTATCTGGATCACCTCCCTAGGCGTCCACCCGCCAGAGGCTGGTCCTGCCGTACCAGGCGCGAACGCAGGATCTAATGAGTCAATATCAAGAGACAGGTAAACGGTAGAATTCGGGGGAACGACGGCCTGGATGCTCTCTACGATACCGCTCGGCCCCCGTGAGAGTATATCCCAAGCCGGGATGATAGTAAAGCCCGACTTGGCGTCTGTAAGCAGATCAGCCTCCGAGTCTAAGAGCGACCGAATCCCCGCATGGACATTGGTCTTGGAGATAAGCCCCTCCTGCGCAGCGTGGTAATAGGGTGTTCCATCAGAGTACTTTGCTTGCTCGCTAAGTGCCCCCTTGGCGCCCGCAAAGACTTCTGGTGACCAGGTATCTATGTGGGCATCAATGTGAATCACTGAAACGGGCTCGTATACCGAGTGCAGGGCCCGCAGGATGGGGAGTGAGATGCTGTGATCGCCTCCGAGGGCGATGATCCGCGGATGGGTGCGTCCCGTCTGGAAAAATCTCAGCTAATGCATTATTCAAGTTCTATGCGACGATGAATCTCACCTTAGATGATACAATACCGAAGTCGGGGGTTTTGACTGGTTTTCGTAACAGACGTTTGTACCAATCCTCGATCTGAGCGAATGCCATCGCATTGTCGAATGGTGTAATCTAGAGGCAATGGACAAAAGTCAAAAAAATGATATCGACAGCCGATACCACGAAACTTACCGGGAAATCACCGCAGTCTGTCACAGTAGCCCAGCTTTTGTAAGGGTTGAGGCCCTGACGGAAGCTGAATGCTCCCCTAAGTCCTGTTAGCAAAGATCATATTACTATAGTCGTCCACTCACGCAAGACCGACAGCACGAGAGCCCTGTCTAATAGCGTTAGGGCCGAATCTCGTGCCGCTTCTATACGACGTAGCCGTGTCAAAAGGCACGCCGACCACCAGCACGTCGTCGGATGGACCGTCATCAAGCAGGCATTGCTTGTGAGGAAGGCGGTGGAATGTAGTCACTCCACTGAAGGCGTACTGGGCCTTGGGATCAAGAGCAGTAGGCCGTCGGTGAGAATCACCTTTGGATGATCCTAGTTCTAAGGAAGTGAGGCCAAGAGGCCTTTGGGTTGGCATAGACCGGGCGAGACCCCAGATTGAGATCTGGACTAAGAGAAGTGTGCATTTCATGATGAATACGATTATTAGGATTCCGCCCAGCTACCAGAAGATAAGTTTTCAATTATACAACGGTATGTTCCCTCGCGTATTGCCGTCCTTATATAGTACGTGGGATTGAGAGCCTTGGTAAGCAGATTCCCCTCCATTCATGTTGATCTACTTACAGAATAGACAGTTCATCTATGCAGAGACACACTCTCCATTGGTAGTCGGAAAGTCTTGGCGAGCTGCTGTATGGTGGATTACCCATGGCCCACTCAAGGATGGCAAAGCCTGCAGCTCGCGGAAGGACCCGAAAGGACCCGAAGCAACCGGAGCTAAGACGAAAGAAGACACCATCGTTCACATCTTGCATATGTTCGTCTCGATTGAGTGCCAAGCTCCTACTGATGTATGTAGATGGGTGTGAGACGCGCTCAGTTGAGTATTTGGACTAGACAAGGGCTGCTGGCCTGTGCTGTTCCGGGGCTTTTTTGCTGCAAGTACCGCGAGCCTGCGCGAGGCAAAATACCTTTCAAGGGTAGACTCCCGTGGCTAGTGGGCCAATAATGCTTGACTACCTACATAGGAGCGTATTACTTAAGAGACGCTATTACGTAGTAAATATTACGAAAGCAATGTTGCAAGTCAAAGCTTCTTGGAGCCAAGGATTTCGTAATAGACAAACTTGGATTCACGATTGGTCGGTTTACCCTTGTTTCGTTCCACCAAGAAAAGAACGACCCTAGGATCTTTCATAAGTAAGTGGATCTACAGGGCTACAGGCCCCTACCCATAGCATAGCCTCAACTCCATAACTCACTTGACGAAGAAGACATGGAGTGCTGTACATATTCGCACCGATTACAACCTGGTCTTTACCCGCCTATCTTTGCCCACAGCAAGCTAGAAAGAGATGCGAAGAACGCAGAATGTTATTTTTTTATGGTTGTCCACACAGTTTGAAGCCAGCTTAATGACTAGCGAGACTCGAACAGATGATTAAACTGGTAAATCAGCGTTTTGTGCTTGTAGACTGGCAAACCCCGGCTTCCGGTCTCCTAATGCACGAACTACTTACTGCTACATATGTGTGTGTCCTGAAGGAAGATGTTAAACGCCTATGACTGAAGAGATAGGATACAAGTACACTCTATGCATCCGCGATGGCATTAAGGACTTGAAGTTGACACCAGATAGAAAAGTATATAAATATGCGTCAAATTTCAACAAAGTAGATGGGAATTTATATATAGTTAAATATTCACCATAAACGCAATTTAAGAATCGTATTCACTTTGATAACAAGATCTAGAACAATTCGACAAGATGGTTCGCTTTTCTCCCAGTATTTTAGGCTTTAGCCTCAACGCCATCGTCTCTTTTAACTCTCCGAGGCTACCACAAACCTTCATCGTCATATATTGCTTTATATCTTGCTTAAATGCGGGCACAATATCAGCGATCTCTCTATGGACTTCCTCCTTAATGACCGATCTACGATTCTCTGAGCACCAGATAACTCTCTTGAGCATTGTTGCTGTGCTTTCTATCTATCTTTCAGTGCCTGTCCTCGGGTTTCTTTGTGACCGAGTTTCAAGCTCACTTATCAGTTTTACTGGTGGCGTGGTGATCGCGAGCGGATATATTCTAGCGTTCACTGCGGTGAAACAGGAACCCGAGATAGTAGCTGGTAGTGCGGACCGTGCCCTATTCAAGCTGTTCTTTGCTTTTTCTGCTATCGGCATTGGCACAAGTGCGGCGTACTTAGCTGCCTTGACGATGTGTGCAAAGGGCTTCTCCGGGAGCAGACATAGGGCCACTTTAATGGCAGTTCCGGTCACAGGTTATGGGTCGAGCGGTTTGGTGACTACCCTGACTGTCAGGATCTTCTTTGCGGATCCGGATCCGGGTCACGTCAGCTTGCCACAAGTATTTCTTGTTCTGGCGATCATCTCCTTCACCGTCGGACTACTCGGACTTATCGACTGGAAGCTCGACCAACCAACTCCAAGTCAGAATACACGTGAATCTGTCGTTTCTAACGGCTCATACAATACATTTACCGGTTCAAACGATGAATCTGCGAGAAACTCAGAATTAAACAACCACCCCAGTTTGAAAACGGTCATCAGAAGTTTCGTCGCCGACTATACAGCGTGGTTGGTGTTATTTTCGTTTTTCTTCATATCAGGCCCGTGCGAAAGCTTTGTCAACAGTCTGGGGACGCTGATCCCGGCCATAACTTCTGGGGAGGGCGATCCTGGCACTTTCTTAGCAATTTTCAGCATCACGTCATCAGTTTCCCGAGTGGTCGCTGGTCCGTTAACGGACGGGAATCTGATGTTCCGTCTGTCCAAAGTCACACTCCTGACTTGCAGCATATGCGGCTGCGGACTCGCATTTTTTACGATCAGTCTTGGTTACGAGGCCCTCGTGGCGCTTTGCGCCGGTCTAATAGGCCTTGGCTACGGTGTAGTTTTCACTCTCATGCCCGTCACTGTTAGTGTCGTTTGGGGAACGGAACACTTTGGCACACACTGGGGTTTGATCGAAGTAGCCCCGGGACTGGGTGCTGCTTTCTGGGGGTGGATCTACTCCACTGTGTTCACAGCCGCCTCACCACGTGGCTCGAGCCGTTGTTATGTATGGGACTGTTACAGATGGACGTATTTTGGAATGGGATTAAGCGCTATAACCGCAAGTATTCTTATTTTTCTGGCATGGCGATGCAGGGGTGGATGGCGAGGCAGGGGTATCTCACTCTAGTTCGCTCCCGGGGATGCCGGCACTTGGTGGTCCTTCCATGGTGATGCATGCAGGGGCCGGTAGGGGCCGGCGTCGATTTATGCTTAGCGACTTCGGGACGGGAGAGCCGCCTGCTCTAGTATTACTTAGCATTATGGGTCCTATTAAACAGTTTGACTACTGCTTAGGTTAGCTTGAGTACCACCAAACAAGTCGTACATTAAGAGTACGTAGCAAATTAATCCGCGGAGTTACGGAGTCCTGATGCTAAATGACCAGGAGGCTATTTTCGCATCTGGTTGTTATTTCCGGGGTGTTTTGGAATATTCAAAATTCAAAGTTTCGGGTTGTACTTAGTGCTCATTAGAAGTCTTTAAACAAGTCACGGTAGTTCTAAGAAGTGATATTGAGGTCACAGGTAGTAAGTCTTGGAATGTGTCGTAAGATTATTGTGAGAGAAACTACAATATGTTGTGTGGGAGGTTAACCTATCTCTATGACGTTGTAGATGGGTATCCGTTTGTAAGAACTATTAGACTTAGTAGTGGAAACTAATAATTTCAGACGCAACCCATACCTGCAGCGGCTTCTATCTCCGCGAAGCGCGTTGTCAATCTCACGGGTATTCACGGGAATAGAATACATTGGGCAATGGATTTGTAATTAACAGCATTGCAGAGGCCAAATCGTGAGTCACAAGGTTCAACGTTGACAACTACAGGGCTAAGCGAAACGCCATCCTCGGCAATGCAGATTCGTGATTGAGGGCATGAAAATCGTAATTAAGAGACTACAAGGGAAAAATTCACATGGTCGATCGACTTGACCACGATTTTTTACGCTGTTGAAAGATCTCACCGCCATTAGAACACGAACAACAGGGGTGAAATGCGATGTCGCGTACACGATTCTCCGCAGCTTCCGACTTCGTGAGCTCGCAACAGTCGACAATCACAAGCGTGGTAGTCAATTGCCGAAAATTACTTAAACAATCGTCTTCGAATTGGTCTTGCCGTTGTTCTTTAGAGTCTGGTGCACGTACACTAAGAGACTAAGCTTCAACATGGCTTTACACAGGGTCGTAAGCTTGCTCGACTCTATTTGCCTCTTCTCTGACGAAGTACTGAATTTTAGCAGAAGCAACACAGTCTTCCCCAGGTTGACTTGGACGGGTTTGATACCTGTAATATAGTCGATCAGTCGGCATGTAAGATTCCTTACGGATCCAAGTACAACAGCCAGTTTCCTCTTCCACGAACGGAGATGCCTCAGCAGGGTGCACCAGCGAGTACTGCTGCCCAATTGATTCAAGATGAGCTTGATCTGGACGCAAAGCCTAATTTGAATCTTGCAAGGCAAGTATAGTGTGCATCACAGGCCAAAATAATTGTTATGTCTCGATGTGTATAGGCTTACTTAAGTCATTCAGTTTCGTTGGTACATATATGGAGCCAGAAGCTGAAGCCCTCTTGTTCAAGAACCTTTCGAAGAACTTGAGTGATCACCATGAATACCCTTCGTTGATGAAGTAAGTTATGTCAGATGACAAGCTCAGTCAGCTTGGTGACCATTTCTTTCAAGAATCCATGATCGATGCGTATCGATCATTGCTCGGCTTTGGAATTCTTCCAAGACTGAATGCCCGGTCGGGGTAGCCACCACAGGATCTTCTGAGGCAATTCACCTTGGAGGTCTCGCCTTGAAGCGTAACTGGCAAGAACGGCGTCGCGCAGAGGGAAAGCCAACTACGATGCCAAACATCGTTATGGGATCTCATGCACAAGTGGCTCTTCTGAAATTTGCTCGTTACTTCGAAGTTGAACCCCGGGTCCTCCCTATCAAATCTTCCACCGGCTTCTGCTTGGATCCAGCAAGTCTAGAAGAGAGCGTTGATGAAAACACAAGTGAGTGCAAGATCAGGAATGAGTGAAAACCTCTTCCGTCGATTTTGATGACATTGACTCTCTTATAGTCGGCGTCTTTGCAATTCTTGGAAGCACATACACTGGGCACTATGATGATGTCGAGAAAATCAGCCAAGCGCTGGACAAGATCCAGGAAGACCGTGGAATAGACGTGCCTATCCACATTGATGCCGCCAGCGGAGGCTTTGTCGCACCATTCTCCCCTGCCACTCCGCAATGGTAAGATAATAAGATCAGCTCATGGGATAGGGTATTAAGAAAGTATTAGGGATTTCAGACTACCCCGTGTCAAGAGTATCAATGCATCTGGACACAAATTCGGGCTCGTTTATGCTGGATTGGGTTGGATCATCTGGAGAGACGAGATTTGCCTGCCCAAAGATTTAATTTTCGAATTGGACTACCTCGGCGACATTCAGCAAACTTTTACTCTGAGCTTCTCGCGCCCGGGCGCTCAAGTCATTGGGCAGTATTACAATTTCGTCCGTCTAGGCTTCACAGGATTTTGTTCTGTGGTGCAAGGCATGCTTTCCAATGCTAGACTGCTAAGTGGACGGATTGAAGGAACAGGCTGGTACACTTGCATAAGCAACATTCATCGCCACGAAGCAATCAGCGGCAATGTCGGCTCGCCTTTTGTGACAAGGGGATTTACGCATGGGCTTCCAGTTGTGGCGTTCACATTTTCCTCCGCATTCAGAAGAGAGTTCCCTAATGCATCATTACCAGCTATAAGCGTGAGCCTCCAGTCGAGACAGTTCATCGCCCCATGTGAGTGAGAAGATGCACTGCCTACTTAGCAAGTCTGTTAACAGCATATAGGCTACAAACTACCTCCTTCTATAGATGGCGAGGTTATTCGAGTTGTTGTGCGTGAAAGCATGAGTAGAGGCCTGATGGAGGAATTGTTCCGCGCACTCTGCGAAAGCACCCAGGAGATGATACGTCAACTCTCGAATGATCATGGAAGAAGTGGATATTTTACCACTGAGTCAGCCAGGAACATTGGGGAGCAACGTGGTCGCAATGATGTGGAGTCACCAGACTGGTGCTATGTTGAGGATTCTACATCGGTTGAAACGCTATAACGTCGTCGTTGGAGAAAACAAAAGTCCTTCGTTTGATGCTACGGGCTATTTCATCGTTTTTTAGCTTTGCCTTCCACAAGTAAAGTAGTTTAGAACAGACTGTATCCCGATCTACGTAATATTCAAAATGTTTCAACAGGACACTCGAACTCTACGGCGATAAGCCAGGCTTAAGTCTTCTTTTCCTCTTGAGCGCCACCCGCCGGTGCTGCTCTACTTTTTAATAATAGCTATGATGACTCCGTGAATCTTAGTCTCACCGGTATCTTTAACACTGTTGCTTCCAAATCGGGACCTACTGTCGGCTGCCTGTTAGAAAAGCGCACGGATGATTGGCTTAGTAATTGATGTGGTATTCATCGTGTCATTATGCCCAGACCCCTCGGTATAAAGATTCTAGGTTACTTACTAGATAAATGGTTGGTTCTTTAAGCACTGATTTATTATTTTTAGATAACCTTTAGCTTTAAGCAGTTTTAATCTAGCTTTATTATATCGCTAGAAGTAATGCGCCTAGCTATAGCAGCGTAGTGACGGCTTTACAGCGAAAGCTACCTCGAGAGGCCCATGTTCCGCCCAACACAACTACTACCACCCACTGGCATGCCCCGTGACGTGCTGTAGATAGGCGGGTACCCTGATGATATCGATCTATACTAGTCTATTTCTAACTACCTAGGTACTTTCTGTACACAAATCAACCCCCTGCACTTGTGTTTCGACCCGACGACCAGTAGGCCCAATGGTAGGCTAACCGGGGGGAAAGGTGTATAAAGTTTGAGATTCAATACTAAGTATTACTCGTCTACTTGTTCTAACTAGCTAGTCGCAGTAGTTTCCGAGTACGAGCGATTCCGAGCTGGGGTATGTGGGTCAGCCAACGACTAGCCTCATATTGGAAGGTCTTCTCGCTATCTAAAAAGCGACCTGATACGCTGTACAGGTAATTAAACACGCCATGGGTATAATAACGGTGGTTTTGCTTTAATAGATGTTACGTATTGCATGTCGAATTATAGTGGTAGTTGCATTCGCATTCAACGTATCCCTTTGGATTTAGTAGCGTAGCAAAACATAATTGTACAATTTAGACCTTGTGATCTGTATTCACTCCTATATCTCTCCTTTCTGGACTTTATTCGAACGAAAGCGACACGCTGTAGGCTGGTATTTGTGACACTGGTGAATAGGTCTCGCGAAGGCGGCGTGGAGTCGATCGTTGAAAGGGCGGAACCCCTGTGATTTATACGTATTCGAGGCGGCCACATCTACTGATTAATTTAAGGTCTAAGTTCTAAACTACCTTCCCTGTGTGCTAGAAGCCCTTTATATAGTTCCGGGTACTCGGGATTGTAGGTCCCTTGCTCTCTACGATTAGATGGATTAGACCTTCTTAACCATGTGTGAACTACGGGGCGGTTCGGATTAATGGTGGTGATTCGGATTGATATCCTTCTCCATGAGGATAGGTGTTAGCTGGAAACTTTGTAAAGAATGCGTCAAAGTGAAAGAAAGAAAGATGGGCTATTTATATTAACAACAAATGCGCCTAAGTCCAAAGACAGGATTAGAAGCAAATCAAGAAGAAAATGTCATACATAAAAGTATTCATTAGTTCTTTTAATTATATGGAAATAAACTACATATAAATAAGTAAATAAATTTAAAACACAAATTAAGTAAATTAATTGTTGTTATTTATTTTATATATGAGTAGCTTTATTTATATTAATATTTTTTGTTAAAGTAATCCGATGATATGATTGTTGAGACCGTATGAAGTCTTTTCAGTTGGGTTTTTAACAGGATCTACCTTATCAAGTTACAGAAACCCGCGAGAGCTACTGCCGACATAGCATGGATTTTGTCACAATAATGGCTTGATTCTTGGCCGATTACATCTTAAAGTATCAGTCTTTCTATGCAAAGTAAATGACTGACTTAAAAACCTTCGTCATTTAACCCTTCAGCGTAAGAGCTCTACGCGCCATGATGCTTCCTATAGCAATGCCAAGCTACGGTACGTGGATTTGGTAGCAATAACAATAATAATGATGGAAACAGCATAGTCGGATTCTTTAGGAAACTCAAATGATACAAGATATCCAGGCTTGGTGTATAGTGTGTGTTACAGGTGATTGTTTAAATTGGCGTTTCTAACCTCCGGTTAGGTTGATACCTTTAAAAGAATGCATTGATATACCGGTCTATTCCTATTGAAGCTAACAACTCCGCAAACCGACAACGTAAAGTATGTTAGTGAACGCGAACCGTAAATAGGATGTCAACTACGCCGTCCTCAGGACAAGAACAGTCTCGAGCTCGAACAATACTCTGATCCCAAATCTCACGATCTGTGCACAGAATGCCCATCTGTGTCGGGGACTGGCATACGGGGCAGTGTATCCCCGCAGGCGTTGAGGCCGGAGTGGGCACTGCTTAACCAGACCAACAACCTTTGGAATCAACCTTTATACTCAGGTTATTAGAGATGGAGGCTGTTGTGAAATACCGAGAAGAGAATGATTTTTAGAACCCTCAGGCCTCACTGCAGCTCCTAACACAGGACAAGATTAAAGCACTCCGGATCTGTGAAAGTTCGGGGTACGGTTTTGGTGTGACAAGGGCTGACTAATAGAGGTCCATGGTTCTTCCTTCCTTTCAGCCAGGAATTCCTGCCCTATTTGTAAACCTCCAGTCTCGTCTATTTCTTCCTAATGGATAACTTCTATTACCTCCCTGAAACGCTCACCGGTCAGGTGAGTAGGTCTCTCGCCAATAGGCTTCGTGCAACTCAATATGTCTTAGACAAGAGGCTAGGGAGGAGACTCAGCTGCCTCCGAGGTCGTGAGTCCTATACTGTGGCGTTGTAGCGTGTGACATTTGGTATACTGCCAACTATGATCGAACTACTTCCTAAGCGAACCGGCCTATGCTTTTTGGCTATTGATGATGACATCGCAAAGGTGCCAGATTATTGGCATAAGTGTGTATTTTTATAATTAAACCAGCTATTGAATAATCTTAAAGTACGACGTTTTACTCCGGATCAACTTCTGGAAAGAAGCAGTGAGAGACGATTCGTATAACAAGAAGGCAGATTGATAAAGCCACACAAGCCACATAAAGTGTGGCTCGTGCAAGTAAAAGGGCTAAAGCATAGATCTATCTATATTTCTTAGAAGAGTTTACTCCTATTGTTTATTATTATTTTCAAAGGGCGGAGCCTCCCTGGGTCACCTGATACTAAGTAATATACAGCCAGTAGTAAGATTATTTTCTGGGCAGATTTGCACCCTGTACTCACACAAGCCACACTTTGTGTGGCTTATGTAGCTTCCTCATCATACAAGTGTGACAAATACGATGCTAGCAATTAATTTACATGACCGACCATTGCTTGATTTTTGTTGCGAGAAAACTTGCGATATAATCACCTCTCGTTTCATCCTAAGCGTGTTTTCTTGAGTTAGCCGAAGGCGTGGTACTTCATAACAGGAGATTGATAACCTCTATTTCTTCAACCGATGCATAATATATTTCCATCAGCTTTTTCGGACAATCCTGTGCCGATGCGGCGTTCTGCTGATTTATACACTTGGTGTTCTAGGCGTTCCCTCATCGCAAAGAATTTCTGACAACATGTAAGCTATAGGAATCACGCCTCTGTCTAATGATTACTGTTGCAGTACCTAGTAGGCTACCGAAAGCTATACAGCATACATGATTTCTGAACTCTCCAATTTCATTACTCAGTGGCTAGTTACCCAATTAGGTAAAGTTGCCAATATCTATATTAAGTCTTATATTTTTAGTATCTCGTCAAGTAGCGCAACGGGTAATCGAGATTAAGTGGATTATGCCATTTGCGATTTCTTGGCGGAGTTACACTCAGCTGCTCACTACGCCACGGTAAACGCCGCTCGTAGATGAGATATCAATACGTATACGCGTATAGATGATCTATATATTCTCCAGCTTTGCATCTCATCAATTGTTCTTAGTCTCATCACGCCTCTTCACTCGTCGCTCATTGTGTCAAGCATATTCGGTCGCACTAAGTCATTCTTTCAAAATGAAGTTCTCAGGTCTCATTTCTTCCCTGGCTGTCGCTAGCGCCGCGACTGCGGCCAGCGTTCATTCCAAAACCGACAAGTGCAAGCTACCGACTACGAAGATCGCCGGCATTGAGGTCGTCGACACTCCGCTCGTTCGGGAGGCCGTCAAGCTCATTAAGGTCTTTATCCCTCTCCAGCCTTATCTATACAACCACTTGATGCGATCATGGTTGTTTGGTGCCGCCGCCATCAACAACAACGCCACACTGAAGGCCACGGTCGACCTTGAGGTTCAGGCTGTTGGCGCTTTGTTGCATGACCTGGGATGGGACAGTTAGTACTCCTATTTCTGGACTTGTGCTCTCATTTTCTTATACTAATTACTTTGCAGTGCGCCCAAACAGCCCATGGCACAGCGAGTAAGAACTACCCGCGATCTCGACTGATGTCTTAGACGCCTTTATCCATGAGAGGATCATAGCGCTAACCTTAGATCTGCTAAACAGGGATCTTCCTTTCGAAGTTGACAGCGCTCTTGGTGCCACTGCTTTCGTCAAGGAGCAACACGCCGGCTGGTCTGACAACCGCCTGGAGAGACTGCACGACGGCATCACCCTCCAGGGTATGGGCAGCTACCTAAACGGCAAGAACATCGACAGCAATTGGATCGTGAACAGTGTTGCGTTCGAGTTCCCCGGCCCGCGCTCCCCCCTGCTCACCAATGCGCAATATGACAGCATCCTTGCCGAGTTCCCCAACGACACCGTCTTCCGGGGCAGCAACGAGACCTTCACTTGGCTCGCCCTCACCAAGCCGGCTGGAACCCGAGGCACCTTCATTGACCAATTCGGTGTTGCCTACGTCCCCGGCTACGGCCCGCTGACCCACATTGCTTTCGACCTCATCACCGGCGGCGTCGCCAGCGAGCTCGAAATGTACCCCAACTCCACATTCCATTCGAACCTGTAGATCGCAGCCGTCGAATAGAGCGTCATATTGGTTTTAATGTGTACAAACTTAAAGAGGGGATCAACTATTTTGATGCCGATGTAGATACATTCACTTCTGAAATATAATATTCATTCTCATGCCACTATGACCCTGCAGCTATTCCCCGTATAAGTTCTTGGTAAGGATTAAACCCTGTAAATTGGAGCCGTATGGAGTGACCCGCAAGATTAGGTTGGGGCTTGAAGGCGCTGCGGCTGGAGCATGGTCAGGGGTGTTGTCGCCTTACTAGACCCGATTACTACGACTACGCCGCCTCCGTGTCATTTTGTTCCCACACTTATCATGAATGGTTAGACGATACTATAATTGGGCCTTAAAATACGTACCCACAACTGATGATTTGAGATACAATTCTTGTGCTACTGATAAGTATATCTAGCGTGTGTTGTTTAAGCCCCTTCTCAGCTTTCATTTAGTAGTAGAGTTAAAACCCCGGCTCAGTGCCAGGAGTGCAAGGACCTCAGTGGAGCCATTATAACCCATGTCAGGTACCCCCAGGTACGGTTCTTGGCAGCCCAACTGGCTTTGTACTGATCGATGTCATAATTAAGTGTTAATTACTTCCATAATGCCCCTATGACTTTGATATCATGTTACACTTTCGAGTTTTTTTGAGACAAATCGGGCGACCAAGTAGGCGCCAACCCAATAGAGCCCTTGCCCATGGGTTGGGGTTTTGCAGAGGGCGGGACGCCGCATTACGTTAGCACCAACAAAGGGCGCTATTAGACGAGCTTAGATCATGTTGAATCTATCAGTTTAGCAATAGCCTATGCTGTGGGACGTACAAGTCTCACTGATTAGTTAGTCCTTGCTGACCACCGACCTTCAACATTTCCCGAAAATGCGAAAATGGGTATTTCCCAGTCTAGAGTTGCTGCCGAGATACTAGAGTTATCGTCCACACCATATTAAGTAAGTATGCTATAAGCAGCCCATAATTCTATCGTATATAGATATCCGCTATACCGTATATAGCCCTAGATCTCTATTCTGTCCCTGAAATGTTAGACGGGAAGAATGTGGGTCGGTAAGTTCCTTTGAATGAAAAAAATCCAGAAGATTCAGTCTCGTCCGCTTTCTCAACGACATGTCTCCACAACGCCACACTACTTTGCCACAACTAAGGTAGATAGATACATGAGAATCTCTAATGCATCCATCTATGATGCATTTTGCATAGGTATGTTTGATCTAGTCGTATCGTGCGAGATTCCGGGCGGTGCGAGCCTGATGTGATCTTGGCGTGGCACGATATTGTGGGGAGTACAGGAATCCCAGTCTGACTGTACGCGACTTGCAGGATGACTGCGCGCGTGCGGCACAGCGAAGTGTTCGTCTACTAGTGTCCATTATGCTGTACAGCTGTACATGGTATCAATCCCAATGACCCACGTGTTAGACCCAACGTAGCATACCATTCAATTGGGCAATCATCGCCAAGCAAAATGGTCAGCTCGAAAGTACATTACATAAGAATTAAAGCCACACACATGTGATAGACCTATTGAAAAGTTGTTACTAGATGACCAGGCTGAAAACCGGAAAATAAAATAAAAATAAACATTGTGATCTCTTGATATTCAGGTCTTAAAGTTGCAAGCTTTTTACATGCCGGTTGCCATAACAGACGAGCATCTCCATGCGATCTCTCTTCGCCCCTGATTCAAGTTACGCGATCATTGCGAAGGTGTTTTCTTGGGTAATTTACGGAGTTATCCGGTTCCTAGGTATACATTACCTAAAATGAGTGCTCGGTTATGCTAATTACCATATAGGTAATATGTTTGGAACGGAATAACCCGATCGACGCTAGTTACGCTTACCCGGTAATCTAGATCTAAACTCTGGGGCATCTATTAATACCTCTGGGGTCGCGCTACACCGTAAGGCTCCCATAAGGGTCATAAATACATATTTCATGTTAGTTAGGTGTTGTGGCTGGAGTAAAAGATAGGGAAGGAAACCCTTTACGACTGCGGCTCAACATTTAGAATCGGCTAGTCGGCATATACAACTTTTCTAGAGACAGTGTTACGTAACTCGAAAATCTGGGCAGCCATGCGTTTATAGCGAACGAGCTCCCAGCATGCACATTGCATCGTATCCTCGCATCCTCGCAAGTAGGTGGCCCTGTGTAACACACAAATGTGGCAGGGCCCCCGCGTAGTCTCCTTATAATGGACACTCTTGGAATATTTGTCTTAGGTGAGGCGACCGTCTCGTCGCCAGTGATACTAGAGATCCTAGGACCCATACCTCGATTACTTCAAAAGTCTAGGCTCAGTGTCTAATAGCCTACAACACTACATATAGCATTGTGGAGATTTGACTTTTGGATAGCAAGGACCAATTGTATCCTCAACTATCTCTTACGTTTAGCGGCATGAGCCGGTAGACTGGAGATATTTGCAAATATTCGCATCCAACGCCCCTCATTGTTCCTTGTAAATGACCTGCATGTGATCTTGTGGCCGGTAATTTTTATTGGAAATATCTTTGAGTGTAAGCATCACCCGCTCGTGGATCGGGTAACATAATACTGCATGATCGTGGCCTGTTATCATTCAAGAGCTCAGCTGCTTTAAGGACAGCCGTCTTACGCAAGGGATGTCGGATAATCATCATCTTCAGTTCCCTCCCCAATACAAACCGTCGAGCGTCGTTTTTTACACTATGAGATTCCATTGAGACGAAGCAGCTTTGTTACAATGACGCCTGCTCCGTTCGTGGCGCTCTGGGCCACCTTCCTGAACCTGTCTCCAACCACCTTTAACGTTGGCATAGCAGGTGTAGTTCTTCTCGCAATTCTTGCCATTAAGTACATAATTGATGTATTACTATTTCACTATGATCACAATTTCGTTAAAGATGTCAAAGGCCGGCTTCCGCCGAGATTCCCTTCTTTCATTCCGTTTCTGGGCGCTATCTTCCAGCTCGCGCTCGACCACCAACGTCTCACAGACCAAGTCTCGTAGGTCAAGATTCAATAGTTCCAAAGAAAGGAAATCAGAGATTCAGATTCCTAACATGTCTTGTGTCTAGATGGTACAGAGGAAAATTGACTTCGGGCAGGGTCGAGGTCATGGGTTTTACATATTATATCTTTCAGGATCGAGAGACTCTAATCAAGCTCTTCAAGAATAAGGCCTTAGCCAGTGCGATCGATATGTATGAGTACAGTAACACGAATATTCTCGGGGGTTCCAAAGAGTCATCGAAGGTTTACCGAGCGGATAACTCAGGGCCGTTTCCCCAACCCCATCCGAGAAGCAACGTCCTCCCTCATAATCGTGTCGATTCCATCACCCACGCTCTTGCCTTCCGCGGGTTCACCGGGCCGGGCATGCAGCCGGCAACGCGGCGGTTCGCAAGAGACGTACCTTTCAGACTCGCAGCCCAAGGTATATCTACAGAGTGGAAAGGAATGCCCGACTTTGCCCAATTTTTCAAGGATAGTATTGGCCCATCATCTATCCAGTGCATTTTTGGCCCTACTCTATTGCGTTTGCACCCAAACTTCGTCGAGAATATTTTTAAGTTCGACAAAATGATGCCACAGTTCACTCCTGGATTACCGAGATTCATGTTGCCAGAACAACACCGTTTCAGAGATTCGATTGCTGAACAGTTGAAGAGCTGGTACAGGTATGCGAGAGAACATTTTGACCCGTCAATGATTGAGGCCGACGGTGACGGCGATCCGATTTGGGGGTCCGCTATGATTCGAAACCGCCAAGAGCATCTTCTGAAGGCCGACAAGCATGATGACGATGTTCTAGCTCATCTTGATCTTGGGCTAGCTTGGGCGTGAGTCTTTCCTTTTCTATGCTCCTCTTTGAAACATGGCTGACTGAATTTGCTAGTACCGTAGGCAATCTGGTTATCTCGTGCATGTTCGGAGCATACCACATCTTGCAGGACAGGACTCTCCTAAAACGCGTCCGACATGAGCTTCAAGACTACCTAGGCGGACGGAGTATCCACGAAGTTGATCCACACCGGCTTGGGAGGGAAATACCACTTCTCTCCTCCATTTATGCGGAGACGATGCGCATTCACATCAAGATTTATTCAGCATACAGCTCGCCACACGAGGATGTCGACCTTGGCAAATGGACTCTCCCCAAAGGTGCCCTAGCGTTGGTAAACTCGGCGCCATCTCACATGGATAGGACGTTCTGGAACACCAAGAACGGGCAATACCCCGTCGAGACCTTTTGGGCCGACCGATTCATCGTTGACCCGGCAGATCCAGAGAGTGGACCAATCAATCCGGAATACCGCAGCTCACTCAACCTTCCCAAGAAGAACCAAGAGGATCTAAGACCGTATTTCTCCCTAGACGGTTGTGAGGGTGCCTGGGTTCCATACGGCGGTAAGATACTTATCCTCATCTCAAATGAACGTGTATCACTAACTCCAATCTTCGTTTAGGTGGCTTCTCCATGTGCCCCGGTCGCTTCATCGCGAAGGCCTTCATGATATTTTCGGCGACCCTTTTGGCGAGCGAGTATGAAGTTCAATTTCACGAAAAGGGGATTGAAATCTCCAGCTATAGATATGGAATGGGCGTGGATGATGTTAGTAAACCTATCCCCTTCCGCATCCGGAAGAGGGCGAGTGCGATTTGAAGAGGCGTTATTCCGACTTGTGTATATATAAATGCATTGCTGCATTCTAGATAATTTCTATACTGCTATAAGATATGTCTTGACTTTATTGGCTCTCGACTCCTTGTCTAAAAGTACTGGTGTTGACCGCGCACCTAGACCAGATTGAATAAGCAGTACCTAGTCTAGTCTTAGATAGCATTGTTAGGCCCTGTCAATTTCTCTCATTATAGTATAAAGTATCACGCTAATGCACAGTGATCCGTGCTCTGTATCTATCAAGGCAACGCGGTGTGAAGTATTCACGAATCGCTCAGCGTAAATGGGTAGACTCAGCTGAAAGCTGAAATGCCGAATGACATGGATTCGGAGACCGTTGATGCCATACACCGCCGGCGAGCGCGATGTGTCCTATAGATACCCAGATTTACCTTGAAAGATCACTTGAATCCTTTCTCTCTCGTCCTTCCCCTCATCTACACCTACTTAGATTTCAATTCGAGAATTCGTAATCACACTATGAGCCTGAATTCCGTCGCGGATGAGCCCGTAGAGATTGGCACCTTCTACAATCCTAACGAAACATCGTATGAGACGTCTTTCTTATCTGCTTGGGACGAAATTAAGCATGCGAAATTGCTAGAAATCATCTATGAGGAAGATGGCTACCTTTCGTGTATTAGACTCACATACAATGACCGAACCTGTCAATTTGGAAATCCACCTCCAGAGGCGGAAATTTCGCGCACACACGTCGTTCCGATCAATCCGGGCCAATGGATTGAGGGCTTCGAGATGATCATAGGCGACCCGATTGAGAGCCGTGAGGCCGGTCCAGTCGGGATCGTGAACGTCGATGTTTGGATCTACGATGCGGACATCGAGTACGGCAGCTACCGCCCAAAGGATCGATATCATCGCCTTTTTGTGCCAGCTGATGGCAAAGCTTTAGTAGGCATATGTGGCTCATCCAAGGGCAATCGGATTAATTCTTTCGCCCTCATTCAGTGCGACAACGACCGGGGATTTCCCCGGAGAGCTGTCAACGACGAATTGACACGGAGTTTATCGTGGCGCAATGGGTTACCTCCGTCGCATATCCGTGTTCTCCCCGACAGCCTCAGAGCACTCAGTACTGCTCAGCGGAAAGGCTTGCGGATGGAGGGACTGCTATTCGGCACTGGCGAACAGCATGGAGATTCCACTACTACTGCCGCCCGACTAATACGAATATCAGCCTCAGGAGACGCGACCCGTATAGAGCTGACCTTCGCTGGCGGCACTCGACAAACGCCTACTATAGTGCGAGCGGCCGGACCGAACAATGGGGGTCCCCTCAAGAGCATGGATATAGATGGGCCTGGCGGCGAGACTATTGTCTCGGTGCTTATGCCTCCGATGCCTGATGAAGAGGGTGATTTCGAGTGGCATGTTCCTAAATGGTTCGGGGTGGTGACGAACCATGGCTCCCAGGGCATTTTTGGGGGGCAAGTTTCGATTGAAAAGGCATGTCCCATCAACCCGCCTTCTGGCTTTGGTGTTGTTGGCCTTTTCCTTAGCCCGGCTTTCATGCAGTACTGGACTTTGGGTGTTTTAATTGCGCCAACCACTTCGTCCTCCACTTCTCTACTCCCAGTGAAGGTTTTGCGAGATGAGGAAGGTCGAATCTGGGATCCAGAGCCGCCGCCATCAGAGTGGTCTCTCTGCGAGCCATGCGTAGGCAGTGAAGACAGATCTAACCCTGTGCGGCAAGATGGTGAGAGCAAAATCAATGAGTCGGCGACCTACTTAGATCTAACTCAACCTGTTGTTTGTTTTCGGCGCCTCCTGGCGGCGCCCGAATGGTGTCATTTCGACCAGTTAGGTGGATTTGAGGTGCAGTTCGCAAACGGCTCCAGCCGCTTCATCGGAATACCTCTCAGCGATGATCAGATTCCTGTGACCGAAGAAGTTAGCTATGAGGAGTTTCGCGCAGGAATTACCACCGTAGTAGTGGACGGTCCTCGAATCAGTGGATCGAAGGTACATGTGAAAACGAACAGTGAATTACAGGGGCAGAATAGCGGCCCTGGAAAGGAATGGTATCCCGGCGGACAGGAAGGTGTCCAAATCACTGCCGTTCGTATCTGGGGCGGAGGCTATTTACACGGTATCCAATTCGAAATGGAAAATGGTATGAGTTCCCCGAAATGGGGCAAAGCAGGAGGAGAACCTAGTATTTCTCTCGCAACCAATACAGTAAGCAGAGGCAGATCTTCGATCCACGACATTACGCGGAACTTAATACGCAGTGAAAGAAATGGAAAGACTACTCATGGGATTGTGGGCCTAAAATTTGTTATACGCAAGAGCAATGGCTTTGGAAGCGACGCATTACCGGGTCCCGTCATGATACAAGGGTTCACTCAGCGGTAGTTGCCTTAAAAGATGCAAGTGACCATCCTAGATAGAATCATCTTATAGTAGAGTGCGACAACTTTCAGTAAAGTTTATAGTTCACATGAGATACTAGTGAGCACGAGTGGCACCACCATACAGTCTGTCTATTTTCCCTGTTTAGGGTCCACAAGCTGGTTCAACGGTACTTGATCGTCATTAGGCCTGGTCTTCTCGTTGGCCTGCGCTTGGCCATATCTGTGGCTTAGCGTATCTAGAGGACTCCTATGAGGAACGGACATTCTAGAATTTGAACGTGAGTTTCTAGAGGCAGTAATCTATTTTTTTGCGCTGCAGCGAGCTTGTCTCATATCTAGTCGAATAGGCAAGTTTACGGAAACATTCGCTTGGACGTAGTTGACAATAGTTTCCACGGTGGGTGAGGAAGTCTCTATGAAGAGACATAGTTAAAAGATTTAGGTTGCGTATGTGAAAACAGACTTGTAAATTCTATAATCTCAGATAGGTATATTTCCGCTCGTTACTGACTAGTAGCATGTGCATCCTGTGATTTGACGTGAGTTCGAGACCGCCATATCGTTTCATCATCCTTCGCAATAGGGTCCATGCAAACAGAACTCGACGCTCCCTCTGCCTTCAACGCGCACGCTAGAAGCTCTCCGATATCTGACCAACCAGCTTCGTGATACGTTTTCTTTCTGACCACATGCTCTATAATATGCGATAAGACGAGGATAGCGTGAAGCATGACCGCAATCCACGCCAGAGACACCGTAAGGCCATTCACGCCGTATCCGTACTGCAATTGATAGTACGTAGATGACAGTCCTATAAATCCGTTCATGTCTCCCATATATAGAGTTATCCTCTCCGGGTTATCGTCCTCGTTGCTCCAGATTGCCTGACATTGGGTTGGGCGTGCTAAGGAAGGGAGCCACCCTTCACAGCCGTAGGCTTGCCGGTGATATTGGACACGAGCTAGCGCATCTGTTATGTAGAGAGAGATTGCGATGGAGATACATCGACCTTTTTGTGAGTTTCCTTCACAGGCAGCTTCAAGCTCAGTGAAGCAGGAGTTCACCGTACTCCGATTCAATGAAGCTGATGGAGTGTTAAGAACGTCAAGCCAGTCTTCAGAAATTGCGAGAACGTCAGACAGGTTGCCGAACATCTCACGTGAGGCCAACGACGGGTCAACTGAAACGCTAGACTGTGCTGCGTTGTCGAACGGCTGGGCAGCTAGACGTCCGATTGCACCCACTTGGCCGTCATGAGACACAGACCTATTGAATCTGAAGACCGGTAAATAAAGGCGGCTGAGATGTCACTAGGGAATAAGTCGGCTTCTGCTGCGATTTTAGCCACGTTGACATATCTCAACCCCTGTCCCGACGTTTCGCTAGTAGACTGTTCAAGGAAACTATCCAAGAGCGAACTACGGGCAGATATAGCTATGTGAATTGGCGCATGAGGTCCCACGGAGAAATAGGCAGTGTATTGATGCTCGCTTGGAGCCGCAGCTCTTTCATCGCCTATGACGGCGACAAGTGGCGCACACTCCGTGGCAACGGCAGGTTGATGCCACCGTCTGTAATTGGTTCGTAGACCGCTGACCCATTCGAACGTACTACTATCGTACGTCGACACCAGGGTATAATCTACAGCTACGGACACCGTCTTGAGCTCTGAGCGCGATTGTTTCCAAACCGCATTTCCACCATAGATATGCAGCTGGCGGGAAACAAAGTCTGGCGGCGTCGTAGCGTACGTCACAGCACGTACATCTTGTTCACTATCGCTCGGCGAATCTTGCTAGCCTAAGTAGATGTGCCGACTATAGTCTTTACCGCTCATACTGAGATTTGAGATGTATTCGAGTACTGTAGGCCAGAAACTGAATTAGTTTTGATGCCTTGTGTTTGAGACCAACCTTGTATTAAACCACTCACCGTAATCCAGAGTCAGTATCTGCGGCAGGCCTGAAATAACTCCTGACAGCCCAGCGTAAGGGCACTCTGTACTCTGTCTCTTCACGAAAGACACATGTTGCTCCTCTAGCTTTCGCCGCTCATCACGATTGCAGAACGACGGTACTGTCGATGAATCGAGTATTTGGGGATAAAGCTGCGACATTGTAGCATTGAACAAGATGCGTCCGCCGTCTAGCGGCTGTGGCTCGAACGCCACCCGAGATGATGATGTTGGCCCAGCACTCAACACCGGTACAGGCGATGTTAGCACATAATCTGCAGTCGGCTTTGCAATCGGCCACCAACCGGGCCGAGGCAACATCAGGATGCTGGAACTCGGCGCTGCAGTGATAGCCAGAGCCGAGATCGCAACAATAAGCAATTTCATCGTGACGTCGCCTCCTCGAACATTAGTTGTCTGTACTTCGTGTTATTGCAGCTACTTGGAGAACCTGGGAAGTTTCAATCACACATGAGCCACACTCGGTGTTACGTAACCGTTAATGACGCGGCCCAAATATGCCCTGCACTCTCGTATGTTCATACGTAAACCCTCCGTCTTGTCACCTATCCGATGAACTTCTTTCTTAGCTACTTTGGAGAGATAGGAAGCGGATCAAGCACTCTATGCGACCCTGCAGTTCGGTCGTAAATATAAGGTTGCTTCCATTTCGTTACTTGATCTACATCCTTGTAACCCTATCCTACATGACTTTGATACCCCAAGCGGCAGTCAGCTCCAAATACCACCCACCATGTGAGCACCGCTGCATGCCCTTTGGCCCTTGCAGCAAATCAGCGTGCATCTGAGAGCTTCGGCGAATAATATGCCCAATTGTGTCTATGTCCAAAATTTTCGTATCAAATAAGAAAGAAACATGTCAAGAAAGCGATTAGCCAAAGTGTCAACTTTGGTGTGTTTGACCGCACATATATTCCGGCCGCTTCCCTCTAAGTAATAACTTGACATGGCTAACACCACAAGCTCCTCGCTCATTGATACCTGTCCGACAGTCACCCTTAGATAACTTATATCTTTTTCCCTCCCCTAGCATACCGCCACATAATTTACTTAGTATGGCAATCGCCAATGATACAGCTAGGCTCGTGGTCGCCGCTCTAATTATCGACAGTATAGCCATTGCCCTTCGCTCCTGGGTTCGGTTGCGGATCCAGGAATCATATGGCTATGACGATGCGGTCCTCACTATGTCGCTCGTTCGTACATCTCCTTGCGCAATTGAGAATAAAAACTTTCTTCTGACGGACCTACCAAGATTGGCTACACTATATTCTCTGCATTCACGCTTGTCGCTGTACATTATGGGTATGCCAGCCCGCGAGTCAAGCCCAGCGGTCCAACCAGTCAAATCAATCTAAAGTAATCGGCATTAGTTTAACTTGACTGACTTGAGGCTATTTTGGGCTTGTTTGACTGACTTGACGAGATCTCTTGCTTGATTTGAGCAGTTAACTGATCAAATAAGGCAAATAAATTCGTCAGCCTTCTTCACTAGCCTTCTTCGCGATGAATCGCAGCCCACAGACCTTCAGAATCGTCTCTTAGCCAGTATTGCCTCCAGAGTAGTCGCCTCGAGCCGTAGCCGTTCGTTCGTTCGTTCGTTCGGTCGGTCGGTCGGTCGGTCGGTCGGTCGGTAGGCAGGTAGGTAGGTAGGTAGGTAGGTCGGTAGGTCAGCAGGTAGGTCGGTCGGCAGGTAGGTAAGTATTGGAGGTAAGTGATTGTAGGAGGCGGTCGGGCTACGTAGAAAACGCACCTGAAGCCACCTCCCGGCTCCCGCGGTCGCACCATCCCAAAAGTAGTACCATCAGGAAGATCTAACTGTGGCGATTACGAATAGCTGCCTTTTTGATGCTGAAGCTGAAGCGCACGGAGGTTTTGGTGATCAAAGTGTTGGCGTTGAAGGTGGTTGTTGAAATGAGAGGTAGGTGTGGAGTGGTAGGCTAGGCCAGGCTAGGTAGGCTAGGCTAGGTAGGCTAGGCTAGGCTTGGTAGGCTAGGCTAGGCTAGGTAGGCTAGGTGGGTAGGTGGGTGGGTCCTAATAAGGACCCTTGAACGGACCCGGGTCCCTGACTTCAAGGGTCCCTGAATAACCTCTACTTACCTTATTCTTATTAAAATACCCTGTAAAAAATTGAAAAAAATACGACTGAATTGTTTGCAAGTACTTTCAAGTACTTTCAATTAAGAGAAATACCTTGCTTTGATTTCAAATAATTTCGGAAGGGTTGGTTTGGTTTGGTTGGCTCAAGTAGTTGACAATTGATTCAAGTATTAGTTTGACTGGTTGGACCGCTGGTCAAGCCGTGGCACGACTCAACGATAGCAGTTAAAGTGTGAAACCCCATTACCTATCGTTGAATTCCAAAGGCAGTATCTAACTTCTCTTAGTATTTTACTCTACTACACCTAGCCTATGTACTTACGTGTGCGACGGTCAAGACTGCCATAGCTCTTGTCCTTCTCCGAATCAACGTACAAAGGATAATTCGAAATATTTTGATCGTTTCGATGATCGTGGTCTTGATTGTTCTGCTCCTCCTCTTCTTCCTGCTCGTATTCCAATGCCGCCCGATATCGGTTTACTGGGGTGTTGGTAAAGGGTCGTGTTTCGAGTGGTCCATTATCAAGAACACCGGCATCACTCTCTCAGCTGTGGATATCGCTTCCAACTGGCTCTACTCGTTTCTTCCAATAGCAATGCTGTACAAGATCCAGATGAGCGGTCGTATCAAAGCTTTAGTCGCGATCTTACTGGGCATCGGCTTTTTGTAAGTAGTCAAAACCAATTACTCGACGACCTTCGGTAGTTTCCTTATTCCTTCTATAGATCAAGTATTGCTACAATCGTGAAGCTCAAGTATATCTTGGAATTGGCCGGTCCTCACAAGACCTTTCAAGCACTGGATGAAAACAAACTGGCTGTAATCTTGTGGTCTCATGTCGAGATCTTTCTCGCAATTTTAGCTACCTCGCTGATAGCGCTGCGCCCGCTGCTCAGACGCTTTAGTGAGATCCGCGATAAGCGCCGTCATAATGAAGTGAGGGCTCATATGGAAGACTATAGTATTAATCATGAGTTATCGGAAAGTCACGCGCATGCGAGCCGTACACAGAGGAAGCAATCAGGAGCAAATAGGCTTGACAGCGAGGAGTCATTAATGAATGATGAACCGGAGGTCGTGTTGCCACCTATATAGCGAAAGCGGCCCATGCCGCAGATCTTCTCGGCTGGAGATATAGAACCAGTTAATGGCTTTATAGATGCAATAGAAATATCCATAGCTTCATGTGAAGTTTTTCGGGGAAAAGTAAGGAATGCCTAGAATTGCCACGCGGGTATCCCTTTAAGTGCCCCTTCGGCTCCGTGACATAAGAATGGAATAACGGGGCGTGCTGTATAGCTAATAAATGCATGATAAACTAATCAAATCATCGTACTAACCCGTTATTCCACTCTTACGTCACGGAGCTGAAGGGGCACTTAAAGGGGGCGGTCAAGAGTTATTAGCCATGTCTCACTGGGGCATTGCGAATTCTCTATCTAGTTAGACTGTCAGATATTCGGCAGCTGCCAGAGGCACCTTTAAAAATACCACTTGCCGCTAATGCACGGTACTTGAAGGATCTCCAATCCCCATACCTCCCCAATGCTACCCCTTATCCCGACGTAGTAAGGTAGCCATGCGAGGGCCACGCAGGCTTATGATATTAAAACGGAACGCGTAAATCAACACATACGGTACTCTAGAGACCTGAACACATCTACGTAAGTACTTCTGGAGATTTGACTTGGCTGTGGAAATCATCGTATTGCCAGAAGCCCAATGAAGCTGGACTAACTTGTCCACTAGCTGAAAAGGAGAATATCTAGAGAATTGGGTATAGAAATGCATATAAAAATGAACGTAATTGCAATCTTCTAGCAGACAAAATCAATCTACTCCCCATATCGATCGATTGTCCGCAATGCTTCAATATCAGATAAACAATAAGCATATAATAACTACAGTAGTAATACTAACCACATAATATACCCTCATTAGCCTTAAAACTAGTTGTAGACCAATTTTTGTTTAAGTCTATCATAACTGGAGCTATCTTGGGCTAAAAGATACGTGCTGTCAACCCTATAAACATCCTTAAGGTCGAGTCTCATTTTCGCCCACTCGATAGCGTGGGGTCATCTTACACCAAGCCTCATTGCCACTCATTTGATATTCGAGGCCTTGAGAGTAGCCAATTAAAACCGCGTTTTCATGGCCCTCTTGTACCAGCAGCTTCTCAACGAGTTCGCGGTGCTTATGCTCCCATTCATGGACGGCACATTGCAGGAGTCGCTTGGAAGCTGCCGTCGACAAGTCTGTCTCGATTGATAGGGTCGCCACGCTGTTGCATAAGCTGCCGACCTCCGCATTCGCGCTCCTCGCTGTAAGAACCTCCTTCTCAAAGCTCCACATATCATTGGTGACAGCGAGGTGCTTGCCAAGATTCACGTCTACCGGTTTTACTATCGTTAGCTCATGCTGTGTGAGCCTAATGCCTAGGCAGAATCGCATCGCTGCGCAGAAAAATCTATGTGAAGACATTAGATCATTGGCTCCAAGTCGGCCTCCTATGAACACATAAACCTACGCTCGGCCGATATCTCCATCCCTGTATTCAAAATATTGTCTTAAACTCATCGATTGAGCTCTACGCTCGTCGGTCTGTGATCGCATGAGAATGAATAGGGGCTCATGGATTTCGTTGGTGAGCTCTTCATCATGAGCTCGCATAGCCGACCAGATGTCGCATAAGATGGCTTCAGCAGGAACAGAGCTATTCGGGGCTTTATCTCCATGGACTACCGACATGAGCCTGTCATTATAGGCAGCCCCTTCGTCGAAAGACATGCTGTCAAGGAGATCTACCATACCGTCAGTTTGGGGCCACATATAATTAATAGGGCACTCCTAGGCTACACTAACCATCAACAAGAATAAAAAATGTGACCAGTCAGCTCGCGAAATAGATTCTGTCGTCTTTTGCCTTCAGATAGCTATATTCAAACCATTCGCGGGAATCCTGACGCCAGGAACTTATCACGACTGTTTACATCGGGGAAGGACCAATGAGTAAGAAAGTATTAATTGGTTTCCCGCTCAACTATATCAGTTATATGGTGGGAAAGCGTAGGAACCATAGACTTTGAATACTCCATTGTTCGACCAGGTTTCGCCTGAAGGGACACAAGCACGAACGCAACCCGTAGGCAAAACACCGAGACACCAATAGGCACTTATACACGTAGTAAATTACATTGCTACGTTGAGAATGGCAGACACAAGAGGAACCCCCAACGTGACCACCAATTAACAAAGCGGAATCGAATCATGACGCAGGTTTTTGTCGTCATCGTAGTAAGCAATACAAGCCCAACATCAAGTTGCACTTGGCAGAGACAGACTCTGCAGTCTATTCAAAAGGGGAATTAATCTGCACCTGTTTCAATATCTAGAGCCACTAGAATCAATCCATATTGGGAAATCTCCAGTCGTTATCTTCACCAGGCTCATGATCGTGCATGAGGCGTCCAGATAAGGACGTATTTAAGTCAAAGCTAGTAAACCCCAAGGAGTCTTTGCATAGAGTGCTTCTATTTATTGCGAGGCACCCTCCGAAATTAGATTAGACATACGTTTACAGGAATCATCGGCATTGAGCCCTGACCTCTACACACCTACCTAGTGGTGACCCTTCGGTGGTGTAACGGTGACCTCTCTTCACTTTGGCGCTAAACTCCTTGACACTCAGGATGGAGTCTCTAAAGCAATATTCCGTATTAGGCGAAATTGCGCAGCCCAAGGCCATACTGATTTTCCTCTTCACTGTTAGTTCATGTCCAGACCACCTAAACGTAAAGCCGAACTAGAACGTGCAAAGGGATTTGGTTACTGGTTGTATAAGATAGTATACAGCATTTACTTCCACCCACTCCATGGTATTCCAGGGCCACGGATCGCTGCTATTAGCAACGTACGTTTTAGGGCACTCGGTAGTAAATCATACGCTAAAATTATCAGATTCCATACTGTTGGTGGCTTCTCGGCGGCCGCCAGCCATTCAAGATGCTTGAACTACACAACAAATATGGTTCGCCACTCTTGCCTATTGACTACCAAGAACTAATATGCCCTAGGCCATGCCGTGCGCATTGCACCGAACGAGGTCTCCTTTAGTAGCGCTCAGTCTTGGAAGGATATTTATGGTACGAGGCCCGGTCACAGGACATTCACAAAGTCGGAGTTTTACGGTAGCGGTAACTTTGCCAACACTGGGGTCATGTCACTTTCCAATGAACGTAAGCCTCATGCTCATAAGAAAATGCGAGGCTACCTATCCGGTGCCTTTTCCGACCGGTCCATCTCGGAGCAGGAACCGATTGTTGCTGGTTCCGTAGAATTGTTCCTCCGCCTAGTTGGGTATCTAGGGTCCCAGAAAGAGGGACTTAATATGTCGTCAGTGCTTCAGTCTTTAACATTTGATATCATTATGGATTTGTCTTTTGGTGTCGCATTCGGCGCACTTCAAAGAGGTAAGCAGGAGGAGCATCACTCTTGACTACCTACAATCGCGAAGACAAATTAATCAAAGTAATTACAGCGAAACAACGTGAAGAGCACCCTTGGATGTCCATGTCATTCAAATCATTAGTTCAGGGAGAAATGACCGACGCTCTCAACCGCTTCCCGATTCTCAAGCCCCTTCTCTGCGTACTAATGGGCGGACATTCCAAGAAAGCCCCTCGAGACGCAAAGGCATTTGAAGAAATCTGCTACAAGACAGTCCAATCGTATGGAATATCAATAATATAGTAGCCATCTCGGAGACGCTGACATATTGTATTAGACGAATCGCGCTCAAAGCAGAGCGTAAAGATATCTTAACTCAAATGGTCCGTGATCGAGATGCCAACGCCATAACGGACAAGCAGATTGCTGCCCACGCCTCAGATCTCGTCATCGCAGGAACCGGGAGCACTGCCACGGCGCTATCAACTGCTATTTATTACTTAGTTCGAGATCAGTCGACTATGTCTCGGCTAAAGGCCGAAATTCGCGATGCGTTTCATAGATACGAAGATATTACCTTCTCCTCGATATCCTCACTACAGTATCTTAACGCCGTTCTCAGTGAAGCCATGCGTATATACCATCCTGTGCCAATCGGACTTCCACGGCACGTTCCAGAGGAAGGAGATACAGTTGATGGGCTATTCTTCTCTGAGGGGGTAAGGCCTTGGAAAATCTTTCTCTCTAACTAGTAGCCGGTAGCCGGACTGACCCGTCTTTGATAGATAACCGTCCGCACAAATCCATTTGCTAGCTGCTTATCCCCAGAGAACTTCCACGATCCGTGGTCTTTCAAACCGGAGAGGTGGATCCAGCAAGACAAGCGAGACAGACTCCACTGCAGTCAGCCATTCTCCCTCGGTACACGGGTGTGTTTGGGTCGCAGCCTTGCTTGGCCCGAAATGCGCTTGATCCTCACGAAGCTGATCTGGGTGTATGACCTGGAACTAGTCAACACTCGCCTTGATTGGCATGGAGACTCCGCAATGCGTACAGTGTGGAAGAAGCCGGACTTGATGGTTCGTGCTAAGAATAGGGGTGTCAACTATATATTTAGTGACTACTCACGGGAAGATCTCAATTGGCTTTACTAGGGAACCTACAAGCTTATATTTACGTTCGCTTTAATAGGCACTCATCTATAGTCAGCGATAATTACATCATTAATAAGCCAGTTATGTTTCACGTGACCGCCTCAATTCTTGATCTTATGTGTAGGTTCATTGCCCCTGAACGCCAGATGCTCTACCCTCTTCAGCTGCTGAGGGCATATAGAGAAATCCATTCCGTCCTGGTACTGATTTTTTATGAGTATAATAAAGATTGTTCGCTGTTCCGTTTAATCAATGTTGTGTAACAGCATTGCACAACACGACGGCGCGACTAGATGTCGAAAAGAATCACTCAGAAATACGTAGAGTATCCGATATTCTAACCAGCTATGTTCATATAGCAATAATGCTAATCGCCACCTAGTGAATGCGCTCGAAGGGAGCAACCGGTCCATGCGATATGTCGTCCCGGACTCACTGACGCTCGATGCGTTGAGTCTGCCCTGCCCTGTCCTGCCCAACCCAAACTAACAAGTTCATAATTCATACGCGACCTGCTTCTATCAGGGCCCACTCCAATTCCACCGCCCCAACAAGCCATGCCGGGCCTCCCATCCACATCACGCCGCCGCAGCCTCCGCCTTCTTCTGCGCGAGACCCCCCAGCTTCTGAGCCGCGGCGCCTAGACTCTGCGGGTCGGCGCCCTGGATCGTCTTCTGGCCGTTCACAGCGACCTGGCGGCCCTCCTTGAAGAACATGAACGTCGGCATGGCGGTGACGCCGTGCGTGCGCGCGACGTCCTGCACGTGGTCGACATTGACCTTGGCGAAGGCGAGGATGCCGTCGACGGCGTGCTGGCCCGCCAGCTTCTCGTATATCGGCGCGATCGCCTTGCACGGTGGACACCAGTCCGCGTAGAAGTCCACGGCCACGTACGTCGTTGATGAGAAGAGCGCTGCGAGCTCGGCGCTTGAGGTGATGTGCTTGATCTTGTTGCTCATTTTGCCCCTGCTGCTCGATTTTTGGCGTGATCTCGGAGAAAATTGATTGTATGCGAAGAAATTACGCTGTCTTCGGCTCTCTCCTTTTTTAAGTACTCTGGGAATGGCGTGCTAGACGGTTCGCGAGTCGAAGCTAGATAAGTGCCTTCAAATCAATCATCGGGCTGCGATTGCGCGCGATTGCGCTCTCGAAGTTACGAGAAGGTGTCAGCTGACAAACCAGGCTCCGCAACTGGAATCCAGCTGCCTCCATCCGGCAAGGCCCAGGGCATGTCGCCTGTCCCCATCTGCGCTGAGGCTCATTATGGAAGAATCAACACTTCTAGAAACATGCCTACGTACAATATCGTAAGTAGTTCGCATTATGCTGTATATACTTACCGAACCAGGTAGTTTACCATGATCGCCTTATTGACACCAGCCGAAAACTTTAGCAGTCAGCTGACTTCCTCAGTCCAGCATTAAGCATGCAGCCCGCCGTCCGCCCAGAGCTGGTCATACTAAGTTAAGTATTTAAAGTCGCTTAAGCTTCTGCAGAGTACTCTTGGCTTTTGCCTGCCGGGCTGAACACGCAGGATTTTATTACCGGCCCAAAGTCCGAATTGCATTCTAGGTAGATCATAACTAGAGCCCCTTGCAGACTGTAGAACACGGCGTATTGACTAGAAACGGCTCTAGGAATTTTGTTTGCTAGATTGGGGGCGCACTGGGTGCTACGTCGACCATCATCATGCCACCTCAGTGCGTTCATTGCGTGAGGTCTGCAGGAAAGCGCTGAAATCATGTAAGAAACGTGTAGATGAGTAGGAAACACCCCGGCGGAGAGAGATTTCGACGCCCTGCGAAACAGCAATAGCGATGAGCCGCACTTCTAGTTGACAGATTAACGAACCCGCGAGATCGACTACACATGTGCAATAGATTGATCGTACATAGAAGGCCATGTGAGCTTCAAAGATACTATTATGTAGAACCTAGTTACGCGGTGCGCTAGCAGGTGGTCGGGTCGAACCAGTCACTCGGCTAGCGACAGCTACAAGATGTTATTGTCTTGGCGTCTCGAGTACGAGGTGATGCCCAGATACCAATGCGGCACAGCGACAATAAGTTAAATCAATACTCGTGCCGCGTTGAAATACTTACAGAGAATTGATCATGTATCTCGGCCGTCTATCACTTACTCTTCGGGCTTCAGGGGAAGGGAAATAAATACCTATCGCAAGATGGCTGCACCGACCGGCTTCGTCCCAACGGCTGTCTCGCTGCCCGCCAGCGTCACGGCTCCTCCTACCCTTCAATTCGTGCCACCACCTGAGTGTAACGATCCGTCGAACAACTGGATCGTGACGACGAGTTGCTACCTTGATCTTCCTCATACGATCGCGTATCCGGAATGGCTCACTTGCTCGATATCTCATTTCGGAGCCCCTTCGTGGTATGATCCGTCTTGCCACGTCCCGCTGCCTACTGAATCCCCTTCCTATCTGGATGCGCCCAAGGTTACGGTTGATGGCGTTGTGAGCTACTATTCGGGATGTCCAGTGGGATACTCGACCGCGAGGACTACTACGTATCCCGGGTATTACACTGTGGGTCATTCTCAAGATTGTTTCTTCCCGCTCTTAGCTTTCGAAGCACCCGCGATGTATCATTGTTAACTCAAGCCGTTATAGTGGGGTTATGAAAATGTGCACTTTGATGCGACTGCCTACAGTGTTCAGTGTTGCCCGACGTGAGTGACCTAGCGCATGTCTCCATGTCTGGGACGTAGCTGGAGCTTCTGTACTTACTTCGTTTTCTAGACAATACAATTTCCAGCTGAACACTGCGGATATTGATTCTCGACAGGAGACAAGTACACTCCATGATGGTGTGAACTATCCATTGTTCATCTATCCGTTCCCAGCATGCGCGGCCACATCCATTCAACAGCTGTCAGGCAAGGAGATCCCAGTCCAGACGTGGTCTAACAACATGGCTTGGGACCGTAGACGCCAGGTCCAGACTATCTCGTGGGACTACGAGCACGGCACAATGTTCGCGCATCAGCAGTATTTCACTTATACAGTCTTCCACGGCACGCATACTTGCTTCGAGTACTGCGCGGATTGGTTCACGTACTGGTGTGTGATTAACACCATCTGCTTTGAGATATGTCAAATACTAACTCTCCTCTCAGTAAGCGAATCCCTTAGGGAAATCTAGGAATAAGTTAATACCTGGGCATTTGAACTAACGCGGTTTCTACCTCGCAGACTTCCCGAACGGCCAGGGTGGCACTCCGGGACCCTGGCCAACGTCAACAGAGGAAGAAGTGACGCCGACGCCAACACCAACGCTAGGACCCGAGCCTACTCTTACTCCAGAGCCGGAGCCAACCTCCGAACCGCAGCCAACTTCTGAGCCAGAACCGACGTCAGAGCCGACACCCACATCGGAACCTGAGCCCACATCAGACAGCCCACTCCCCGAAGACAGCAGTAACGTCACTCCGCCGGTTGAGGCTCCGTCGCAGTCTACCCCGGGTAGTGAGGCGGACACGCCTATGACGAGTAGCGCGCCGAATCCTAGCGGATCTAGTACTAGCAGCTTGAGCTCCTCTTCGCCTTCCTCGACGATTCCGGCAGGTGGCTCTGACAATGGCACAAGTACAGGGGCTCCCGCCCCGGTCTCGGGGGCCATAGCTGCCATGGCTCCATCCCTGTCGGCTGCGCTGATGATTGGCGTAGCCGTAATGATGCTATGATAAGACGCAGCGGTATGATCACATATAAGCTAGACCGGACTCGCTCAGCAGAATGGTGATGAAGATATGGGACATGGAAGATGTATGAGATAATGTCTACTGATACCACCGAGTATGATATCGCGTGTTATGATGTGATCAGCTCATCCTCGAAATGGCCGAACTAGAAGTATATTTGAGCTGTTACTTGTGCAATCGTGATTGAGCAGAGCAGGGCGTTTTCTCTGTCATATGAAGCCACTTAATCGTCGCCTTACCGCCCCGGCAGTATCAGCGATCACACCAGTCAAACTAATACTTGAAGTAATTGTCAAGCCAGTTAGCCAACCAAGCCAAACCAACGCTTCCGAAATTATCTGAAATCAAAGTAAGTATTTTTCTTAATTGCAAGTACTTGAAAGTACTTGCAAGTAATTCAGTCGTATTTTTCCCAATTTTTTACAGGGTATTTTCAATAAGAAAAGGTCAGTTGGAGGTTATTCAGGGACCCTTCAAGGGGGGGTCCTGTTGGGTGGGTAGGGCCCTGGCTAGGACCCACCTACCTAGGTACCCCTACCTACCCCTAGCCTAGCCTACCACTCCACAACCACCTTCAACACTAACACTTTGATCACTAAAACCTCCGTGCGCTTCAGCTTCAGCATCAAAAAAAGTAGGTTAGATCTTCCTAATGGTACCACTTTCGGTATAGCGCTGACGGTTCTGAATAGATGGCGTGGCCGTGGGTGGGTTTTGGCGCGTTTTCTCGCGTAGCCCGACCGCCTCCTACAATCACTCTTGCAATCCTACCTACCGACCGACCGAACGGCTACGGCTTGAGGCGACTAGTCTAGACGATTCTGAAGGCCTGTGGGCTGCAATCCATCGCCAAGAAGGCTGGTGAAGTGGCTGGTGAAGTGGCTTATTATTTGCCTTATTTGATCAGTTAACTGCTCAATTCAATCAAGAGATATCGTCAAGTCAGTCAAACAAGCCCAAAATCGCCTCAAGTCAGTCAAATCAAGCCAACGGCGTTTATTTTGGCTTGATTTGACTGGTGTGATCGCTGGGCAGTATAAGTTAATAATCTGAACATACAGGGGTGTAATTGGTTTTGGTCGGAGTTTATCGGCACCGTGAAAAAATGTGTCGCATTGTTAGGCACCTACGGAGTCCGTAGGTTTGGGTATTATGCCTATGACCTTCGCCGAAGACACAATGAAGAAGGCATGAGGCGCGACATCAGGATGAAATACCAGTAAGGTTGAAACCCTGCAATTAGCTAGGACCCCTTATCAAGAACGGACTGCTAGTGGCCAATCATACCCATTTCCCGTGCATTTGGCATTTGGAATTTCGGTCCCGAGCCTCCCAAGATGGAAACTTGGGAATTTCGGGTCCGAATCTCTGTTCAATATCCAAAAACACGGAGCCGAGAAGACTTCAGATTTGGGTTTTTGGCGCAGCGTTAAGTCAGTCCCGGTATCCTACATTCTAAAATATATTCTGACAATATAATTCCCATGTAACATATTCTTTTGAAGCCGAGATCAACATGCATCGGGTATCGTGTGTATATCCGGACGCGAAACCCTCACTCCCAAAAGGTAGCCTTCAGCGCTTCATCCCCTATCTTGAAGCAAACCGTTTGCTGGCATCGCCCCAGGTTGATTTTGATCAGCATCTATCGCTGCAGCCTCCTCGGAAATCGAAGAGAGTTCTTGCCCAGAGTCAGAGTCAGGAGTATCATCTGAGATATGCTGTCCAAGTGCTGCGTGCGCTGCTGCACAAGTCTCACAGTTAACTGGGTTTCTCGGTAGCGTAGATGGCACGCCCTTGCGGCTCCGCCGTGTTGAACAACACCTCACCATATCGATAGCTCTTTTGACGAGGGCCAGAGTTATCATGATGGCACCCATTATCGCCATGGTTAAGAATGAGCTGCGAGTGAGCTCGTATGACTTGATCGCGATGTCTGCCGTTGAGTCCCTCGAAGAAAATGGCAGCGACGACACCGCGGGGACCTGATACAAGAGGGCCATTCCCAGAAGCATACCATGCACCTGGACAGGAGCACGACGCACCCACCCTAGCCAAATGACATTTGCAAATCTCATTAGGCCCTTGCGCCAGAGTCTACATACCCGAGTTGGGACCCTTCTCATTGATCCAATCCCAATGACAGCCGGCATAGTTGCCTTCACAGTAGCAAGAAGCACCAGCACCACCCCCAAAAGGCTTATGCCAGCCTCATAAATTGCCTCGCCCGACTTAGCCATTGCCGACAGCTAGTGTCCCTCTCTTACGTTTCCGGATGGTCACCTCTTGCAATACACTGTTGTTTATTATGTTACTATGGTTATCAATAAGGCCGAGCGTCGCCTTCGACTTCCGCAATCAGGTTGACATACCACGCCTGAGTAGGCCGCCGTATGATTAAGGTCGGGAGCAATTGTTCGACGACACGAAGTCCTTAGAAGTTGGTGAGACCTGATACGATACCACTAGTAAGTAATTGCTAACGAATTCAATTTTACGCGCCGACTTAAGGGTTCCCGACGACTGCTCGCGCCCAGTAAGTGCAGCATCGCGGGGAAATGGCTTCTACACTATGTCGCCGGCACACAATGTTCTGCGTAAGGGGAGGCAAGGAAAACGAACAACCCTCGGTATACTTACTACAGCAGGAACTAAGGGTAAACTTCTAGTACCCGATAGCAACAGAACAATTGGGTTCGTTCAGGCTTGGGACGCAGTAGGGGCCACAAACACGTTGTGGCAACTAAGGAGATGTCAATAGATAAGGTAACGCTTGACGCTCAACGGTATATCCGTGTATGACTCTGAAATGACAGAGTCTATATCATCGAGCAGTGTACGGAGATGACTCGGTAAGGGAAGTGGAAAGAAGATGCTATCACTAGCATAGCAAGCGGAGCCCAAGGAGGTCTGGGGTGTGTACTGCCTGAACGGAATGGGAGGGGAGATGGGATGAGGGCGCAAGGACCCGAGGACATTGGGCTGCGAAGGTTGGAAAGTGACCGTCGAGTGTCAATTAGGCGTTCCCATTTCTGCGGAGTTAAGCGAGGCGAAGGTGAACCTATTGGTTGGTGGTCTAGAGATGTCATGCTTCAGGCTTGCAAGTTATCTCGACCCCCGGGCCACTGTTCAACGAACTCCTAGCAATGATCAGCAGACCTTGCGGCCAAGGACGGCGCTGTCTTCTCCATCCGGCGACGAAGGACATGATTCTACTCATTCAGTGGCCTTCAAGGCTCTTTCTCTATTGAGTATTCGGCTACCTCTAAGCAGCATCACCCTGATTACGAACATGACCCCGCGCCGCCTTCATGGGCATGATATCGCGAGGATTGACAACCGTTACAACCCACGACCACCCAATGAACGTTACCAACATTCTTTTAATATCAGGGGACTCTATAATAGGCGTCAACCCTTCTCAAATACGACTATCACGAACCTGCTATTGGCTCGCTAAGAAATCCTTCGCTGCGGTCTGTTCTGATCCTTGGGTCATGGCTGTGGTTGCAGCCACGTATTTGGCTATCATTGGAAGCCTGGTGGTCGAAAAAATTGCATTTTCGGTATCTCTGCGTTAGGCACAATACATACTGTTTCAAATCGAGCTTCCCATAGCAGTTTCGTGATCTCATCACTCTCAGCGCTCTTTGACTTATTTACTTTTAGGCCAAACCATAGTCTTCCTCTTGACTTTCTGGCATCCAGGCGTTAGCAGCGTCTTCTCTTTGAACACTGTGGTATTGACGGTTGGCTGCCACCGGCATCCATGTAGTTGCCTTAATAAGGCGAACAGAGTCCCATCTTACTGCAGGCAACCACCTGCCTAGTAAGGCATCCATGGAGGAGGCGCGTACCTTGTCGAATTTCGTTCCATTCTCACGTGTCAACCACCACACGGACGGCCAGTTATTGAATAGTTTACAGCAACTCGTCACCTTTGAAGAAAAGCATACGATGCCGTCGCCAAAATCCCCCAGATCTGAGCAGATCTCCGCAATCGTGACTGGCATTGATTTCGACAACCTTTCAGAGTCATCGGATACATCCTTTACACATCAGGCCGCGACTCAGAAATATGTCGGAGCTATTTTATCCCAGCTCCGAACGGACCTCATCGAGACTCTACACCCGAGCCTTCCCCCAAAACTCCAAGGCGATGTTGAAATCGCAATCAGGACATGCGTGGATAATGCTCTCAGCAAATGGGCTCCCGAATTCCAGATCAACTCATTATCAGCATCAGAACTGCCCTTGCCTATCGTCGCGGAATCTCCTGGCTCTGACACGTCGTTCTTTGACCCAGATCTTTTTCTGAGCGGAGATTTTCTTTCTCCCAAGTTTCTAAAACCCCTCCCATCCCCACAGCCCGCCAAGGACTCTATCGTTGCTGAGACCACATCCCCCAAGCCCCCTGATAGTCACCCCAAAGCTTCGACAAGTTCCAGACGAATGCGACGAATGGATAGACACGAACGTAAACTTGCCAAAACCGAATGGGAAAAATACAAGGGTACGCTGTACCAACTATACGTGAAAGAAGACCTTGCTATGAGAGAAGTTATAAAAATAATGAATGAGATCCACGGGTTCAAAGCATCGTACGTTATCCCAGACACACTCAAGGTCATATTTACTAACTGCGATAGAGTCAAACAGTATCGATATCAACTGGGGGAGAAATGGGGGTGGAAAAAGTACAATGGGAGTACGACAAGGCATGGACTCAGACCTGAGCTGGCCGAGATTACAGCAGAGTTTCCTATAGCGCCAGATAACCTCTTCTCACCTCAGCCTGATGAACATGGGTTGAGTCCAAGTTTCGACCTCTCTTACGACGCGGGCTCTAGTGTTGTCGGAGTAGACGATATAGAATACCAAGATGAATGCGATATGAATATCAACTTCTAATCGCGGCGTAATTAGATATAGAGTTACAGATTAACTAGAGTGTCGATATCATCACATCCTACTTCTTATACGTGATTCTATACAGTGATCGTGTTTTCAACCTAAGATGGAACAAGTAGAGTAAGGCGAAGAGGTGCTATGCTACAGCCCTTCGTCTTAAACTAGTCATTATTTCTCACACCAATATCGAAGGTACGCTGACTATTGTATGAATATCTATAAGGAATAGACAACCGAAGTAGAGCAGGTTGCTTTTTAAGGATGAGTCACGTACGGTCAAGGAGTCAAGCTGTAAAGGACGCTGTATGGTTTCCATAGACTATAATAGCAGAATATCTAGCTAGCAATTAATTTTTTGAAGAATTTCACCTTGATCAATTGAATCCTCATACCCTAGAAGCTATTCGCAACTTGGAGAACGTTAGGTGAAGATCGCTCTATCCACTCTTATATTACTGGTAGCCTAGAGCATACTCATATGTAAGAGCGAACTACTTGTGATTGAGAGCAACCACTCAGCCACAAGCGATCTTATGCTTGGAAAACCTTATGTTTGAGAAAATCGGCGGTTGAAGCGGCTCACGCTTCACATGAGTTCTACTAGAACTCAAAACACAAGTCACTTGCACGCGCCCGTATTCGTTTCCCTGCTTCCCTCCTTTTTTACTCTGTCTTTTCTAAGGCTTCGGCCCTTCTCAGGCTTGCTTCCTCCAACTCAACTCATTCAAGTAATCATACTCCAAGTGATATACCTACATGAATGCCAGCACAACACCTAACAGGAATGCAGTTCGCCCAACAGAGCGGTATGCGCATAGCAACGGAAATGCCCAGAGAGCCGAAGCGGTATAGACCAGCCATCCGGCATACCTTCTGGGGCGAGCTCGCTCTCATAACCTACACTACACTATCTACTTACTGCACACTAGCAAAACCCGGGGCTAAGCAATCGGCCCTTACCAGGCCCAGCTCATCACGACGCCTCCGCAGCAACCCTACAATGGCATTAGTGAGGACGACTGGGTGTCCGTGCGGTCTGGACGAACGTTGCTGATGGTCGTCCAAACCCCAGATCGTCGGGACTTTCGAAACCCAGACATTGTTTCAACCCTTTTTGGTTCGTGGCGTCGTTTCTGGTGGCTGTATCTAGTGTACGTGCTATATGAACTAACCTAGACATGTCTGGGGTAAGGTCTACCTATCGACTATGCATAAGTGAGGCATACCTAATACCCACTAGCGACTATCTAGCTATTTTGTGTTCTAGATGCATGTATGGATCAAGAGGCGCTCCACTGTCTCTACTCTGACAGGAGGCTGAGAACCATGCTGGCTATCAATTTCATTCTTGCATCTTGATAGGTAGGTAAACGAGGACAGGGGGTGTTGGAGCTTTGCAAGATGCCATATGGCGGATTGGTGTTAGACATGAGTTGTAGTTCGTTTTAGAACCTAATTTAAACTTTTGACAGCGGCAGTGTTGAACTCTTCGTCTATTATCTAGGTATCTAGTGGAACTTTCCGGTACTAACCGTATGTGTATATTCCTTTCCTCTAGGCAGATACTAAATCCTGTCAAATACTATACATACTGTATTTACTAGTGAAAAGGCCATGATCGATTTACAGGGTCCTAGTTCAGATACCCGTCATATGTTCAGTTGTCACATGGAGTAGTTAAGGGTTCTGACGATGATCCAGCAACGGTTTTTTAACGCTCAACCATGCAAACCCGCACTTGTGCAGCGCACTTATGATAGTTATGCCGAGTTGACAAGGTTGGGCCAGCGGAAACGATCGAAGCGAAACCTGGAGCAGTCGGACCGATCAGAGCATTGGCGACGAACTTGTCCCGGCGACGCTGCTGTCAAGATAGCCTAGCGTCTGCAGGTTAGGGTTGCGTTTTGTGGGGGAGAGGAGAGTCAAGCGCGGACAATAGTCAAAAGCTGGGGTTAGCGATATTGGCCCCTGGGGAAGTGTTCCACTCTCCCACAAACCGATAGTTCGCGACGATGGGTAGTGTGGTTTGTGGTTTGTCTCTGGGGTTGTCTCTGGGCTGTCAATCCGATTAATCACGAAGTATTCTGTAATTAAATAACAAGCTCTTGTGTGACTTACCTACATAGCTCCTAGTCGACTATGCAATGTCTGGGCCCCACACTTGGTACGGGTCTTTCTGCCTTCACTCACTACTTGGGTATAGTATGGTGAAATACAGAGGCAGTAGTATGCGTAGGCGTGCTATAGTCTAGTGGGATCGAATAAGAGTATAGGCCAGATTCCAGTTCTGGGCTGTGGTGTTGGCCCGCCTAGCTGTCACGAGATTTGTCACTTGCCCGTCACCTATGGCAATCGACCTTGGCGATTTCCTGTCCCTTGCCTCGGCACCACATACCACAAGTAATGTTTGCTTGTGATCAATCATGCCGGGACTACCAGTGTGTCGGGAGGCATTGTCCGACGCGCTGGGTACACTGTACGGCAGAAGAAGTCGAGAAGTCGAGGGTTAGAGAGAGAGAACACTGTCGAAATACCTAGATAGTTGTCTCGATGAGCCGAGCAATTATCGTTCGGGTACGGCAGACCAAATACCTACCTACGGTCCAATGGACATAGTACTATGAGTGCTACTGTTGCGTATACGTAGCGGGATTGGCCAAGTATCATACCTAACCTACCTCTTATCCCACTGCGTCCTGGCGCATAAACAGGCCGCTCTTCACCAATATGGATAGGTACGCTAGAAATTAGATAGATAGGTAGTGTGCGCCACTGGACTTGACTTGCATGCATAAACTTGTTATCTCCGGTGCATACGTCGTTGGAAGTCGAATGGTGAAGAGGACGGGAGAAAACACCAAAATGAGCAACCCGTGGGAATCGGTACTATACATACTACTCTGTATGTATCATCTGTATGTATGCGTAGGGAGAAGGATGAGCATGTCCGTATGTAGAAAGAGGCGAGTTGCCTACGTACTGGATGCGAACAATCCAGCACCGATACGCATAGTTACAACTACGGGGGATCGTATCATCGTTCGGGTCAGCAATGACAAAAGCCACTTACTTTCCACTAAAACAGTAAGACGGGATTCCCGCCAATAAACTGGGACGATGAATAAATACCGAGCGGAAGGTTCGGTGCACGTACCCTCCTAAGTACCGGTAAACCTGTGCATGTGCTATATCCGCACTGTATTGACCTCGCTAGACTACTGTTGCTGCTGCGGGGTGCCATTCGATTTGGCGTTCCAATTCAACGATCAAAGAAGCCTTTCAATGATTGCCGAGGTAGATGGCAGATGATAATATCGACTTGACTGCGTATATTGCCACTGACTTCTAAGAGCAAATACCCACCGACTCAATAAATTGGAATGGTAAGGCTTTCTTGCTGAGCGCGCTGAATGATTTTTACCTTGGTTAAAAATAGACTCGCAACGGCTGTTAGTGTGGAATATTTCGCGGTGCATTGACACTGCGGTTTTGTGTGACGAAAGCGACGACGATCGACGCCGGCCTTGTACGCTGTCAGGTACCTGGTTGGTGAAGCTGGTTATGCCTAGTGTAGCCAGATTTTGGTGTTCGGTTTTGTCCGTTTTATATACGCATACATAGTTATATACCCGATGTGTTTGTAAGCTTTTTACTACACCATCGCGGACTGTTAACATATTTTATATAAAGCCCTCCGCCCGTCTATATATATATACGGATTATTTTCACACGTAAGTAGAGTGAAGCTTCTGTAAGACATGATACGATGCATTGCATCCACGTGAGATAATCGTCACTTGATGGGTGACCTGGGATGGGCTGGGATAGGACTGGATCGTTGAAGGGGACCAATGAGCGGCCGTGACAGGTTCATGACAGGTGAAGTAACGTTGAACAAGGACCCCCCGACCCTAATCCCCTTTTGGTCTCTTTTTCCGATAGGATCTGAGGATCGCTGCAACACTCTGCAACTCACTCGTCAAAAAGCCCTTTGCAGTTCCCAGTTCTCGCTATGCCAACAAGAACCGCAGCAGAAGGCAGCCAGTACCTTATTCCGTAGGTACACCACATTACCGTACAGAATCAATCGCGATCGGCACGATAAACGCCCACTCAAGCAATTGACAGCCGACCATTGCGAACTATCTGTGTTATGGACTTAGCCGATGAGGCAATTTAGACATATCGCTCATGGTAGCGGCTAATGTGTCTTTCATCGCTATACCTGCGTGCATTAGGCTGGGACTCGATGCCGACTAAATACACCGCTACCTACAGAGTACATACATAGGTACCTACAGTAACTACATACCGTACAGCACGCTATATCTTGTACCTACATGATGCAGCACAACATGCCTACAATACTATCATGCGCTATGGACCACCATCAGCCCGATCTTACCTACCCAGTCCCCGATGATTGGAAACCTCCCATGGGGTACATATCTATAGGCTATGGGATAGGTATGTAACTACCAGTGTGTTCCTGTCCATCGCCCACTAGTGGAGGCTATAGATGTACTAGTCTCTCGGGTACGGCAGTGAGCAGTGCCGACAGGAGAAGGATCAAGCAAGACTCGCATGCGTAATCAAATATTCAACTGAGAACACGCATACTGATTGCTTTCTTGTTCCAAGTTACTAGTGTAGCTAGTTGATTGTTTGAGATGTGGCGGACTGCGACATGGAGTCATAGGACACCGTCCACGACCATGGACTCTGGCTGAGGCATCCGGACCCAGCTGGCTGGTGCTGGCCTGCCTCGCCCATCTGCGACATATGTCGAACATAGACCAAGACGAGAGACAACTCAATTCGCACTCTGGCATGTCTATGGTCAAAAGAAAAGCCCATCGACTTGATCAGATTCCCATGCTAGCTGGATTGTGCTGCCATGGAGGACTTCTTCCCCCGCGCGCATCCGCCGGCGCATCGTCACTTACAGGAGATCACAGTGGTCTTACCCCTATTTCGGGAATTCAAGGCTGATGGCATCTTCTTCCCTTCTCCTTGCCCTCTCGTGTTATATCGTGAGCAGGTAGGTAGTAGCACCGAGTCCAACGTACGGTACAGCAACAAGCCACAACGACCTTGACCTGCTTGCTGGTGTGATGGTGATTGGTGATTCGTACATGTTAATCGGATAGTAAAATTGAGAAGCTCGCCAGACCAGTGACGCAAAAGCAATTGCCGAGCTGAATAACCATATATTGATTGACTCTTCTCGCTTGCGGAGAAGCGACATGAGCAAGCAAGCCATCCTGTCCATAATATTATAGGCTTGCAGGAGTAGACTCTTCTCGACCCAGGTCTTTCGTGTAGCAGTCAGTGTCAGTGTGCCTGGCTAATGCCAACCAGCGTCTTGTCTGTTTGGTAATGTATGATCCATCCCCTCTTGCTTACGTGTGGTATCGGCACAAGAAGCTACGTTGACGGGGAGCATTGCGACGTTCAACAAGTTTGTTTGTTATTACAAGTGGGATTTAGAACTGTTACTCGAACATCGCGGGCCTCGCAATTCTCAGTACTCAACAGTATCATACCAATTACCAATAAAGGCCAATAAACCATGCATAATGTGCTGCTTAAACACATCCTCGCTTCTATTCGTGGCTGGCATGAATTTCCTTATTAACGGAGACGAGGTGAGTGAGCAAGGCAAGGAAAAGAAGGGTTTGTAGGTTGGTGTAAGTGGTTCATCAAGCTACCTGTCTCCTGGCGGCGTGCTTGCAGCGGATCATGTACCGTCGTCGGACAGGTACTACATACACACTGCGAGTCCGGGGCTGTCGTCGTTCTGGGTATTTTCATTATTCATTGCTTGCCGAGAGGCATTGGTTCTATTCGCTGGGGGTGTCTCTGGCTTGACTCTCACCTCGCTTTCTAGCTTCTTTTGGCTAGTGGATCGAGGTCGTTCGTAAGTATTTGAGCTGAATATGGAGGTATCTTACCATACATCGCGATACAGTGCGCACGGGCTTCCAGGGCTGGCCTCTGACCCCGGGTATCGCTACCGCTGAGCTGGTAGCGGCCCCCTACGTGCGCGGTGATGCTCGCCACCGTCCCACGTACCTGTACCTGTGCGCAGTCAGGCCACCAGCAGACACTAGGGCCGCCGCGCAGCACGCCTGGTTGGGCGGCCTAGCAGCGCCATCAAGCCCCTTCATTTCCATTGATGCTATTGCTGTCGCTCCTCCCGCATCCTCCCACTCTGCAACTCTTGGGCTTCCCCCGAAAAACAAGAAGAGGGTGGACCCTCCCCCCCTTCAACGTTCCCCATCTTTTCTACCCTACCTTTTCCAGATCTCGCTCCGTCTCTTCCTTTTTCGAACCACCAACCTACTACTTGCTGGCCTGCTGCCTGTCGTTGTTGTCGTTGTCGTCGTTGTGCAGTGCAAGTGTTGTCATCGTTACCGTCACCATCTCGATCGGTGTAGCCATCCACATTCATTATAGCATCGCATACTCAGTAACAGCAACAATAGCGCGCGCCTTGCTCGTTGTATGAACGACGACTACTCGCCCGAAGAACAAGCAGCCCTGGTCGCATCCATCGCCTGCATTGCGTGCAGTTCCCCAGGGTCGCAATCCCCACGTTTTCCAATGACCACGATCCCTCCGCATTTCCCTCACTGACGGGCCGATTAAGAAGAGTCGCTTACCCAGTTGCTCCGACTGATCGCACGCTACTCGGCTCTGTTTATCGATAGGCGATTTGCATTAGAGAAAGGTTCCCAGCTCGTTAGCGGCCTCGTCTCCCGATATACCCACGCTGTCTGCGGTCGCTTGTGCCCTCGACGACACTCACTTGAAAACATCCCGAGAAAACGATCCCACACATGTCGACCGCCGTCAAGAGGGCCTGCGACGCCTGCCACCGTCGCAAGGTCAAGTGCGATGGCATCAATCCGTGCCGCAACTGTTCCTCAGCCCAGTTAACCTGCACTTACAATGCTATTCCCCAGAAGAAGGGCCCTAAGGGCTCAAGAGCGAAGGTGATTAGCGAATTGCGCGAGACTCAGCGACAAACGAGTCTCTCTGCGAAAGTACAGAGCCGGTTAAACGGATTGTGCAGTCCACCATGTAACTCGCCTTCTTTGGCGCCCACGCCTGGTCTACTGGCGCCCGAAATGGTCAAGGAAGCCATCGAGTTCTTCTTCGCCAACATGTATTCGATTATGCCCATTCTTCACCGCCATCGCCTCGAGCAACAGTGCATGTTCATAGAACAGAACCCGGATACGTACTGCTTGCTCACATCACTTTCTGCCTACATGATGTTTCAGCCAGGCATGAGTTTGCCCACCGGAGACCCGATGCTCGAACATATGCCGGGTGCCCATATCGTTTCCGGGACGCTATTGATGGAGGAGGCTATTCGAGTCCGCCGGGGAATTGATTACCTGGAGTCACCCACGCTGAACACTCTGTGCACAAGTTATTTTCTCTTTTGCTCATACTACGCCCTCGAGATGCATGAAAAGGCCTGGTTCTATCTTCGGGAGGCCACGACACTAGCCCACATGTGTGGAATGACGAAAGAGGAGTCATACGTACAGTACGACAATGTGGAGTCTTCTCGTCGCCGTCGCCTATATTGGCTATTATTTGTGACAGAAAGGTTTGTTCTTCATGAGCGCTTCTGACGGTAGGCGAAATACTAACTTGAAAACAGAGCCTATGCTTTACAGCGTGGTCGACCTCTAACTCTGCAATCGTCAATCAATCTCCCATCTATCAGCGACGATCCTTCCGATCCGTTGGCCCATCAATTAAGCGGCTATCTACTGCTAGTGAACTTGTTCCGCCCATTTGATGACACATTCATCACACTCTGGAATAAGACCCGAGGCGAATGTTCTTCGTCTTATCTCGGAGTACTACGAAAGCAATTCTCCGAGACGCAGGCTAGGCTAATGAACGGCCGAGATATTGACCAAAGACTGATCCAGCAATGGCTGAAACCTGCCATCTGGCAGTTGAACATGCAACATGGATGCATGCCCCAGAATGGCCAGGACCAATTACACTACCAAATCGACATGTCACGTGAATTAATATCTCTGACATCGCAATTCCAAACGCAAAGCACCGAACTACTTGGAGTGCCGTTGGTCGCTAAACTGCTAGACATTTCATGCGCTCTTATCGATGTGCTTGCTATGCAGCCCGCTTCTCCGGACCCCTTTACTATGGGCCCTCGTGAACACCTCAACTCTCTGCTCCAGATACTATCCAGCCTACGGACCGGTGACCACCACTTCCTCCCGCTTCTCCTAGACAAAGTCCATGACGTCTTACCTCGCCTTACAAACCCCATGCTTCAGCGAGCCCCGGACAACGTATGCATGCCTAATATCGACATATTCGATGGATTCGGCAATGCCGGAATGGCCCAGCCACCACTGATGACCGATTTCAAGACCGAGCCGTACACATCGAACACACTACCGCATTTGCAGGACATTCCGGCAGTGGATTCGGGTAGCTCTAATGCTGGGTCCGATTTGAAATCGCCTTACCCGATGGTCAGCTCCCCAGGTGTCATGTCCTCTAACGGGGAGTATGCTCCTAGTACTGAGTTCAATTCGATGCCCGAGATGTTGATGAGTCCAATCGGTCAGCCACAGCAATCCACCATCGGCCAGCCAGGGACGTTGGGTACGCAACAACAGCAAACTCATCATCCACACCACCTCCACAATATGGTCCCGCAAACCATTAACCAAAACCATCCTCTGAATAATCAAATGTCAGTTGAGATGCATAACAACCTCACCAATGGGTTGAATCAGACAACGAACTATGTTAATGTCGGCCAACCCCAAAACCAGCCCTATAATCAATCGAACCAGAGTATGATAAACAATATCATGCACCGGACCCCTCCTCAACGGGCCAACAGTTTTATAATACACCAGCAACACCCGCACCAGCACACTCAGATCCCGAGAACGGTGGGAGATTTTCATGCATTACAACGGGCCAATTCAGAAAATGTGGCCATGAACTCGATGTCTTTGCGACAAATGCAGCCCGAGATGGACTTCAGTGGTTTGCCCTAACATTAAGGGATTAATTTTACGTTTGGAAGACGGGCCATTATGTTGCCACTTGGATACTAGATGAAATATGCAGGGCATGTTATTGTCTCCACAGATATTTTGGGAGAGTTGACATGTACGGTCACTTTCCCCGTTGCCTTCTTGTATATACGGCATTTCCCCCTTTGTCTTGATTGAGGCACAAGTACTTGGGTTATATCCGCACTCTATTCCGAAGCCGACCATGCGCAGACGAAAAAAAGTACTCTGACAAATTTGCGTTTGCTTACCCTTCAATTTCCTTACGGCACTCTACTGACTGGAGAAGAGGGGCCTTCCTTTGTCACTTGACCCTGGTTATTATTTTCCTTTCTGATATAGGCGCTTATGGATTATGGGGTTGTGTTACGGGGCTTGCATTCTTGTACCATGATATGGCCCATGATCTTGTAGATCTTTGGACATTTATTTAGCATAGTATGGGAGTTTCGACAATGATATATATGTTTTTGGTAAAGAGGAAGAGATTTATTGGGTTTAGCGTGGGGTTAGCCTGGACACGAGAAGAAGCGTATGAAGCGAAAGAGATGATGAGAAAACAGGTACAGGTGGTTTGAATAGGAATAGTCCGTATAGCGCGATACTATGATATTAGATAGTTGAACAATCCCATATTTTTACAAACTTCTTGTGCATATGGTACAATGTGATCAGTACCAATCACTATCTCGCAAGGTTGCGTAGTGTTCTTCGGAAATATTAGCTCTCGCTGTCTTACTATTCAATGTGAGAGAGAAGTCAGCTTGTCTATCAAGTTAGAATCAAACTGGTGCTACCGCAATTGACTCTGTACTCTACTAGACAGGGGTGAGGGCAGAGAGCGCAATCGGCCGTGGAACCGGAGCTTAATCCCTAGATAACCTACTAATGAGGCTCGCTTATTATGAGTTCAGGGTTCACGAAGTGTACTCGCCATGGTACACAAGGCGTGTCTAGGGCCCGGGTAGCGGCATACCGTATGCGAAGGTGACAGCGCAAACACCCAGTTGCGGCCGAAACCCACGGCAAGTGATTGTCGTCCCAGTAATATGCCGGTGCAGCGCCCATTAATTCATGCGGAGGACTTGGCTTGTTCGTGGGGGATACAGGGGTAGCCTATTTACCCAGGTACCTAAAGTATACATACTTCAACGTTCTTGTTGCACGAGAAGTAAGGGACAGTAGTTCTCGCGAGGTACGAGGAGAATTGCATACTGTCGAAATCTTTTCGCTAGCGAGGTGCGTTTAGGAACTAGCGAGACGAGGTCCGTCACTTACTCAACGCTAGATGACGTCCGTGGTTCTTCGGCGCGATCCGGCGAGGGAGAAGGGGGGGAAACAAGCAAGGGGACAAACGAGCGAGCGAGCGCGCAGATAGACAGATAGACAGATAAATTCGTCCACATGCGGCCTTTATAGCCGGATAGCACACGCCTAACATTGGAGAGCTATCAGGTCCACATGATTGATTAGTGGTGCCTCTTAATCTGAGATTGATGGTTTTCTGTGCGATACCCGCGGTGCTGTTGTTTCGCGGCCCAAAGAGGGAAATCTGGAAAGTCGACTACTGCTGCCGATGCCGCGTCCAATATGAGCGTCTTAATATAGAACGATGAGGACGCGGCAGACTCACTGCACGATGACGATCGTTTCCTGTTCCCTGGATGAGGCGGGATAATCCCGAAAGCAATCAATCAGCCAACCCGGCGATGATCGATTAGATAGGCAGCGAACGGATCTAGAAAACTTGCTAGCTAGTGTTCGTAGAGGAACCAGCTCGTTGCGATCTTCGCGGGGCCGCAAAGATCGCCTGTTTCGCTCCAAAGCCTAGAAGATTTGAATACTTACTTGTCTGCGCGCGTGCCTATGCGGGTGTCGACAGGAACAGGAGCAGGGAATCCACGCTGTCGTCGCTGATGTCGCAAAAAGACGCCTTTATTACATTAGTGTTGGCAATACCGGTATATAAACCCGTGACCGCAGGCACGACGTAGGAGATAAACAGAAGATGACCCGAACCGAGGGATTTATTTCGCGCAGAGGGATCTCGGCGCCGCTGTTCTTCCGTTGCAGCAGAGTCGCAGAGCTGTAGATCTGAAAGCCAACCTATAACATTACCGGGTAGACTCCGTACGTAGGTAGTACAGACCTACAGGAATCCCAGGCGATCGATCTTGCGTGCGTGCGTGCTCCCAACCCAACCTAACCCAACCCTCCATCTTCCCCATCCGGCGTCTCGCCTCTCTCTCCGCCTCACCTATTCGTCGCGGACTGAAACGGAGGTGAATCTGAACAACTCAGATCCCTTCCTTCGTCCCTCCGTCCCTCCGTCCCTCCGCGCGCCAAGATGTTGACGCTGAAGTGGCTCGTCCTGCCCCTTCTCCTGAGCCTCGGACGCGCCGCCCTCTCGACCCCGTGGTCGCGTTGGCCGCTGTCGTCGGCGGCGGCGCGGCGGCACCATCCCCGCCAGGCCTGGACGGTGGGCTGGTGGTCTAGCGAGCTGCAGCAGTACGGGTGTCGGCCGGTCATCTTCGTCTTCGCCAAGGCGACGTATGAGCCGGGGAACTTGGTACGTACACTATCTCAGCTAAAAGGATTCCTCTTAGTCCTTGGTTCTCGGGTGAAGGAAGAACGGCCCTGGATACCAATCATCTACACAGGGGGGGTATCTAAACGCGCGGACGATCGTTGCTGACTGTGATGCTGGGCTTTGTAGGGCGGTACTATTGGTCCCACGCTATCGGATGGCCTCAAGCTTGTGTTCGGCGTGGGCAATGTCGCGACGCAGGGCGTTGACTATTACGGCCTCATCGGTGGTAACTATTACCCCGGCGGCGCGCCGCCTTGGGGCATCTACGACAGTGAGTTACGCCCCCCTAGCCTGTCTAGATTGCGGCAGACCAACTGTCTATTCACTTGCCGGGTACGTGGTGATGTTTGTGCAGCTGTTGTCTGACATCTGCATGTAGTGCAAGCCATTATAACTTCGGCGACGAGCTGTCCGCACTCCAAGATCGTGGTGTCAGGTTATAGGTAAGATTGAACTATATTATGGCATTGTCGTTTTCCCTAAGCTCCCCCTTTTCTAGTCGGAATCGCAAGCGTGGAGGATATTGCGGGGGAAGATATGAAGAATGAGGACAAAAGAATGTCTAGACAAGCACCCACACGCATACTCTGCCCGACCTTAAAGCATACCAACTAACACCCGTCACAGCCAAGGTGCCGCAATAGTGCACCGCGCAATCGAAGCGCTCCCACCGGAGATACAAGCGCGCATCGCGGGGGTCGTGACCTTCGGCGACACGCAGACGCTGCAGGACGGCGGGCGCATCGTCGGGTTCCCCGCGAACCGGACGCTGATCATCTGCAACGACGGCGACATCATCTGCGTCGGCTGGATGGTGCCCATCTACCCCGTGCACTGGGACTACGTGAAATGGGTGCCCACCGCCACGCTGTTCCTCGCGCAGCGGATCATGGCCGCCAATGCCGTTGATCCGTGGCCGACCAACGGCACTACGCTGACGGCGAACCTGACGGCGGATGTGGGTGAACTGGGCCCGGGTGTGGATAAGGATGTTCCCGTGCCGACGAAGTTCGTCGCGTTCCCACCGCCGCCGCCGCCTACGCAGGCGGTGGGAGGGCTGAGATAGAAGTGGTGGTAGTGGGTGTGTGGCTATCTCTTCCTGGTGGCCATCTATCGGACTTAGTTGGCTGTAGTGATGAGATATGGGGTTAGGGCATAGTCAACAAGATCTTCCATCCAAACTTCGATACCCGACAAGATAGAGAAGTGGTCCGCGATAGATCTAGCGTAGAGCTCTACATCAAGTTATATATCTGTTCACTATAGAGACACCATAATTGATATCTTGTTTCATTTCGGCCATTCGCCTTCTGTTTACAAATAGGGGAAATCAATGTGACGCTGCCCTGTCCCAATATAGCTACCCCTACTTTCTTTTATCGTTGCGTTCATTCCTTTCACCTACAACTCCAGTCCATAGGCTCTAGTTACCTGTCCTAATCTTTAAATCGTAGGACAGATTCTACCTAGGTAGCCACTTGACAGCACGACGAGAATTTACCGCACTTTTCAGCGAAACAGAAGCCGCTTCTTCACCACGTAGCACAAGCGCAAATGTCCCCTCATAAAGATATTGTAATTTCGCTACCGCAACCGTCTCTGCGCAGAAATTACATCCAGTGTGCGGGTCGATAGTAAGTTGACAGTGCCGAAAGCTTTCTCTTGCGGATCTGAGCCTTTCTTGACTGCTTTGCGTTGGAAATTTCCAGTGGCCATACAGTGCTTGGCAGCGGATGCAGGGTGCTTTATAGGAAAAACTGTCGTTGAAAGCGTAGCCACCGATAGAGGGTTGTGAAGCCCAAGTGACCGAGAGTTGGATGCTATTAGTAAGCCTCTCTAAATCTTCGTTTGTGCCTAAGCCTTGTTTCAATCTATCTCCTATTCCTTCGAATGTCCGAAAATTACTACTCAACCGGTCGATCGAATTTCCAAAGTTAATACCCACGCGCATGCGAGTAATGTTCTCGGCTGCTTTTCGGAGAGGCCTTATATCCAACACTTGAGACTTACTTCCACCAGTAACCACAACATTCTTTTGCGAGTCCCACACAACACATATGGTGCCTAGTGAATACACATGCCTGGTGGGGCCAGGTTCCCATTGTACATTACGGGTCCTATTATCCTTCCAGATGGATCCACAGGTGAAAAAGCGAAGCGGGATAGAATTACATCCGGACTTAGTTGCAACAACTTTAAAAATCTCTCGATTATCAATATTCCCTGCTTCCCCTGGCTGATTCTCTTCCAAGATGACATCCAAAAATCAACGTAAGCTGGTCGAAGAGTTATCTAGGCCCTTGACTGCGTAAGTAACATGTACGAATAAATGAAATGTGTTAACCTAATGATAATGCGTCATAGCTTACCACTGCGATCGCAACAAGGCGAGAGATCTGACCAGCTCGGATCTCATCAGGAAGATAATCAACCCTACCCTACGCATGTTAGAAAGGCCTATTCCGATAATCGTGTGCTTTTTGACCAGCTGAAACGCGACTATGATGAGCAGAAGATAGGGAGCCTTGAGGATAGCGAACAGTGGGACAAAATATTATACAACCAATTGAATGGCAATGGGAAACAGGTGGCGATATGTGTCACGGAGGGCTTACAGGGGTCATAAAAGCTATATTGTAGTAGGTTGTGGGAGACCCTCTGAGGGTCTCTAACCACCTATATATAACCTAGTAGATCACGTGAACTAACTACCAAAAAACTTCTGAATAGTTTTATTTATAGACCTATTATACTGTAATATACCCTTGATTTTTATAACTGCTTTGCGAAAATTTTTTTTTTTTGTGGTACTATTTATATATATATAAAGCTAAAAATTACTTATAATATATTTTAAATATGCTTATAAACGTTTATATATATTATTTAAGTTATTATGGCCGGAGGTTTTCTGGTACTAAGGAACAAAGTACCTAGAAAATCTAACGTTATCTTGGAAGGTAGATTATAAAAGAGGGTTAAGAAAATATAGCAGTTCTAAATAGGCTAATCATATACCCAGTCGATTCTGGGTTTTTTAATTAGTTTAAATAACTTGCACCCACTTTTGATAAAGCGGCAAAAAACTAATACTGGCCGAAATAGGCAATTTTTATACCCTGTTAATTCGGCTTTTCTAGTTAGCTTAAGTTAACTGTTTTGTAGGACCAGATAACTAAGCCAACCAACCAAGTATAAAGTCAACCAAGTACAAAGTCAACCAAGTATAAAGTCAACCACTTACCTATTAATAAACCATCTGCCGGAGGTCTGCCAACCTACTAGGTCTGCTAACCTACTAGGTCTGCCAACCTACTAGGTCTGCCAACCTACTAGGTCTGCCAACCTACTAGGTCTGCCAACCTACTAGGTCTGCCAACCTACTAGGTTGGCTAGGTGGTTAAATAAGTAGGTTAGGTAGGGAAGTAAGGTGACTAAGCAGGGTAGGTGTGGCTAGGTAAGGTGGGAGTGGCTAGGTAAGGTAGGTGTGGCTAAGTAAGTAAGTAGGTAGGTAAAATGGGTGGTTAAGTAAGGTAGGTGTGGCTAGGTAAAGCAGGTGTGGCTAGGTAAAATGGGTGTAGCTAGGTAGGTTAGGTGTAGGTTAGGTAGGTGGTTAAGTAAGGTAGGTGTGGCTAGGTAGGGTAAGTGTGGCTAGGCTAGGTAGGTGTGGCTAGGTAGGCTAAGTAGGTCAGGTGACTAGTAGGTAGGTTGGATAATTAATAGGTAGGTTAGATAACTAGTAGGTAGGTTAGGTGACTAGTAGGTAGGTTAAGTAACCAGTAAGTAGGTTAGATGATTAGTAGGTAGGTTAGGTGATTAGTAGGTAAATAAGTAAGTAAGCCAGAAAACCTTTGGCTGCACTAGGTTACCTATCCTATAGTTTGCGTAGGTTATAGCGTAGCCTTAGTTTTTTTATATAATGTTTTAAGTTTAATTAATTTAGTATAATATAGCTTATATATTTAAATAATAATTAATTTTTTAAATATTTTATAAAAAATTATATTTTTATTATTTTAATTAATTTATTTATTTATTATAGTTTTAATATATAATATTTAAATTTAATTATTTATTTTTTTTTTTATTATAAAAGTTTACTGCTTAATTTTATAACTTATAATTTTAAAACTTACTTTTATATAAATTTTTTTATTAATTTTATTAATATTATTTTTAAATAATAAATTTTTAATTATTAATAAATTAATTTTATTTTTAATATAGTTTATTAAATAATATATAATATAATTTATAATATATAGTTAATAATTATAAATGCTTATTAATTTTATAGCAAAAATATAAGCAACTTTTTTATATATTTATAATTAATTTTTTTTTTAAAATAATATAAAATTTTAATTTATAAAAATTTTTAATTTATTATATTAATATTATAAATTATTTGTTATATTTTTTTAATATAAAAACTTATATTTTAATATTTTTATTTAAAGTTTTAAATTAAATTAATTTATTTAAATAAATATATTTTTATTTTAATATAAATTTAAACTATATAACTATTAAAAAGTTTTATATATTTATATAATTTTTTGTTTTAAAAATTTTAAATATATTGTTAGGAATTAAGGCTAGGCCTTGGCCTAGCATGCATATATGACCTGTACTTTATATACCCCTTTTTTAGAGGTGTTTTTTTCCTTTTATAAGCTTTAGTTTTATATAAACTATTATAATATATTAAAATTATAGTATTATATCTGACCTATTTCCCAGTTTGTAACAATTTTAAAGCTTTTATTAAAAGGTTACTTATAATACGTAATAACTTTTTGACAAACTAGAAACTTTGTTGCACTGTAAAACGGACCAAGTATAAAAAAAGCAAAAAATAATACCGATTTTATTTTAAAACAATAATTAAATAATAAAAACTTAAATAATTTATTAAAAAAAAAAAACTTTTTAACTTTTAAACAAATATTATTTTAATAAATTAAAGTAATAAAACTTAAATTTATATTTATAAAAATATTTGCTTTAAATAAATAATTTAAATAAAAACGAAATTAATATGTTTTTAAATCGTACGATTTTTAGTATAAAACTATACTAAAATTAGATTTAAAAAAAAAAAAAAAAAAAGTTATACGCCCAAAAAAACGTAGGTATTTTTAAAACTTTAAAAAGCTAGATTTATTAGATTTATTAAAATTTTTAATACTAATATTACTTTTATAAAAACAACTAAAAAAAAGTGATTTTTTAAGCCTTTTTTTATTAAATAATAAAATTAAACAATATTTATAAACAAATTATAAACAAAAAAAACGCAATAAAAGTTTAAATAATAATAGTAAAATTAACTTTAATTACTTATTTAAATTTAAGTATTTTTTTTTTAATATAAATTTTATATATAATAAATAGACTGAATAAATAAAAAAATTAAAGCTAATATTTACTATTTTTATACGTAAATTTAAAAAGCTAAAAGTTAAAATTTTATATACTATTAATAAAATAGACCAAAATTACAAAAATTAATATTGCATATTAATTAATAGTAAAAAAAAAAAAGATTATTATTAATATATTACTAATTAAAATATTTTTTTTAAATAGTTAAAAAGCTTTATATGCTAGTTAGCACATTTAAAAGCTAATATTAATATATAACTAAAAAATATAAAATAATAAGTATACTAATATTTTAAACGATTTAATTATTATTTAATATAAATTAAAAGCTAAAAAATTAAAAAACTAAATAGCAAAAAAGCTATATTATTTTATTAAAAGCTGTTCAAACTATTAAAAAAAAAAATCTAAAACTTTTATAACTTTTTATTTATTATTTAAAAAAATATAATAAATATAGCTATACGTTATTAAAAATTAATAAAAAATAACCAAAAATAAAGAAATATATTTATTTTAAATATTAATAAAAACTGCAGTAATATAAAGAAGAACTAAAAGTAATATAGCAATTATAATTGCTAAAATTTTTATAGCTATAACTAGGGGTATTTTAATAAAAGTTAAAATAAGCGTTAATATAATTGCTGCTTTTAGTTAAAATTACTAAAATATTAAAATAAAAAAAAACAGCTTTTTAGCTCTAGGTTAAACAAAAGGTTTTTACCTTTTAAATAAAATAATTAAAATAATAAAAATAAACAGCCGAACTAACGTTAAAATTAATATAATAATACTATAAAGTATAACACTAATTTAAGCAAAATTATATGTTTTAATTATAATAAAAAAGGTTATTACATTTTTAGTTGCTTAAAACTTTATTAATTATAAAAACGCAAAATATAAGAGGTCCAGATTAAAAATTCAAGTAAAGCTTATTATAATAACAGCTAAAAAAAAAAGCAGTAAGTTTAGCTTTAATTATTAAGCCTGAGCCGTATTAATAGCTTTTTATACCTACTTTGCGTCGATTTTATACCCTTTGTACTATATTATTTACTAGTTTTAAAAAAACACTTTTATATATTTATGCTAATTTAAATAGTTATATTAAATGCGATTGTATTAGCTATACTTTTGCTTTATATTATAAGCTTAAAAAAGCTTTTTTTTAAACCTATAAACTATAGTATGCAGCTTAAGGAGGCTTCCCTATATATAAAGCTTATTAAGTTTTTTTTAAATTAATTAATAGCTATAAAGTTATATAAAAACTCCGGTATGCCTATATTACTATTTTAAAAAATAACCGTTTTAAAAAAAGTTTTTTATTGCTGTTTTAATTTATATTAAAGGATTAAAAAATTATATTAAACTTAGCGTTTAATTGTTAGTTTTTTAGTTTTTAATGTTAACATTTTAAATTATTAACTTTTTATTAATTTGTTAAAGCTTATAAAAATAAAAAGTTTTACTAGGTTATTATTACTTTATTTGACTTAATATAATTAAAAAAAATAGAATTATAAAATATTCCGATTAATATTAATTTAATTTTATTAAAGTTTTATAACTTATTTAAATTTTTTAATATAAACAGCGCTAATATATTATTTTATTTAAAATAAAGCGATCTAACAATTAACCTATAAAAAAACGCTATTATTTTTTATTATTTTATATATTTATTAATATAAAACAAACTAAAAAAACTATATAAGTAGTTTAAAAAAATACTAAAAAGTAATAAAATTAAAAAATCTAAAAGCCCTGTTAAAGCACTTATTTTATTTATATTTAAAAAAAATAAAAGATTTTAACTTTATATAAATTATAAAAAACTTAACTAAGTTATATTTAAAAATTGTTTTATATTATTTCTTATTTTAAAACTATTAGATAAATTTGCTTACGTTAAAGTTTTTTTTAAAATAAACCTTAAAAATGCTTATTATTATATATAAATTTAAAAAAAAAATGAGTAAAAAATAGCCTTTTATATTTGCTATAGTTATTATAAATTTTTAATAATATTAATAGGTTTATATAACGCTTTTGCTACTTTTTAAAGCTATATATAAAAAGTATTTAATAATATTTTAAATATATTTTATATTATATATTTTAACAACGTATTTATTTTTTTAGAAACTAAAAAATCCTATATAAAACATATTTAGGATATTATTAAAAGGTTATATAAGGCTAAATTATACGTAAAACTTTTTAAGTATTAGTTTTATTAAAAAAAACTTAAATTTTTAAGCTATATTATTTTAGGCCAAAAGATCAAAATAGACTTTAAACGTATAAACATTATATAAAAATGGCTTATTTTTAGTTTTTGTTATAAGCTATAGCAATTTTTAAAATTTTGTAACTTTTACTGCTGTTTTATTAAAAAGTATTTTTAAGTTGCTATATTACTTACTTGCTACTTTAAAAAAAGTATAACTAAAATAAAAAAAAGTTAAATTTTTTTAAATAATTTAATAAAGCAAGCTTTTAAAAAGCTAAAAAATATATTTAAGCAAGCTATTTTTTTTATATATTTTAACTTTAAAAAATAAATATTAGTAAAAACTAACGCTTTTAAAGCTGTATTTATAGGCAACTTGTTACAAAAAAATAACCAAAAGTAGTAGCAACTTATTTTGTTTTATTTTTAAAAGTTTTTTAACTAAAAATTAAAATATAGCACTTTAAACCAAAAAATATTAGTTATAATAAACTATTTTAAACACTAGTAATACTACTTATAAAAAAACAAATATTTAGTTAAAGTGCTAACTAATTATAATAATCTTTAATTGTTTATAAAAATATTAAAATTAAATAGTAAGTAAATATACTAATATATATATTTAGCTTTTTTTAATTTTATTATTAAATATAAAAAAAAAAAGCAAAATAAAACCAATGCTTTTTTATAACGCTTTAACTATATAAATAATATATTTTAAAATATAAATCTATTTTTTATTTTATAACGTAAAATTATAGTTAATTAGGTCAAACTAAGGGATAAAATTTTTAAAATTTTAATAAAAAAGGTTTTTATTATAAAACCGCTTTTAAAACGCGCTATTTTTATATAAGCAGTTATATATTTATAAGCGCAAATAGCTACTAGTAATAAAAACGTTTAAAATCCTAATATAAACCAAACTTTATAAAACTTTATTAAAAAAATATAACAAAAAAACCTTAAGTATTAATAAATTATAAAACAAATTTATAATAATAGCTTTATAAAATTATAATAATCGATTTAAAATTTTTTTTTACAATATAATAAATAGGCTTATATACTTTTTAAAAAATTTATCTACTATTAGTTAATTAAAATATATTATAATAACTTTATTACTAGCTATTTTAATTAAAAATAAACCTTTAAACTATTAAAACAGAAATTCTATTAAACCGATATAAAAGCTAATATATAAAACTATATAAAAAATTATATAATATACTTTAGAACTAAAGCGAAATATTACCGAAAGTACAGCAAACTTAACAGCTTTTTTTTATTTATTTTATTTATAAAAGAGTTAGCTATAGATTTTATTATTAATTTATTAAAAATTTTTTATAAAAGTAGACCAGTAGATTTTATATTAGTAATAATTAATCGATTTATTAAGTTAACTTATTTATTTTTTATATATATTATTATAATAGCTATAAACCTAGCTGTTTTATTTTATTAAAAAATTAAATGCTAATATAAAATATTTATTAATATAATTTTTAATTAAAAAAGCGTTTTTATTAATAAATTCTAGTTAAAATTATATTATTATTTTAAAATTAAAAAACGTTATTTAATAACGTTTTACTTTAAAACCAATAGTTAAATAGAACAAATAAATCAAATTATTAAGTGCTATTTTAAAAGCTTTATAAATAGTAAATAAACTAACTAGCTATAACTATTGCTATAAGTTTTTTTTATAATAAATTTAACTATTAATAGCACTATTAATAAGTTTTTTTTTAAAACTTTATATAACTATAAGCTAAAATTTAAACTATTTATTAAAAACAATTTTATTTTAAAAAAGGTACTAATAATATAAAAGCAGCTATATAAATTAAAAACTATTAAAAACAAGTTAATAAAACAGTAATAAATTACAACCAAAAAATATTAAAAATATTATAATAATAAGTATAAAGCAATAAACTATTAAATAAAACAAATAGTAGCTTTATTAATTAAAAACTTTAAGTTTAAATATAAAAAGTTAGCCTTAAAGTTTATTAGACTATTTAAAATCCTAGGCTAAATAAGCTTATAAGCGTATTACCTTGCTTTTTTTATATAATATAGCCGCTTTTATAACGTATTTTTAGTATAGTTATTAAAACTTTAAAACGTTTATTCTACGTACGAACTGCTTATGCTAACCTTTAAAAACACCAATATAAACTAAAAAGTTAAAAATGTAGTAAATAAACAAATATATAACTATAAACTATATTATAAAGTTAAATAAAAAAGTTGGCTTATTAAATATAATTAGTAAGTTTTAATTATTAATATAATAATATTTAAAACAATTTAAAATTTTAAAAAAAAGCAAAGTTATAAAAAAAAAAAAATATAAACTAATATTTTTTAGTAACTATAAAAATATAGCAAAAAAAGCACAAATACGGTTTAATTTAAATTTAATTAATTATAAAAAATGCCAACCTTAAAAATAAAGTTTAAAATATAAAAATACTTTTTATATAATAAAATTTAAACCTATATTTTTAAAAAATTTTTACGTTTTATTTATAAGTTATACGTAAACTAAAGCTAAAATATTTATTTATTAAAAATAAAAATATTTTGTTTTTTTTATTAAAAAAGTTTTATTGCTATTTTATATAATTTTTTATTTTTATAATAATTTTTATAAATTTTTTTAATTTTATTTATAAAATATTTAACAGCTATTTATTAACTAATATAACTAATATTTAAAAACTAAATATATAACATAATTTAACGTTTATATTTTTAGCGTTATTTTATAAACTATTTATATTAAAACTTATTTTAAAACAAAAATAAAAAAAAATATAAATAGTGTTAATAAATAAAGCTTATATAACTTATTATATAAGCGTTTTTTATTAAAAAATTAACTATTTATAATTTAAAGCGGTATTTTAAATAATAAACTTAATACAAAACTAGTATAAAATAAATATAATAATATTTACTTTTATTAAAAAAACTTTGCTAATATAGCTAAAGGCTGTTTAATATAAAAAAAAAAAGCGGCAAAAAGCGGTAATAAACTAATATTAAGTTTTGGCAAAGTGTTGGCGAAAGAAAGCAAAACGTTTTAAGTTTAAGCTTTATTTTTATTAAAAACAGGCTAGCTTTAAAGGTTTTTAAGATTAGACAACTTAAAATTAAAAAATTAACTAAAAAACTTTAATAAATTTTAAACATAAAGCATATTAAATTATATTATAGCAAGTAACTAATATTGTTTTTATAAAGCAGTAAATTATAAGCGAAATAAAAGCGGAACTACTTATAAGTTTGCAAATATTATAACTACTTTTATAATTAATACAAAAAAAAAAAGCAGGGTTTTTTATAGCATATTTAATTTTATAAAGCAAACTTTTTTTAAGCTAAAACTTATTTTATATATAACTAAAATAAGTGTAGCATACTAATAAACTTGTAATAATAGTAGGCTTTTTTTAGCAACTTTATTAGCGATTTTTCGCCCGTTTGGTTTAATAGCGCATATTAGATATAATAATAAAAAAGCGTAATAATTTAAATATAAAAATAATATAAAAAAAAAGCAAAATAAACGCAATTAATATAAAAAAATGCGGGTTACAAAAAAAAGCTTAGTAAGCAAAGGTTATTTTGTAATAATAGCGCTTAAAAAAAAAAAAAAAAAAAAAAAAAAATACTAAAAAAAAAGTCGGCCTTATATATATAAATATTTAGGCAAATTATACACAAACTAGCTATAAATTAGTACTTAATTATAGTTTTTTAAAAGTAAACAAATAAAACTGCGGTACTAAAGTATATAATATAATTAATACTATAATAACTAATTAATAATTATAATATTTATTTTTAACTAATTAAAAATCTATACTATTGCTACAAAATTACTACTATAAAATTAATTATTAAATTATAGCAAATTAAAAATAACCTATATTAAAAAGGAAAAATAATTATTAGAAATTAAAGCTAGGCCTTGGCCTAACATATATATATAACCTGTATTTTATATACCCCTTTTTTAGAGGTGTTTTTTCTTTTTTATAAGCTTTAATTTTATATAGACTATTATAATATATTAAGATTACAATATTATACTTGACTTACTTCTTAGTTTATAATATATATATATTTTTATATATATATTAATTTATTATTAATATTATATTTTAAATATAATTTTTTTTTAATATATTTTTATAATAATTTTTATATATTTTATATAAATAAAACTAAATAAACTTTTAAAAATAAATATTATTTATATTTTTAAAACTTTTATAATATTATATATTAAAAGTTTAAAATTAAATTATAAAAACTATAGTTTTATTAAAATAAATAAAAAAAATAAAATATTAATTATATAAATAATTTAGTTTTATAATATATTATAATTTATTAATTTATTATTTTATTTTATTATAAATTTTAAATAATTTTTATATTTTATTTTTATTAAAAAAATAATTTTTTATTATATAACTATTTAAAATAATTATAATTTATTTGTTTTATTTTTTAATAAATATACTTTTTAAACTATATATTATATTTTATATTTATATAAACATTTAATATTTTTTTAAGCTTAAATTTGCTTATATATAAAAACTATTAATAGTTTATTATATATATAAACATTTAATAAAAGCAGCTAGTTAATATTTATATAGTTTTTTAAATTTTTAAACTTAGCTATTATTTATAATTAAATATATTAGTTAATTTAAATATTAAAATTTAATATAAGTTAAATATTTGTTATAACAATTGTAATAATTTTTATAATTTTTAATAAAAAAAATATTATATAAAAAAAAAGCTAAATAATTATATATATTATATATATTTATTAGTAATTAAATAAACAGTTAACTAATAAATCAGCAGCTTTAAATTAAGCTTAATAACTAGTTTAAAATATAAACCAGGCTTATAACTATTACAAAAGGTTTATAAAGGTTATAAAAGCTATATTATAATAGGTTGTAGGAAACCTTTTAAAGGTTTTTAACCACTTATATATAACCTAGTGGATCACGTGAACTAACTACCAAAGAACTTCCAAATAGCTTCACTTACAGACCCACTATACCGCGACAATATGGTACGAGTGGTATGAGAGGGTTATGTTGGACCGATCGAGGATCGCCCACTTCACGATTGAATCGTTTGATAAACGGATTTTCAAAGAGGACGTTGAAAGGGCAGATTGGGAATCTAATAACAAGGAGTATGTTAGAGTGGCAAGCTTTCTGTGGGAAACTAGCCTACGCGACTCTAGCCTCTTCGTTCCACTAGGACAACTCGGAAATCTTTGGCTCGCAGTTAGATTCGATACTGGGGCTCTCTCTCCTCAACTTTCGAACATAGTCTGCCAAGATCCTGCCGTAAGAAACTTCGGTCGCGATGCTATCGTTCTACACATGAAATACCGCCGGGACCACATGTTCAGCAATAGCGGGGATAAGGGAAACGTCGAGTTAGATCTCCTCCCTCTTGGTATGTTTCCTCTGTCTATTCAGTAGTGTCAGTCAGACTCTAATCCTGGTACCAGGACATATTGTGCGATGTACGGGGTCGAAACCTGAATGCCCCTTTGACGACGACAACTTCGGAACGGAAGACATCGGGTATGCCCTCGCGTGGCCTGTATCAGATGTCATACGGTATAGAGAAGACGCTGAGACATCGGATTTTCCACCCATATCGGCTAGCGATCCAAAACGTTTCTACTTCATTCGGAGTGACAACCAGACAGAAAAGGCTGCGGGCAGAAATGCTGGCTCTCTAAGCCTCCTGAAGCAAGACGATACTATGCCTATCGATAATCCAGATACATCGGGTACAAATCCCGCAATTTTTACAGTTGCAAGCGTCCAGTTGCCGGAGGGTGCGGACCTTCTTGATTATGAAGGTAGAAAATTTAGGCACGCAGCTATCAAACTTGAGTACGAGTCGGAATCAACGCCTGTACTACTGAGAGCGGTTGGACAGCCTCGTTCTTCAACAGAAATGATAAAGTATGAGGAAATACAAGAAAATGACGTAGAGGGGATGTACTCTGGGGAGGATGCCTAGTATGGAGGCACTGCACTAGCTTTATAGGACACAGTACTGGAATATATTATTATACCAGTTGTATTGCTATATGGCCTTAGATTAAGCCCCACCAGGGGAGGGGACCAGAGTTCCGGCTGCGTTCGATCCAGATATCGAACCTGGCACGAGTGAAGGCGAAGAGGGACATGGTAACGCTGCGTGGAGGACGACAGGCGACTAGAGAAACATGTTCATGTTAGACCGCTTAATGACTGGGAGGTAGTCCTCTAACTACTGTTTTAAATATAGCGCCTGCGGACGAGATAAGTAGCTTATCGCATAGTCTTACTAAACATTCCAGAACTCTGCGATGGGCTGCACTTCGCGGTCATGAGCAATCAAATCGTAAAGACCCCATTAAGAGGTTAAATTTGATCACATCAATTGGGCGCGATTTATATATCAGAAAGAAGTCGTCAGTATACTTAGTTGAATTGAATATCATGTAGTTATCACAATATTATACGCCCAGCTCCGAGAATATTACCTAGGACTCATCTTCCTCTCTAGTAGTGCCTATGGCTTGTTATAGTCCTAATAGACACAAGAAGTAATTTTTGGATAAGCTATACTTCTCTTGAGCTTTATAAACTATTAGATCTTGCCTTGATTTCTGCTTATTAAATACTTAAATTAATTAAAAAAGAAAAAAAGAAAAGAAAAAAGCGGGTATTATTAATAATCTCTAACTATAGAGTTAAAATGAATATAAACCAAGTTTTGGGCGAAAGTTAGCTATAACATTAATATATATGTTTTGCTCTACAATCGTCCGTATCCCATATTCATCATATCAATAACAATGATATTATTTTGTTTTAACATGTATCCTAGCCTCCTAGCAGGTTCCAAAAACGCTTAAGGCTCAAACAATAAGCGTAAACTCAACAAGGCCGTCCCTTTTAAATCATAGTAGTTTCAATGCTTCCACTAGCGACTGCTTTGGTAGACCAAGCGTCATTTTTAACTCTTGCATCGCTGCTGTAGTGCGAGCTCATATTTTTTTCAAAGAGTTAAAACAGAAATTAGATAGGATACGGAAACGGTCATCGTCTCTCACCATTGGTGCTTAGAAGTGACATATATGGCTGTTTATTCGAACTTTGATGGGATCCTTTGGTCTTCGATAGGCTGGAAGTAACATCCTTCAGGGCTGCTATTGGATCAGTGGTTGAGCCAAGCGCATGCCGTCCGTTATAAGACATTACGATAAGTGATAGATAGTATAAATTGCACGGAATTAAAAATGAAATTTGTCTTGTTATAAGACAACGGATCGCTATCATGTTATCGAACTGTCCTATTGCCCCTCGACTAAACTTCGCCTTTCTAGCTGTGACAAGGGCTGACTAATAGAGGGCTTGGAACAGTATATCGTATTCAACTAATAATACTCTAGGGGTCTCAAGGTCCATAGTTTCCCTTCCTTTCAGTCAGGAATTCCTGCCCTATTTGTAGACCTCCAGTCTCGTCTATTCCTGCCTAAGGGATAACATCTATTGCCTCCCTAAAACGCTCACCGGTCAGGTGAGTAGGTCTCCCGCCAATAGGCTTCATACAACTCAATATGTCTTAGACAGAAGGTTAGTGAGGAGGCTCAGCCGCCTCCGAGGTCGGGAGTCCTATACTGTGGCGCTGTGGCGTGTGACACTAGCTCGGTTTTATATAGCATTACGAAATCGTGCCTAAGTGTCTATACAGTTCATATTCCCTTATAAAGGATACGAATTCAGAGCCTCACCATTTCTTGAAGTCTCGGTCTGATATGCTGAGTCCAGATATTTGCGAACAGGCGTATTTAGAGGATGTGTACGGTCTGGCACAAAATGCAAAAAGGGAAAAACAAAAAAACACTGCCATCTAAACAGGCATCCTCGCTACCTAAGCGTCTGTAGTTACGATAACGCTCACCGGTAGCTGCCTAGGTATGAGTAAGACGAAGAACACGTGATTCATGTATAGTAACAGTGCCCCGGTTGCTAGAGAACCTCGATTACTACATATATACATATCAGGTCTTACGAAAGAGGAACCGGTCTGGACTGCAAGCCAAGACTATTTCCATGTTTGGAACCGGTCAGAACTCGAGGGATTGCTTGACCGGTTTACCAACCGGTCTACTAGGTATGTATGAACTTCCGAAGCAGAGCACGGGCTCCACCTTGTGGACAAGGGGTACCTTGTATACGCTGGAAAACACTGCAGCTTTACAGCTGTAAAAAATGGCGGATCGTTGCATTACAGTGGTAGTCAGGAGTTTTAGTGCTCAGGGCTGCCATTTGCACCGAGGTCCTAAGGTAATGCTGTATGCTAAATGGTGGTGTGGCCTGGGCAGTTCTATCATTAAGAAATATAAGCATATTACCTAAGTATCCTACTTTTAGTAAGTGATTTTGAAACTCCAGTGCATAGTATAGTGCTCCCCTAATCAGGTTCAGCTTCTCAAACATTCTCTAATCCCTACCGGAACCCTAGACGTATTTTTTAAGGGGCGCATCATTGATGGTCCCATCAGTGTAGTCAATGTCTGTGTCTCTTGGGCTCCAATCCCTTTCAAACATCTGGGATACAAAGAATAATTCGTGCTCATACAGCCCCAGTTCCCGGATTTCATCGATCGCGTCCGCTGAGAAAATAGAAGACAGGAGGTCAGAACTGGTCCAAAGATGGTGGTGAACCTCATGTGATAGATTGGACATACCTTTCTCCTCCATCATCTTCTTAGTCTTTCTTAGGAAGAGAATATCATCTGGCTCTAGGTCCGCAAATGGAGTTTGCTGTCGTTTCCTCCAGTCTATCTCGAAAGGGCTACATGGCTGTGTGCAATAATGATAATGTGCAAGGAACACATTAGCACTGTGGTGGCGTTCAAAAATGAAGTTGGGGAGGGCATATCGTCGCTAGGGAAGAACAAGAAGTCAGCTAGAGAAGAACTACACCACGCTAAACGGCGAAATGAAGTAAGAAAGGAGTTGGGGTTGGTTAGATACTTTAAGACCGTGTTTTCTCGCGTTACGATAGTTCTCACTCGTTGTCAGTGCACAACCATGTAGACAGATAAAGACGGTGACGTAGACCGTCAACCAAGATTTTGGCTTGTTTGCCAACATGATTTTCTGAAGGTCCTCGAGAACTTGTTTCTGCAATGGTATCAGAATACCCAAGGTCAAGACCATGTCAAGCTGTTGAATCATCACGGGTGGAAGGGGTATTTTGCCAAACAAGGGGAAAGACTTGTCGACTAGTTCAGGGCTCATATCGAGTGTCTCTTCTCCCGTGATATGCTCTGTAGTTGCGGACCGGCGAACAGCAAACCAAAATCGGAAGAAATTTCTCATCAGCCGCTTCTCATCTTCCGACTGATAGGTGAAAATTGATTAGCGCTTCGGATTCTAAGCCTAGACATATGAGCACTTACTTGTACTCGCTTCATGTGCTTCTTTGCGAACTCATACGTCATCCTGATCAATGGATCGCTATTCTTAGTGCACACGTCTACAGAGTCAAACATATGATCCGTTATGTAGCGCCTCATAATTTCTACGGCTGATGCCATGTTGACGATGGCATAGGGTGTAGTTTCTTTAAACTTAGTTGTCTTGCCGTCATGCCAAGCCCTGTGAAGTGAATCTTGCGGGATGGGGACAAACTTGCGGACGGAGAGCTCGAGAGGTACCGTGCAAACATCTGATTTCACTTTTATCATGCGTATCTCAGATGAGGCCCATTGCGAAATGTCCTTTAGTTTCATGGTAGGCCAGCGAAATGTGAATTCTAGGCCTGGAGCCTTACCAGTCCGGTACATTGTGCACTCTGTCATGCGGTATCGAAGACAGGGAAGGGTGTAGATTTTGTGACTGGACTGGTTTGACATTGCCTCGCAGGTGCGGCAAATACCATTAGGATTGTTATTGTTCATGTTGCACTACACCAGCATTAGCATGAAGCTTCACGTCGGTGATATGGCTAGTACCCTGATTTTCTGCATCCGACACCTCACGCAAGCTTTCAACTTGCGGGTATTGCTGGTCTCTTTGCGCAACTTTTGGTCCGCGAACGGACCTCGACGGCGCTGCAACTCTGACTTTGATTTACCGGGTTTCCAGTGCACTATCTCAAGATCGGCGTCTTCTGTGTCCGTTGACACTCTTTTATCAGGGTTAGGGGAGTCGATGACCGCCCACTCGGACTCTAAGAGCAAATATGGACTATGCGGGGAGCCTTTGCGCTCTATGAGGCTTTGGGAAAGGACTTGTGTGTCAGGGGTCGACTTCCTCGATGGCAACATGTCTGCACCGCTGTCTATTCTAGTACCCACAAGGCCAGTGTCTAGTGCATGACCGCCTGTAGCAGAAGATGATGGCAAATGAGCAATTTGATCGTCGCGTACGAGCTGGATTGGGGCCACGCATGAGTCGAGAACCGGAACTAGTGGCACACTTAGAAGACCAGTTTGACTTTCGAGGGAAGAGTCGGGAGTAAGGAGAGGAGGAAAAGGGTCAAACTGTGAACCTTCTTCTACCGAGGGATCCGCAAATTCAAGAGCCTCGTTATAGTTGTGACCGAAGTCAGAAGCACTAGTATCCCATCTGACGGCATCCTCGGGCAACTGGAAGTATTCATCCTCGTCCTGTTGAAACGACATCGAATTGTCGACATTGGTTGCTATGGCACTGAAATTTGATGTGAGGAACTGTGCAAGCGGCACCCCTAGTAGGGAAGCAGCACGCTCGATTGTGGCCCGATCACCTGGGGGCATGTCTTCCAGCATAGCCGTATTACCTAGATGTGTTGATTTGTGTCGCACCTCTCTGACTTGAATTCCTTTAGCAAAAGGGTATGTTCTCTTCGAGCTACTTTGCTGCTACCGTTGCCTAGGATTAGAAGATGACTCGAATCTATTTTGTGCGGCTTAAAAGAGATGAATAACAAGAAAGGGGGTAATACGAGGCAGCGAATAGCCGACAACGGGGAGTTGCATCAACTTACGTACCTCCATTGTCAGATAAATGCAGCGGTGAGTGTTGTGTTATGCAACAGATAATACCAGATGAACCCGAATCTGAAATGGGGAATGATCCCTGCATCGAACAAGAAGGCTGCTGGGCCAAATTGGGAACCGGTCAAGCTCTCTGCAGTACGAGCCTCAAAGTGGGTCTTGATACCAATACCCCCATGTTTGAGAGAACATGATCAACTTGGGGCTGTTAGTGGTCTACATGGGAAGAAAGGGAGTGAGCGTAAAAAATCAAGGTCTATGCCCTCTATCATCTTCATACGCAGACCTCCTGCTTTCTCTATTCCGTTGGTCTTCGCTGTTTCTCGCCTCACCGACGTTCAAAACACTCATTGCACATATCACAAAAAAGCTGTCGAATTAACGGAGTCACCAAGGAGACTTGATTACAACATGGCCGGATACAAAATTCTGGTTCTTGGTAGCGGCATGGTGGCCAAGCCACGCGTAGATTATCTTCTCCGCCATAGCGATAATAGTATCACAGTTGGTTCGTCAAATCCCCATTATTGGAATGGCGGAATCTCTACCTTATACGAGCTCGCGCAGCTAACGTCCCGTAATATTGAGACGGTGCGGGTGGCACGGAGGCCACGGAGACCAGGGGGCTCCGTTGATTAGCTAAGTCTGACCGCGTTGAATTTTTCCTATATAAGTGGCTAGCACTTAGACCTAGTTTTTGCTTTCCTACACGGAGGAAGCTTGGCCCCTACGGGGCCACCTCCATACAGAATTCAGACTTGTATTATCACTGTACACCTTATAAAATCTCTGGAAGTGCTTAAGTACGGTAGAGGCCGGGTCTCCAGAGTGCGGTAGTGCTGAAAAGCACGTTCCGTTTCAATATACGTATAGCCTGTCGTACCCTTCTCAAAGCGCAGAAACTAGCAGACGGTCGATCACGTGTCACGGCCGTATCCATTGATGTGACCTCGCTAGAGGTGTTGGAGAGAGCAATCGCGCAGCATGATATGGTCACCTCCCTCATGCCATTTATCTACCATGCCGATATCGCGCGTTTAGCTATTGCAAACAACACACAAGTTGTCACTACGAGCTACGTCTCTCCAGCAATTAAGGAGCTTGACGGCCCGGCGAAAGCTGCAGGAGTCACCATTCTCAATGAAGTCGGTGTGGATCCCGGTGTTGACCATTGCTACGCGGTCAAAACAATCAGGGAAGTCCATGCGAAGGGTGGAAAGATATTCAACTCCGGCCCTATTTCGTCAGTTTATTTGCTATTTTCTCTCTCTCTCTTTTTCTTGCGCATATGTGTGTGTACGTGTTATGAGTATCTGACCGAACCTTAAAGGTGCGAGAGTTTTACTCTTACTGCGGCGGTCTTCCAGCCCCTGAGGCATCCAATAACCCCCTCAAGTTCAAGGTAAGTTTTTACCGCCCGCTTCTACTGAAAGGATTTGAAGTAAACTAGGGCAATCTAGTTTTCGTGGTCCCCAAGAGGTGCTCTGCTCTCTCAATGCAACGCCGCCATCTTTCTCCAGGATGGGGCGGTGGTTGAGATTCCGAATGACAAGGTGATGGCTAGCGCTATTCCCTACCATGTTATGGATGGCTACTCTTTCCTAGCCTATCCCAATAGGAAATCCGTCCCTTTCCGAGAGTACTATCAGATCCCAGAAGCACGAACGGTCATTCGCGGTTCGCTCCAATACGATGGTAACCCTCAGCTCGTACGGGCTTTGATTGATCTTGGATGGCTCAGTACCGAGACCAAGGATTGGCTCCTACCCGGCATTACGTGGGCCCAGATCCAGCAGAAAATCACCGGTGCAAGGTCCACGTCGGAGGCTGAGCTTCTAGTAAAGGTGGATGATATATGCCACTTCCAAAGCTCCGAAGAGCGTGAGAAGATCATTTCAGGCCTGCGTTGGATTGGGCTCTTCTCCGAAGAGAAGGCGCCGGCTAAAGGGAACCCGTTGGACACTCTATCAGCTCACCTAGATCAGGTGTGCAAGTTCCAACCCAACGAGCGAGACTTAGTCATGCTGCAACACAAATTTGTCGTGGACTGGCCGAATGGCAAATCGGTAATTACTATAACCATTTACCTTAATGTAATATTAACAACAGTAACCAAATATTTAGGATACGATAACATCTATTATGGAGCTTCTGGGTGAGCCTGGTGGTTACTCTGGAATGTCCAAATCCGTTGGTATCACCTGCGGAATCGCCGCTCAGTTGCTCATCGACGGTCACACTGCGGTCAAGAAGCCTGGCATAGTTGTGCCCTATAACGCTGATATCTGTGATGCTTTGCGGGAGAAGTTCGAACTAGAAGGGATTAAGCTTGTTGAAAAAACCCTTTGATCAGTTAGGATTGCATACCATACCACTCTTAACCATATTTCAATAAACGCTTTATTAACTATTACTGAAATATTGTTATATATATATATATAGTATTACTGTCACGTCCAAGTGGGTCTGAATAGACCCCTAGAGTGCAGAGCCCACCTAGAGCTGCCACCTTTCATAGCTGGAGACCCTCCCCTGCCACCCCACTCAGGACTAGTTCACCGATCCTGCGACGTCGAAATACCTACCTGTTGTAACAGAATCGAACGTACACTTGTAAGGATGCCGGTGTTAAACATCGATTAAACGCGTACTAAAAGCTTTTGTACTTCTTATACTTGAGTTTATAAGCGTTAAAAATAACGCGATTATACAGCATATAACTTCTATATTGTACTAGCGTGGTAGGGGAGGGTCTCCAGCTATGAAAGGTGGCGGATGTAGGTGGGCTCAGAGTGCAGGGATCGGGCCATCTATGATCCCTCAGTATATATATGATCGTCCCGCACCCCTTATTTGTGTACAAGACTTAACGGATAGATCATACGAAACCACTTCGGGTACCAGAGAGTGCACTGATCCACTTCCTATCATTAGTCTTGATTCCACACCTCCGCGAAATCACTCTTGTCATATTTCGTCCATAATAGCACCTTATATGGCACTCTACCTCTTACTACTATGTGAGTCTGCGCATGATGTTTCTTCCCTCACTGTCCTCCTAACAAGGGCTTTCTTCTTTAGGCTCCTCTCAAGGTTCCAAACCATCGGGTCTATCATTAACGAAATCTGCAAGACGGCGGGAACACCTGGTTTGTCCTTAGGCGTTCTCCACCACGGCGAGGTAATACACCAGGCTAACTTCGGCTTTCGCGATGTCGATGCCCGCCTCCCTCCGGACGAGAATACGGCGTATGTCGTGGGCTCCTTGACGAAGGCCATTACTGCTGCCATGGTAGGGATCCTCGTAGACGAGGGAAAATTGACGTGGACTACTCAACTGCATGATATTATTCCAACTTTCCAGCGGGCGGAGCATGACCCTGCCAACAATATTACTATCACCGACCTCCTTTCACATCGGACTGGATTGCCTTCGTATGATTCACTTTGGCTGCTCTCCGACAACAAGATCCCGATGAGCCGTGCTGATGCTGTTTCAATTCTAAGCTACGTCCCTGCCGCCGCAGATTTGAGAACTAAGTTTGTTTACAATAATGTGGCGTACGAAATGCTGGGCCAGGTAATTGAGAAAGTGTCTGGCACTAACTTTTCCTCATTTCTTTCCACTCGCATTCTCAACCCGCTTAATATGACGCAAACATTCTATACGACTTTACCTACCGGCGTCAAAAATGTCGCGAAGGGATATACTGCTCTGCAAAATGCTTCCGTTTTCCCCGTCCCACCGGCTATCTACGGTGATAATGTCCTCATGGGCCCGGCCGGCGGTGTCAGAAGCTCAGTACATGACCTCCTCATCCTTTACAGTGCGTTCATCGATGCTGCCAACTCACAAATAGAAAACCGCGCCCCTGTCAGTTCACGGAATCCATTTAGGCAGTTGAGCCATATCCTACGAGGCATGATTTATCTACCACTTTCTACTCTGCGGGAGGCTTCCTATGCATCCGGATGGCTTCGTGTGCAACTCCCAGCACCAATGGGATTTGGCCATGGCCCTGGAATCGACCCTATGCTCGGGGAAGGATTACCGTCGCGCTTATGTCTTTTCCACGAGGGCAACATTCCCGGTTACACGACCTTTACTGCCGTCTTCCCTGAGACCAGCAGTGCAGTCGTCGTCCTCTCAAATTCCCTGGGTTTGGCGGATACTTCGAGACTTGTTGGCCAGCTGCTTATTGAGGAGCTATTTGGCAACACGGTCAACGTAACCGACTACACAGAATATGCTGAGTTGACTGCGATAGAAAGCGCGGCGATAATGGACAATATTAAAACGCAGCTGACTCGAAACCGAAACGTGAGCGAACCCGCCAACCCTTTGCATGTGTACGCTGGAACATACTATAATTCCATTGGTAACTTCTTTATCGACATACGGGAGAGTTCTGGACATCTCGAAGTCCATTTCATGGGCCTGGACGGGTTCGATCTCAAACCTTATCAGCACAATAGCTTCTACTGGCACATGTCCCATAACGACCTCGCACAACGGGCGCGTTATACAGCGTATCCCATGGAGTATTATATAATCCAGTTTCTTCGTGTCTCTGACGGGAGTGGTGAAGCGGATGACCTTGGATCTGGCCAAATAAATGTTGTTCAGTGGAAACACGAATTTGCTGTGGCAGACAAGGGGGAAATTTTCCGGAAGAAAGAGCCAGCGCATAAATATTTCTTTTAAAACTATGTTTAAATAATATATTAAAAAAGGGGTTAATGTATTAAAAGCTATAAAATATTATTATAAAAAGTATAAAATAAGTTATAAATATAAATTTTAAACTTTGTTTTTATTTTTTATTATTATAATTTATAATATATTTTATTTAAATAAATATGTTTTAAAATTATAAAGTTATAAATTAATATAATTAATTTAATAAATATTTATTACTATTAATAATAATAATAATAATATTTTTAATATTAATATTTAAAATATTAATATTATAATTAAAAGTTTTTTAATATTAAAATAAATAAATAAAAAAAAATTAATATTATTTTTATAAAATAAAATTTATTAAAAGAAATTAAAAAAAAATAGTTTTAAATAAATTAATTATATATTTAATTAATTTAAATTATATTATTTATTTATATTTATAATATTTTATTATTTTTTATTTTATTTTATTATTTTTTAATTATTATTTTAATATTTATTTTATTTTAAAATTATTTTTAATTATTATTAATATTAATTTTTATTTAAATTTTTTTATAATATAATTAATTAATTTTTTATTATTTATTTTATTTTTTATATAAAATTTTATTAATTTTATAAAAATAAATTTATTTTTATTATAATTTATTT
>JBAWJX010000064.1:0-157247 GCA_037356095.1 Xylaria sp. Z21 | reverse complement strand
TAAAATAAAATATAATAGTTTTTTAAATAATATAATTTAATATATTATAAATAAACTAAAGTTTATATAAAAATATATAAATAAATAAAAAATTTTAAAATATTAATTTTAAAAATTATTTTATTATTAAATAATATAATAATAAATTTTAATTATAATATAAATTTTTATATAATAATTTTAAATTTAAATAATAATATATTATTAATATTTTTAAAAATAAATATAAATAATATTTTTTATAATAAAAAAAATAAATAAAATAATAATAAAAATAATAAAATAATAAATAAAATAAAATAATAATTAATATTTAAAAATTTTTAAAATAATATTAAATTTTTATTTATTTTTAATAAATTTAATAATTATTTTTATAAAAAATAAAAAATTATATTTATTTAAAAATAAATATTAAATTAAAAAAAAAATTAAATTTAAAAATTATATTTAAAAAAAAAATTAATTTTTATAAACTAATTATTATTTATTTTATTTATTATATTTTTAATTATTTATTTTAATTTTTTTATTAATTTTATTAATTAATATAATAATAATAATTTTTTTTAAAACAAATTTAATTTAATATTTATTATTTTTAAAATTAAAACTTTATAATAATTAAATTATTATTATTAATAAAATTAATAATTATTTTAATTTAATAGTTTTAAAAAATTAATATTTTAAAAAAAAATAATAAAATAAATATAAAAATAATTAAATTTATTTATAATAATAATATTAAATAAATATAAATAAATAAATTTATAATATATATAATTAAATAATATTTTTTTTATAAATTTTTATTATAAAAAGTTTTATAAAATAGCTTATAAGCTTTTATTGCAATTATACTGCTTTATTTTTTAATATTAACTTAATAAAAGTAATAACAATTTTATATAATTAAAAATTAAAAATATAATATAACTAAGTAATAAAAATAATAAATTATAAGCTTTTAAACTTATAACTTATTAAATTTTAAGTTATAAACAGCTATAGTTATATTAATTAAAGTTTTAAAGTAATAGTAATAATACTGCAGAGATACTTATAATATATATAGCAGACTGGTGTGGGGCGTTGTACCCAGCCACCAATGTTACCAGCCACCTAAATCCAATAACATTGAGGAACAGCCTAGTATCAAATCTTCTCTATAACGAATGCAATGCCAGATGTAGTCATACTTATTCATTGGTTAAAGCCTGGCGGAGATATACGCTAAGACTCCCAAGGAAGCTGTCTAATACGTGTAACATGTCACAAGGGTACGCTAGCACCTTTATTGAGGTCGGCAAGTTGGTCGATCTTGGACTAAATATCAGATAGAAAACAATGTCCTTTTGCGGTGTTATTATTTAAAACATTAACTATTCTCAAAAGCATAGTATGTGCTGAAGCAAGCTAAGTAGGATCTTAATATGTGCGATAATATCGGCAGTGTGTTCGTTACCCTTTTGTCGCGCTGATGCGTGGCAGAGAACCTATGGCCTTTGGTATTAGCGATGCTTCGCCGGAAGACATGTTCATCCATACCAAAGATACCAAAGACGTACTGGCCCGGTATTTGGATGGACAACACACTGTCATTCTGGTGGACTGAGTGGTGAACAGCGGCATGTCAGTGGTGCAGTTCGTTCGACATATACGCGCAATTTGCTCTAGGATTCACATCGTCGTCATCGCTGGCGTGGTCCAGAAGCAATCTGTCACAGACGGCGATCTTGCCCACATGCTTGCGCACGACAACAGTCTCCATTTAATCGCACTACGCCTATCCGACTTTTTAATTCGACTTGTCTCGATTAATCACGTAAGCCATGGAAGCGATTAGGGGTAGCTGGTCGTAGTTTAAAAGCCGATAAGCCTGCTCCATTAGGCACGCGGCAAAAGTGACCACTCTGTCTTGTACCATAATTAGACGCACGGACTCACCATTCCAACTGGCTATTGTAGAAAAGCTGGAAACTTCGCAATTCTTTCAGAAACGGTTACAAAAACGTATGGTGACTGCTTTTGGTTGATCCTTGATCCTAATGCAATCAATGCTCGTTGCCCATACGATTTATAAGTGGATATTTTGTCCCTCCTCCCAAAGAGAATAATCTTTCACATGTCTTGAAGGCGGACCCAATCCCGTAACTAACATGTAATGTAACAACCAACTTACAAATCCACACATGACACGTAAAACCCGTAATGAGCATCAGCAGTCAACGCTAGCTAATCAGTCCTCAGCTAATCTTTCCTTATAGTAAACTAGCCCAATCTATACACATGCATACGAACACAACATGCAGTTGGCTTGCTACAACACTAGCCGAGTCCTATATTTTTGTCGACAGCTTTTTTTTTTTTTTTTTTATATCATGAATGACTCTATTCTCCAACTAGGTCATCACCGCACCCGGGCCTCGGCGGAGGTCCCCCTACATGTAAAGGGGTCCTCTTCGCCGCTGGTTCGACGCGTTAGGTCTTTTGTAGTATACTTCCAACACCCCAAACAGCTAACAAGTCTACTCACTAGCCGAAAAAAGAAAAAAGAAAAAAAAGAAAGGGAAAATATACTGATAAAAGCACTGTAGAAATAGCCCTCTTGTCACTGACCCCCTTACGGCTTAGTAATCACCCGTTCTACTCTAACGGCAAGAGAGATCCAGCCCCTTGTTTTCTCATGCAGACACCAACTGCTACGAGATTGAGCTGATAAAGGATCATGTAATACCGGTAGGTTTTGCGATCACTTTCAATAGACCTCCATGCAAATAGGCGAAATATGGTCCCGGCGGTCAAGGCGGCAATGGCAGCAGAGACGGCTAAAGTGGATGCATCGTATCGGCAGCGCAGCACCCATTGGAATATGAAGATATACTATGACAAAAGTAGTATGATTAGATGCTGGCAAACCAAACTCTCTTTTGTTGTGTTTACTTACCCCGAATACTACCAGCCCTAGAGAATGGTAGATCCGCGCTTCATGTGCAACTATTAGACACGAACTCTTTACTCAAATACATAGGATAAAGGATATATCATACCTGGAATATCACCCAACAGGATGACGGTTGTTCGGCGGCCAACTGCTAAGTCACCTGGGACATCTCGTATGTCTTGAATTCCTATCGTCGGATACATCCACAAGGCGAGTATTTTCACCCAGTGCCAACGGACACTCGGGTCCGCTCCGCCAATGTGCCAGGCGGGCATTAATTGAACGATCAAGCCTAGACAAATGGAGAGATCCTTGGTAGGCCCAAAGTCAGATAATGAGATACTGTACTTCCAGGAAGAAAAAATAATAGCAAGCCATAATAGCGCCCACACAATAGTTCCCAAGGCATAGCTATAGCTCAGCCATGCAACTAAGGCAATATAGTAGCGGATTCTCGCGGACCGAAGCGTCATAGAGTTGGTCGCAAGGGGCCGATCCGGTTTATTGATCTCGTCCTCGAGGCGGTTTCCTGGATGCGCGGTTTGGTTTACAAGTTCAAAGACATATTGATAGAAGAAAGCGTATATCAGTGAATCTACTAAAGTAAGCACTCGCCCCGCCAACCTTCTAGTTATTTGTTACATACAAGCTAAACGGATAATGGCGTCTTGCCACTGTGCTCCTTTATGCAGCAGAGAGGCAGCAGTGAAAATAGGAAAGGGATGAAAGGCGCCATCTAGATTGCTCTTGAGAAGATGCCAAAGGATATCAGCCTCCCTGTGGAGGAATAAATAACTAGACTGAATGACTGATCGCATGGTGTTGGTTCTGCGTGTTACTTCACTCGCGAGATCCTGAATTTCAATGACAAGGTAAGCTTCCAAGTTAGACAAGGTCTGGGAATCTGAATTGAGTTGAAGATAAGTCACAGTCAGTCCACTATAGGTCGTGGTAATGTCGAAATATAGGGCCTGGAGCTTATACAGGTGATACTGGGTACTCCCAACTTATGAACTAGGGAAAACCATTCACTTATATAACAGTGACGTATACGAATTCCCCTATGGGTTGATTGATTAGGAGTTTTTTGATGGCTTTTTCTCTTGATAAGTAAATAGACCGTATCAGGTAGATATATTAAATTGGTGCAAAACGCCGTCTGCGTTGTATGACTAAAACAATAGACATGGTCTATATAATGTACATAGAGACCCCCACTTACCATGGTTATTCAAGAAGGCTGAGGCCAAAGATAACTTGGTTCCTACCCAAGATCTTCCTCTTTAAGCCCGAAGTCTTGACAAACGCTTACCTACCTGGTAGCTATAGGCCATGGAGGGCGACGTGGGAGGATTAGATCACACTAGTGACGTACCTAGCTGCACAGTCACAAGGGAAATGAAGAAGCTCCAAGAGGTTCTCCTCATCCTATTTTCGATATCTACGGAATTTTTCTCTCAGCTAGTCATTTCATTACTGTATTCATTAGCTTGTTCGTAACTCGCGGCAACGAGCTAATTACATGGCGAGGTAATTCCGTAGTCGTTTAACAGATTAATTTAGACCACAACCCATCCCGAACAGTGCATGGGGTTATATCAGAACAATGCACAAGCTTATCGCAAGATTAATAACATTAGGGACAAAAAAGAATCGTATATACTCAATGTAGCACGATTAAAGGGATTAGGGATAAAGTTCATCATCTGAATGGCAAGGTGCTCAGCAATGTTCAGCTCCTGATAAGAATGCTACCCTGCTGTTGACCAATCGGCTTTCCCGAAAAGCAATGAGCGATTTCCGGGATGACAACGTGAAGTGCATGACTACAACTAAGATCAAGGCCATGATATTATCTAAGCCGCTATTAGCTCGCTGGTACTACATCACAGCCGTAGAACTGATGCGATTACCTGCAGAGAGTTACTAATAGGGAGCTCCCTGACGCCAACAGCCACTCTCGCTTAGAACTACATATGAGAGCTGAGCAATGGAATCATTGCTGCATGCAAGCCCAACTAACACAACTCTTGACCCATTTGCCAATCACAGACAGGGTTTGTCCTCACTCCTATAGGGCGGTAACGGCGGAAGGGCAGCATGGCAAGACTTCTAATCCAAGATATAGCGGTGAGACTAGGATAAATTATATTGCATTACTTCAAATCAGATAGCAGTCGGTATGCCTGCGTCTTCCGACCAGCTGCCTTATTTCCCGGCGCTTCCCAACATACGACCCCGTACCAAGCCGATGAAAAACGGGATGGCTCTCTCCTATGGCTAGTGTTTCTACTTTTCCGAGCAAGAGGAAGTTGCATGTAAAGTAGGAGGTAGTTCCGCCGTAAAACTGTGCCGCGCATTGCTGTTCCGAGAACAGGAGGACCCAGAACTGCGCGGGAGGCCTGTCACAAGGCTGGTCTATACTGAGTGACACATCTCCCGAGAATAGTGGCGATTCATTAGTGGTGGACTCGGGACTCTTAGTCGAAGCGTCAAGAAGACGTCCGGTGAGAGTAATACGTGTTTTTCTGACCGCATTACTGGACGCAGGATGAAGCTTGGATTCCAGGCGAGCACGAATCACGACCCCAGTCACACGTAGGATCTTTTCGCCGGCGACACCTCTTCCATCCTGGAAACCGGCAGGCCTAGTAATGAATTTAGCGGCCCTGATGAGCGGCTTCCCCGGTTTCGGCAGACGATCAGCTGAACATGGCCAATCGATCTCCCCTTGGTAGCAAGCCCAACTCCAAGAAGGAGCTCCGGACCAAGCTTAACATATTACTCAATGTCAGCACAATTAAAACGCCGGTCTCAGTTTTATTAAATCGCAATACGTACCATTCCAAGAATGATCGTCTCTGCCCGACGGAACTAGCGTATGCCAGAAAAGCCCACCTTCATCCATCAGCAAGAGCTGCTCCCAGTGTCCATAGAGGTATTCCGACTGTGGGATCCTGATGCGCAATGCCTGTGCAATGCCTTCCATGGCTATCAGCTTGTCCGCCTGCTTTGTAAGCTTGGTATTTGAATAGTGCTGGACGATTCTGCCCCAGACATTTCCTAATGCCCTGTTGCTTGAAGAAGCGCGGGCTCTCCTCGACTGCCTCAGGCCATCTAGGATAAGTGCCTTTGTGCCATAACTAATCCAAACCGGAGGGGCGACGCTATAGCGTCTTTTCTGCGGAAGCGTAGTTGTCGACGAGTCATCTTCCTCATTACATTCCCAGAAAATCTGATGTTGCCCGAAGTATACTATTCTTCTAGAAAGAAGGCGCTCCTGCATCACCCATCCCCTGGTGTTCCATTTGCAATGTTCTAACTCGCCGTATAAAGGAGCTGTCATTCGCAGGCTGCGTGGGTAAGGAGGAGCAATGTACACTTTCCCGGCATAATCATTCCCATGAGCGCTATCTACGGCAACGTCTTGGAACAGACCGTCACCGTAAAGTCCAGATTGGTCACCAGTTGATGCCATTGCCGCGATGGTGAGGGCGGCGCCTTCGTAAACGTCACACATGCTCCTTGCCTCTCTTTTCCAGTCATCCTCGTCGTCTTGTATGATGCAAAATCGGTCCACCCATATGTATTGGTAGCCCAAGTCCCTAGTGACGTCTATCGCATCTTGGATCGTCTTGGGTAGTGCCGCCGGCAGTCGGGTTTGGAAGGATTCGAGGGTTTTGCTCGTCAACATCACTATCGGAACACCCGGTATCGGCTCACCCCAGCAATAGGACAGGGCTATGTATCTTCCAGTCTTTCCTCGAGTGATTGATAGGAATGGCGTCCCGTCACCTGACTTACCTGTGACGTCGATCAACCTTGTCGGAAGTGTCGCATTTTGCTGGGCATCATCGTGAATCCGGCCTGATAAGCTTTGCCGGCATTTTTTATGACTAGAAAGGCATGGCGCCAACGATTCCCGAATCCAAGTTTGACGTGCTAAGGAGTTAACTGGCCGAACCGGGCTTCCAATCACTAGATCCTTCAACTTCCTAGGCGCATCTTTACGTAGGTTAGCTCTAAGGCGGGATTAATCATGCAGTGAGATCTTTACCGCGCCGGACGAAAGCAATGAGATCTTTGGAGGCGTCCATCCGGTAACTGGTCTGGCTTTGATTCGGGGCACATAGGATCTCTTCCGTGCCCTCGAATGCCATCTGCACCGTGATTTCGTTGAACTTTAGGAGCCCAGGTTGTCCGCTTTCCCGTTTAGCTTCTGCATTCCGGATTTCCCAGCCCACGCGATACATCCATAAGGCCAAGATCTTGAAAAGAATCCCTAATGAGAGCGTTGACTGGTCCCTCTGGTCGGTAAACTGCTCATAGTAGTCGCCACTCGGTAGTGCCACTAATGATAGAAACGCAACACTAGCTTTTCTCTCACATTCCGCTTCTTCGGTGCATATCAAAATGATTTGACATAGGGGGCATGTTAGCGATAGCGACGCTCGCGGCCGAAGAAGGGCTGAGTTCAGCGGCGGCCGGTCGATGATGTGCTTCTCAACCCAGACTTTGGTAGGCCGGGCACTCAGTGTGTACAGATTGATTCTCTGACAAGCACTACACAAACTCAGAGACATTGTGGCTCCAGCGAAAAGCTAGAACTCGTTCAATCGATACTCAGGTGAAAGAAGGATCTTAAAAGGTATACTCTAGCCTTAATTACGCATCAACTCTACTAGCACTGAAGTAAACGGCCAAGCAATGTCGTTGATGCTCGCCCGAACGCGAAATCTTTAGCGCGTACAGCGTACTATCGCTGTTCTATATTTAGGTGTCTACAATGGGGAAATCTTGAGAGAAGAGCTCCAGGCAGCTGCGTCGGGAAATTCTACCGCCTAACTTAGCCGCTAACAAGTGCACATCACGGCTCAGCAGCTGAATGAGCCCTGCGGCCAACGGAATCGAAAAATGGCGAAAGTACTAGCTGCCTTCACCTTCATTGGCCATTACGGCTGGTGCAGCATCTACAGCATACATGCAAGGCCCCACGGCGCTATACCCCACATCCTGTCCACGCTATCCATTTAAGTGCCCCTTCGGCTCCGTGACATAAGAGTTAGTATAACTAAATTTCTCCATACCTGTAACGACAAGACAATCACCAGAAACACGATTAATCGCCTGGAGGAGCTCTTTAACGTTTGTGAATCGTATAGTTGGTTCGCCTTGAGATGCTCTTTTATCTGAGGCCACCGTAGTGGGTAGGGTCGAGAGCGAGAGCGAGAGGAAGGTGATGCTGATGCTATTGTTGATTATGGAGGGATTCTGTGATGAAAAGTCGAAGTCGAGAAAGTTTTTGCTGTGATGGAGAGTAAGCTAAATGGCGTGTGACTAGCTATTTTTAGTGGGGTTGAGGCTGCCATTTTCGGAAATAGCATACTGCATGATCAAGTAATGAGGATAAACAAATCAAATTATCGTATTAAGCCTGGATAATAGTTTTATTGGTAAATTATACATATGCAGTACGCCCCTTTATTCCACTCTTATGTCACAGAGCCAAAGGGGCACTTAAATGGATAAATATAATATCAATTTGTACGCTAACCAGGCTAGTATAGTATAATAAATAGGTACCTAGTCACAAAAGCCGGGCGCATCAGCGATAGAATCCGGTGATAAATATCTCGAACTTTCTAATTGAACTGGCCTCTTTGATAACGTACCAACTACATCAAGAAGGGGGAGACTGAAGGAAAAACATAAGCACCTCAATACCACCAATTAATGGGTCTTCATCCCCTCAATAATGCCACGGGCACCGGCAAATTCGAGCTCGGCTAGTGTCTCATCCCAAACACGCTGAGTAACAACCTTGCCCTCCGGGGTATATAATAAAGCCGGGAAACTAGAGAAAATGATTAGCATACGTTCGCAGAAAGAGATTATTGCCGAGTCCTGGCTTACGGGTGGATTTTCCAACTCATCAGGAAGCAACCGTGAGACTCCTTGCCCTTCGTCACGACGGCATCAATGTAGCACGAAGCGCCAACCTTAGGGGTCCGTCCGGCGATTAAACCAAATAGATTGAACAAGACTTTGATCACTCCACCATCGATATCCCGAGCAAAGGCAGTGCCACGCACGAAGGCGGGGTCGGCAAGATTGATGATGACATCATCCGCAGACACATAATCGACGAGGTTCCAGAGGAACATCTGAGCCAATACCTTCGACACCTGGTAGGTGTCTCCGCGATCGAAGTTTTTAGGATCATCAAGGGCGGGGAACAGAGGCACCTTGCCTTTCTGTGCGAATTGGCATACGAGTGTCAAGGCGGCGCTTGAAATGGTCAGGTGCGCCGGTTGCCCGGGTGGACCTTTGGCCTTGAGAATTGGAAGAAGGAGTATAACCAGCAGTATGGTAGAAAGATAGTTGACCTGGAGAATCTCCTCGTGGCCGGTCTTTTCGGCCTTGTGATATACAAGTCGACCTAGACCGGCGTTGAGAATAACGATGTCGATACGAGTGAGGGAGGTCTCGACCTTCTTAGCGAAAGCTTGAACTGACTCATACGAGCACATGTCTAACAGCCAGACCTCGATCTTAGCTTTCGGGTATTGCTTCCTCATTGTAGAGGCGGCAGCTTCTCCTTTACCGATTGATCGCACAGCGATAATCAGATGTGATAGATTCAGCCCCAAGAGCTGGAGAGCGGCCTCATATCCCAAACCAACGTTACTCCCAGTGACGATGGCCGTCCGGCTTGACAAGTCGGTGCCTGGGCTCGGCCATTGGGCGCGAGTTCTGAACTGATTGTTGAAGAAGACGTTGGGAAAAAAGGGTATCATAGAAGGCTCCAAATCTTTAGAGCCTGTCATGATGATAGATTGGTGTGAGTAGACTAGATGCTAGAAGTGGGAAGAACGAAACCCGTCCGTGTCTTTAATCTTTATACCTCATGCGACTTTATGTCTCCAGTCCTAGCAATATCGGACATTAGATTGTGGACTAAGCACTGGATGGACTGTGTACGATGGTTCTACGCTCCTGATAGCTCTAAATTCAAGTACAACTAAAAGTTCCATCTTGCGTCGTTAGATTACTGTCTGTATATTGATGGAACAAGCTGGCTAATCCATAAACGGACAACAATATGTATGGATCTTGATATGGTTTCTACTATACAACCCAGCCCTATAGGCGGGTCTCCTCCATACTTCCTAGCTTATTTCCAGAGCCATACCGTGTTAGGAAACCAATAGCAGTGGAGACCGGCCGGATTCTTAGCTATACGATGTTAGGAAATCAATAGCAATGGAGACCCGATAGTCTCACCACCAAATTAGCCATCGCTATGGACGCAACATTATGTCCGATAAACCCGGTATACGAGTCATACGGCTCACGAGCCCACAGGTGGAATCGAACAGCAAGCAATAGCGAAGGAGAAAGGGTCAACGCCTAGTAGTTCTTTTCTTCCAAGTCACCTTACCCTGACTCTTTCGTCAAGTTCATCTCCACAGATATTATATACCAGTTTTGGAAATTTATCATCGAAACACTATTAATTAGTAATACAAGGATAGGAGTCATGGCTTCACGCAATAAGCGCCCAGGTGAGTAGAAACCTCTTTGCCCGAAAGAACTACGCCTTAATTCCATTTATGTCAGAGCTACACTTCATGGTAAAGACTAGCATGGACGACTTTCGGCCTGCGGACCGCAAGCTTATCCGTAGTCACGTCATGAAGGGGAAGAACCTGGGAAAGGCGCGGCCACTCGGCAGCCGAAGATATCGAGAATTAGCAGATGAACGAGTTAATGCGGTCTCATCATCGTTAAGAATCGATGCGTCTAGTCACTATGGGAATCACGGCAGTGCTTCCTTATCAAAGAGTATATCCGATAGCCTTCATTCCGAAGACCAGATCGGTATCCAAGCTCCTGAATCGATCCCTTCTTTATTCGGCTCACCGGCCTCCACAATGTACCTTGCGGACTCTGTGAATCCGGAAGTATTGGAAGTCGTTCTACATCGTGTGTAGTGCCCGCCTTCCCACCAATGACAATTCGCGGCGAAGCTAACAGTAACATAAAGTGTCCGCCATTGCCAAACAGCTTCTTTTCTCAATAGAGAAATGTATGTTCTTTGATAGAAGAGCAGAAAATTGGATCGCGCCATTGGCAGTCGACCCAGCCTTTCTACATGCCAAGGTCTTCACGTCCTTGTACTATTTTGATGTAGTCCTACCGCGGAAGTCGTCTCACGACAACAAGCATATACTATATCATTATCACAAGACGGTCAGCCTCCTCCGCCACAGGCTCTTATTTGACAGCGACGAAATACGGCTTTCTAACAACACTGTTTCTGTCATTTTGAGTCTCGCTAGTCAAGCGTTTCGTACAGGCGAATTGAAACTGGCTCTGCACCATATGCAGGGCATACGAAGAATCATCAGCCTAAGGGGAGGCCTGAGTACATTCAAGGGCAACGAGAAACTCGCAGCTGAGATATTGAGGTAGAGTTTCCTATATCTTATTAAGACTAGTCCGTGCTAACAGACGAATAGATGTGATCTAGGGATGGCGATACACAGCGGTTTAGACCCACTGCTACTCCATGACGCAACGTTGTGGGATAAATATCGAACATACCCTAACCTCAGTGTATTCCTCGATGAAGATAATTTAAAACTTTCTTCCCAATCGCGTCTCTTCTTGGACTCTTCCGCAGCCGCCTATAACATAGAAATGGATAGCCGGTTAGCGTCAACCTGGAGTGTCATGTCCGACTTCTGCCGTGTTATCAATCTCGCTGCCGAGACTCAGCAACGCATCAAGGTAGACACTTTTCTTCACTCAATGGCTTCGATAATGTATAGCCTTCTCGACATGCATTTCGAGGCGTCATCTTGGGATGAAACTATTCGACTCGGCCTACTCAGTTTCTCGTGCAGTGTGTTCCTCCCATGGTCTCACCTAGGGACTCCATTACCTCATCTACATTCGCTTCTCAGAAACCATTTCACACTTGCAGCAAATACCTCATATTTGCCCCCAAAACTTCTTCTGTGGCTTTTGATGGCAAATTCTATTGCGATTTCAGCTGAACCCGACAGTGACTGGATTTACGGGCTGATGCATGAAGCGGTAAACTTATGCGAAGTAAAATGCTGGAGCCAGATGAGAGGCATACTGATGTCGCTCATGTGGATTGGGATAGTTCACGACGGGCCTGGGAAGGGCGTGTTTGACACGTCTAACAGTTAATATTCTTATATCTATTAAATCGGCCGTATACCTGTTCAGCCTACTTTCGACCTCCTTGATTCTGTACTTCCCTTGAGAATCCTATCTCCCAGACCTAATTTCAGATCCTCTATACTTTGGTACTTTGGGTCGGAAAACTTCCGGTCACACGGCCGGAGCTCTCAGGGTGCAATACCATGGCCGTGCTAGAGAACCACTTTTCTTCGTCCTCAGCACGAATGACCTCGGTACCTATGACCTCAAATTTGAGGTGCTCATAGAGCTTTCTTCCTATTGGACTAGCGCATACAGTCACAGGCCAACCATTTCCAGACACCTCTTGGATCCCCTGGTTTACCAGCGCAGTACCAACACCTTTGTGTTGAAAGTCGGGGTGAACTGCGAGCACAGAGAGCGTATACTGTTGCCCACACCATTCCGAGAAAAGCCCGCCGTGTTTACCGCCTTGGCTGGGTTTATATCGTTCGCCGGCCACCCGCACGTACGCCTCGACGTGCTTCTTGTTCACATCGTTCCGTTGGTCCAGACCACGATCTGATAGGAGGGGGTTTAGGGGCGTATTCATAAACGAGAAGGGGGTTGACTTACCTAGAGCGGGAACATCGGCCAGTACATTAGTATTCCAAACCGCAAAAGCCATTACCGGTTGCTTCACACTTCCGAGTGGCTTGGGCTCGGCTACCCAGACCGAGTACTTGTTTCCGTTGTCAATGTAATATTCGTACTCCTTTTTCAGCCATTCCAAGTGTTCCTTCTTATGATTGACTCGATCAGGATAGCAATAATTATCCATGGGCTCCTTCTGGAAGCTGTCAAAATGGATGTTGGCGATCTGTTCTATGTCAGTCTTGAGAGCCTCTCGGAGCTCGTATTGGAGCTCGGAAGCGGACGAGGAATGCTCCATTTTCAGCTTGAGTAATGAGAAATCGAAATAGAATTGAGGATGTGCGTCCCAGAGCGCAGAGTATTGCTATATTATTGTTCGAGGACTTTTTATTGGAATACCGAGTCTCTGTCGTGATAGATATAGCGAGATTTCGGGTGCGCTTGTGTTTGCGGGTTATTTTATTGAGCTGTCTAATTGACAAACAAAACAAGGCTGCCCCGCCCCTTGCCGCCACCTGTAGCTATCTACTAGGACCTGGCCACAAGTCGCCGTGAAGGGATACGCTTCTCAGCGGCTTATGTCTAGCCAAGTTATCTTTCGCCACGTAAGCGAAGGGCTCACAAGATACCACTAGTGAGATGTTCCAAATGATTGCTCATATGTCGTAAGGGAGAACTTGGAAATGATAAGTTACATGAAGCTACGTCCATCGCATTATAACACGGATTGTTTCATGTCATGTGACTATATAACTAGCACCCAGGGTAGTCTTAGGTTGCAGTTATATACAAATCCCTAACGGGCCTGGGAGCTCAGGAATTAATTTATCCCTCTATTCAGCCCTAGTTTTACGCTTCCTCCTAGCCGTAGGCTCGGTTAACTATTCACCCAGAACTAAACCTTCTCACCTTTCATATCTATTTATTGAAATGATTACAGGAGGGTGCGTTGATTTCTTGCAATAGTTATACCGTATATTTAGAACTAGTTACCTAAATAGCCTCAAATGATGTCCAATTTCTCCTATCTTTTGACTCAATCATGATTGAGGCTAGATGGGATTTTCGTAGTCTCCATCATTCGAATAATCTGTAAGGCAAAATACCAACGTTTTCGCGTGTCCTATGACTTGCGGAATAGTTCACCCTCAGGCACCGACCTGTCGTGTTTCCACCGCAATGAAGATATCTGTCTAGCGTCATCTATTTCGAATGCCAATTTGTAGTACTCATAGTCTCGTATGTACTGGCCACGTTCGACAAGTTCGTCGTACGTCAGATTCCAGCTGAACGTATCGTGATGATAGTGCTTGAGATAGTACTTTTCATCAGCCAACCCAAGGAACTCAAGATACAGTGCCTCTTTTTCGGTGTCTAACTTGATGTCGATAAACCAATTTTTGATGCTGTTAAAGTATCGGCCGCAGTAGGATTCTAGAGGTCGTGGAGTTGTCCCTGGTATGTGCTCTTGACGTAGCTTCTGCTCCACCACATCCATTCTTCCCACTCCTTTTTGGACACACTGTAAAGCTAGCGAGACATAGTCTTGCGCTGGCTCTCCAAGAAAGATAGTGTCAATGATGAGCTGACATATCCAGTCCGCTACGTCGCATAAACCAAGAGAATTCTGGAGTACAACAACTGAAGTTCCAGTTTCCGGAAGTAGGCAAATTGCTGCTGTAGTCCCAGGCATATTTCCTCCGTGCCAAATAATCAGCTTCCCTGGATATCGTTGACCTAGCTCTGGGAACGGTTCAAGCATCTGCTTATTCCAACCAAAATCCAGACATCCTGGTAGTTGTGTCCGGTTCCATCCAAGAGCATATGTCTGTTCCTGGATTGTTTCTGTAGGACGCGCGATATGTGGCCTAACTATAGTTGAGATTTCACGTATTGGATTGGGCGGTGATATGGTCACAGCATCATTTGGTTCTTGATCGGAATTGCTTGGCTTGGGTCCTGGGGTTATCGTGGAGAGTGCTCGGAGGTACGCCTTGCTATATTCCAAGAGATCCCCCATTGACGTGCGGACCGACTGCCCTGCAAACATCAATGTATCATTCGATACATTGCAGAAAGGCAGCTGGCATGGCTCCTTGCTGGTAAGAACATTGTACGGTACGGCAACATTGTTATCATCTGGCTGATAAGTGAAGGAGCGGGTCATTTCGAGGGGCTTGAATATTCTTTGATCGACGAATTCGCTCCAGGTGAGCCCTGTGACTTTTTCTATAACCAAACCCGCAATATTATAAGCGTGATTGTTGTACATATAGGCGCTACGCACCGGCTCGACTTGAGTCAAATAATCGAATACAGGGATGGCGTGTTCTTTGGTTAGTAAGATACGGTTGTTTGATTGCAAGTACAATGCATCGGCCCATGCCTTGCCTGTCCGGTGACTCAAAATGTCGAGAATAGTTAGCTTGGCAGAATATAGCTCGGTAGATCGAGACATCTCGGGCAGAATGTCGTGAATAGGCTTGTTCCATTGTAAAATGCCGTCGTCGACTAATATACCGATGGCTGTGGCGGTTATCGCTTTGGTGAGAGAAGCAACGTAGAATATGGTGTCGCGATTAACCTCTAGGCGATTCTCTACATCGCGGTAGCCATGATAGCTTTCGTGAAGTGGCGTGTGGTTGTGGACTACACCAATTGCTACTCCAGGCGCGCCAGATACCGCAAGGATCGAGTCGATTACTGGTGAAACCTTTTCTAGCGGCTTGTAATGAGGTCTCGAGGAAGGATGCGACATTTTCGAAAACTTTATCAATTAGATTAACGAATATCTAATGCTAATTGAAACCTTTCTGGAGATGAAGATGAAAATGGCCAGGTTATGAAGCGCAAAAGGGATTAAGAGTAAAGAGGGGGAAAGGGATAAGATGTTTGCTAATTGCGCGTCGAAATGACCTGTCACAACAAGATAAAACAACAACATGAGATGAAATCTACTATAATGGTCATCACAACACAAATTTATTAAAATATAACAATACGCCAACAGAAGTAGTCTTATCTAGTTCAAGTTGCGCGAAAGTCTTCTAACCACCTTCCAAGGTGTCATCTTGCTATATACAGCAGGATTCTTATTAGTCCATATGCCCTGTAGTAATTCTGCCCCATGTGTGGTCTTCTACATGTTGCGTTCTATCGTTTTAGTGTGACGGACTGTATTTAGCTACAGATTATATAAGCAAGTTTTAGAGGATCGCGTTCGTACGCTCCAGTATCGTATTGATTCAACACGGGCTAATATATCTCGGTACTTATCGCCCTGCTCAATGTTAAGAGCAGGTTGCGAGGAGATATGATAAACATTCACGCAAACCACTCTAGGTACGAATTAGCTTACGTTAACCAGCCCCGATGTTTTCATACACTCGTTGAAAATAAGCCGAAAGCTGTGTATGCGTGGGTCTTCACTGTATATTATATTGTGTACTGACTTCACACTACCCGGGAGTTTGCATAGTCGCAAGCTATTATTAATAACCCCTAGAGTCACTAGCTCAATAATATCCTCGTGTTGGAAATCAGGATGATCCATAAACCACATAGGCAACAAAGAAAGAATAACTACCATCTAGCTATAATATAAGACGATCTAAATGTTATTCTGTAATATATGACGTCTTTAGGTACTAAATAAGTCTAAGTGCGATGTTGCTTCAGTATGGCACCGTGACACTGTCTACGTCGGGATTTGAATCTGAATCAGCGGCAAGATCTACGACGTTGAAGGAGTGAGCTGCGTCGCCCTTCGTCATTTCGTTTGGTCCTGATACTTGCTACACAAGGACCTATTTGTTTCCATGCCTAACGGATCTACGCTTAACCAGGCTTTTCGCAGCAAGCGTCTTACATAAGGTAGGATGTTTTGGTGTGTACAGCCCTCCGCATCACACTCAACAGTCAGGGCGCTTGGCGCTTGGCATCAACTTGCCCATCCAATCGGATATTTATTTGCTCACGGCGTGCCTATAACTGCCGCCACGACTCCGAAAGCAGAGCAAGCCGCCGTGATATTCCCGGGGGATGACATGACTGCCGCCTAAGCGATCGCCGTGTTCTCGCCTAATTCGGCGCCCCCAATCGGTTAATGCTCGGGTATCTCTGCTGTATACCCCTGACTTATGCATCTTTACAGCGTCAGACCCTTATTGCAGAAAACTTCTTCCAGCTAAGTACGCACGAAGGAATAATAGTGGATATAGGGAACTATTGATGTCTTAACCCCGAGTCCACAACCCTAGTCCGCAGTCGCGAACTATTTCCCCAGGGAATCCGGAGTTCCGTGTAGAAGAATGGGCGGAAACTTCGTAAGATCTGCCGTGCGTTGGCGTAGGATGGAACATTTCTCTTCCAAGCTGACTGACGATCCGAGAACATACATCCAAAAAGAGAACCTGGCAGCTCAGCCGGAAGAGTTCCGGAGACAGCAGAGATCGACACTAGGAATAAACTCAACCAATCGTGTAACCGTTACGGTAAGGCAGACAATAGACTAAGCCCTAACCCCATATCTTAACTCAGCACTACGTGTGCTATATGTACGATAATGGCAAGAGATCAACCATTAAAGCCTTTAAGGATAACGCTGGGAATTTGTATGCGAACCAAAATTGGGGGGCTCTCATGGGCAAACCACAATAATTGAAGCTAGAAAGATGAAGTTTATTCTGGAACACACGCTGCTGGGCAACTCGAACGCTGTTATGACGATGCCGGGGTAGTCACAGCGTTGAAATTGATCATTGTGGTTATAAACAGAATCACAGTAGTATCCTTGTTAATAGGCTATAGCCATGTCCAACTTCGCCGCAGGACTTTCTCATGATGTAAACACATGCTAGAGGTGTAGAGCTGGATTGGAGCTGATTTCCAAATGCTCATTAGGTCCTAGATGTATGTCACCGCCAAGTATGTGCAAGTTCTAAGTCCCGAATACTTGTCGGTCCTATAATATGTGCGTGAGCAAGTTGTCATCTTACCTAATTGTGCATTGATTTTCTACTGCACAACCTCCCTCTACATCACCACATTCAAGCACGCCTAGCGAGAATACGAGTTCAGAGTCCTTCACGCCTCCATTATTATTATACTAGCTTGGTTTTTTAAACTGTTTCCTTTGTATTTAGTTGTTTAATTGGCCCTGGATAGTTCTTGGCCAGTTTTCTCGGTCCTAGTACCCAGGTAGGATTGCCACATATAGCTATCTCGTACTAGCATCAGGTTTACTACGACTTATTTTATGTGCTCTGATATATGCTGTATATTCGAAGGAAAGAATAGAATATTCCTAGTACAACCGGACATAGACTTGACGTTCGATGTTGCATTTGTGTTAGGTCATGTTGACATCTTTTCTAGATCAACACTAACGCCAGCAACTATTTGCTATGATATAAGCTGATTTTGTGATGCAATCTAAAGTGATGGCGTCAGCTTATTTGTGACTTCAGGGTAAACGAACATTTGCGTTACGTACTGCAATCGCACCGACCATCCCATGATGAGACCAGGCATAGCCGACCGCAAGCGCCCGACTCAACGTCTCATAGAGAGGCGGTGTTACTGTCTGGAGGTGGTAGAATATGGACGCGAGACTCAAGAAAAAGTATATAAACCCCCTCTTGCCCGTCACAGAAGAAGAACTTAAAGAATCATCAACAGCATCTCTCTCAATTTGCCACCAACCTCCTCTTGCCAGCAACTCACATTCAGACTTTAAACCAACTCGCCAAAATCGCAATCATGCAGTTCACAAACACCCTCCTCGCTCTCTTTGCCGCCGCAGCTGCTAACGCTGCCCCTAGCCAGTCTGGCCAGCAAGTCCCTGAGGGCGGCGCCAGGATCGCGGCCAACTCGTGGGCGATGGACACCTGGAGCGGCACGAGCTGCACCGGCACCCAGTTCTCCTGGAGCGTCCCTGACGGAACCAGCTGCACCGACGTCACCAACGTGCGAAGCTTGAAGGTCACCAACACCGGTGGCTGCAGCAGTAAGTATTAGATCCAAACCAGATATCAATCGAAAATACGGCACCCGCTAACTTATGGTCTTCACTCGCCGCAGCCACCTACTTCACCGGCTCTGGATGCCAGGGAAGCCCTGTCCATGTTGATTCTCCCAACTCCTGCGACGGTTACTCCCAGGGCGAATCCATTGCGTCTTTCCAGGTCAACTGCTAAATCAGTCGAGGATTCGTTCGAGAACGGGTTTCGGTTTCTGATAAGGGGGGGCGCACACGATTATGTTTCTAGTCAATTCTCAATTCAACATGAGATTCTCATTGTACATAGTAGACGGGTTCTTTACTTACAAGTGCTAATCTCCTAGCACTATGATCCAAGTCTGGGCAGAACTTCCCTCTTATGCAATAACAAAATTCAATACTAGAACTACCAACAATCGGGACTGCAGCGGTGTTCTTTGTGACAGAGGCTTGCAAGGGTGATACGTATATGCTACAATGTTGTGACGACATAATGAACGGCTAAACTAGTAATTAACTACTGTATCGGCTATATCCATGACTCTGATAGCACCATAAGGGTTAGTCCGAAAGGCGGCCCAGGGGAGTTGTGTCATGGGGTTCATATCTGCATGAGCTCGACGGGCAGAGCTACTCCGAGACTCTTCTAAGCGATCTATGCATTTCTTAAGATGGAAACTGTAATATTTGAATCGAAGAGTGACAAGGTGGGCATAACTCATGCAGCGCGGCCGGGGGATGGATATCAAGGGGCATCATTCAAAGTCTCTGTCCTGCTTCTCACTACGGGTTAACTTATCCACCATCGAGTGCCACACAGTTCTATCCTTCAAAAAGCATCTCACAACTATGAAGAATAGAAACCGATTTGCTATATTGACCATGATGTCGTGGAAATCTCCTTTTCTCTCAGTCTTGAAGTCAAACAGGCCCGTCTTCGTGTATATTGAGAGGTCCTAAGAATATTTCACCCCAGAAACGTTCCATAAAATGCCCGATTTCTGGGTTAGGATGATTCAGCTTTTCGAATTTATCCAAGAGCTTCTTATAGAATGTAAGTGTTCACCGACGTATCGTCGAAGCACCAACAGCGAAAAAAGCCGCCTCAGCGAAAACAACTCTCGGACGTAATGTGTAGCGGTACGTCTAACATTCTACTGAAAAAAGGTACTCGCGCCTTTGCACATATATCAAAGAGTACAGATTTGTCTGCTACACTCGAATAGTAGGATAGCTCAGTATCTATTAAAAAACGTGGCACAGATGGACGACAGGGACCTGAAATCTTCGGAACTCGTATTGAAATTTGGTACAAGTGCAGTACTGAGAAGTGAGAATCAGAAGTTGGGTATCAGCTGCTTTACCTCAGAGGACCGTTTCCCTTGCATCTCACCTCGCTACACAGTTTTGCGTCTCGAGTGGCGTCTCTCTATCATACCCGAGTTCGTTTAGAACCTTGAGCAGCGTTCGATCTATCAACCTTTCTATCCAGTGTAAAACACGCAGTTATTAATGGAAGTTTTCTAGCAAGATATAAGGTAAAACACGAAATTTAGCGTTAAGTTTATTGACGGAAAAAAAACAACAACATCGAAGTTATCACGATGAAATTAAACAAAACAGTTAGAGCTAGTCTCTGGAACGACAATTATGATTTTATAAGCCTATTCAAGACAGCGGAAGTCACGGCGGATACGCGTGAAAGTGTTAGATTTAAGGCGCGTGTTTACGTCAAGCTGTACAAATGCTCTCAAATTAGGTGCTGACCGTTACATGATATACCGAGTCTACGATAGCTTCAACTTTTCGTGTGGTGTTTACGGTGCGTGAGTTCCGATTTATGTAGATAAGAGCCCACAAACCATCGCTTCTCGTAGGTTTTTGGCCCTATGACTTTCCTCTTAAAAGATTTTCCTCCCAAGACATTCTTATTGCACAGCTTCTTTACCATCTCTGAACCCTCCTCTCAATTTAGTTAGGCGATGAAAGTCGCAGGCGGCCTCCCATATTTCTACTCAGCTCTTATTAATGTGCACCTTCAATTCCATCTCTAGCAGGTCCCCTCTTGGTGAGTATCGGACGGGTAAGACAATCTACATCGGTCTCCTGAGCCCCAGATTGGCCAACTCATCAGCATCTTCGTTTTCATGACGCGGGACGTGCCAAAAGTCGACTACTGCGCCTGTCGTGTCGTGAAGCGAGTTTATGAGATCATCCAAGCGGGTCCATAAGTCTTGGTTCTTCACATCAGTGCCCTTGGCCGTGCGCCACCCATTCTGGCGCCATTTTTCGACGTGCGCGGTTATGCCGTTCACGAGATACGCAGAGTCCGACTTAATTACTAAGTAGGTCACTTTGCAGGGAGTAGGGCAGCCTTCGCATTCCCACTGGCCGCCGTGCAATATGAATTTTAGACTGGCCTTGATTGCGGCTATAGCGGCGCTCAGCTCTGCGCGCTGACTTGTGTGAGAGTATCCAGTCTTGTCAGGTACCCGGGAGGCTAGGTTCTCCTTCGAACCAGGACCAAAGAAGACTCCATAAGCAGACTTGGTAGCATTCTGGGTCCCATTTCCCGGGCAGGCGCCATCAATAGCCACAACAAGCGAGTCAAGGTGTAGACTATACCGACCGCACGAACACGGTTTAGCTGACGCCCACGGGCAGCGGGTATGCCTAAAGCCATAATAGCCATCGACCTCGAGATGATCTGTCCCGCATAATGCCTCCTCATCCGTGAACTCCAGGGACGGAAACAGGTTGCAAGTGCCTCCAGGCTTTTTGCCAGCGGAGTGAGGCTCATGTGTGGGACGTTCGAGGCGTTTGTTATATTCGTCCAGGACCTCGTGTTCGTCGTCGCTACTATACGAGTCAGGCATGGTGTGCAAGGGACGTGACGAGGTCTCCCAGGCTGAAATAATTATAAAGAATATGCAGTGTAGGTTTAACCTTGTGAGTGAATTGGTATTATTAGGATGTATTGTATTACCGCCTGGCGGTTGTGTTGACTTGATGGGCGGAGAGTATGAAGATCTACTTGTACCTGGCGCTAGGTAACAAGTAGACTAATGCAGTCTTAAACCCAGAGGGCTGGTCACCGTGGGGACAAACAAGGGGCACGCAGTAGGTAAACAAGTCGCGTATTGTACAAGTATGTGTCTTAATAACTTTGGCTAAAGAACCAATATTTAAAAAAAAAAAAAAAAAAAAAAATCTCACCCTTTAACTAAAACCAGGGAACAGAAGAGACATAAGATGAGAACCACGTTGTTTGAAAGGGAAAGCTCTCGGAGGCTTCTAGTGACTAGCGTTTAGTTGTATAATTTATCAAAGTGTCGAAGTTAACAAACGGTTAGGTGAATAGGTATTTAGTAAGGCAGTATAGCCTTATTCACTCATCGAATCAAATTTCCCAAGCTCTGCTAAAGACAACATATGCAGAAACCTCAGGCGGCGCCCCATGTAAGTGAAAGAAGAGTGTCGAACTTTCTTGTACACATACTCTCTCTCTATTCTATTGCTCAGCTTTCGTATACAACATTCGTAGTTTTCGCTTTCTATTCCCGGACATCCCTGCCTTACGAATTCTTTGTGAGCAACCGAAGATTGAGAGCAGCATAAGCTCAGCTCAGATCGGCCGGTGCTATCCGGCCAGTTCCCGGCCGAGACACAGCATTTCGCTACCTCAGAGGGTACTTCAGAGGGTCTTGTATGGCAAAGCGGGGGACACACTATCGGTGAGCCCTCTTAAGGTTACAGCCGTATAGCTTCGAAGCGTCTAGTACTCATAGCGCAGATAACCGCCGTGGCTCAACGGAGACCTAAGCTACACCAGTAGATTTTCCCCGTATGCCGGTACCTATGCAAGGGCGCATACTGTAAGGATGATTGGACTCACGGCCCACAGGGCCCTAGCAATACAGCCTTCTTGCGACAGCTACGCATTGCCGCCATAGAATCGCGCGGCCTACGCCTCTTCTCCTCCAACGCTCCAAGTGTTGCGATTGAATGGAAACGGTATAAAACAATTTGGCCACACTCTCGTCATGAATGGCCATCATTTTGATCCTAGACGACGCACTCGCCAGTCTATCCTAAAGTCACCGGAGATTTCGGACGGAAAGCAAGGCGATGCAGATGTCTCTTTGGAGACAAGGGCACGCGCCGGTATGTCTACATATATGAGCTTCAAGCCAAGCTATCACCGTGTGCGCACATGCGCGAGGAGAAAAGACTACCTAGCTCTGACTCTGGATATAGGCCGAAAGCAATGTGCACGAAACACGAAAGAAATATCCCCGCCCAAAGAAAAGGGCTCGGGCAAACCCTCAGGAGACCATCGTCCGCCAACAGATAAAGCACAGAAGCGGGCTTCTGCTGCCGTTAGCGATGGTACCACCCACGGGCCGCAATTAAAGCGGGCGCGGTTGACGCGGAAAAATCTGACCCTCTTCACGTCCGGAACAGGGGCCACGTCCGCCAGCGACTCGCCCACATCAAACGATGTCGACACAGCGAAGACTACGTCGACAACTTTGTCCAGCTTTGTTGGCAAGGCAATACAAAATGGCATTGTTCTCGATCTAAAAGAGCCTCCAGTAAATCTCGGCGAGATCCTTGGTCGTTGTTTGCGCCGTCGCCGTTCGATCCCAGCTACCGACTCAGAGTTTGAGCTCTACCGAGATAAAGTGAAGTATTCCGCAAATGAAGACAGCATAGTTGCCGATACGAGTTGGATGCTTCTAAAGCAATATTCTAAGAACGAGCGTAGGAACGAGGAGCAAGACGCCAATGAAGTGAACGACGAAGAAGAGGCAGAGGAAGAGGAGGAAGAAGAGGAAGGCAACACCAATCATAATAAAAGGCCACCATACCTGCGAGCTTTTAATCAGAGGCTGACAGGATTTCCAAAAGATGCTGGGCTCAACAATGGCCTGGGCCTACTCCAACCTGACTTCATGGAAGGACTGAATAACTGGGAATTCGACCCAGTCCCAATCCATAGTATTAGGGGTGCCGTTCTTTGCCCGAGCAAGTTATTTTCGATAACGCTACCACATATAGCTGGCGAATGGAAAAGAAAGATGGGAAATATGGACGAAGCAAAGCTACAAAGTGCGTACGACGGAGCGGCTCTTGTTTTCGCAAGAAATGAAGCTCTCGAATATCTGGGGGTATCGGACCCCCCACGCCACGCCAGGGTCATTACTTTCACCTTCAACGGTACTGACCTTCACTTCTTTGCACACTACGCCTCCGTTGCCCGCAACAAGAAGCTGCAATATCACCAGCATCTCATCGCATCGCAGGACTGTACGACATCTTATGAGGGATTTGAAGCCGGTCGAAGAATGCTGAGAAACGCACAGGACTACGCGAAGAGGCAGTCAGAAATTCTGAAAACCCGCCTCAAGAATCATGCAATAAGGTCAGAACGCATTATCCATCAGTATCTTGAAACAAGGGAAGTGTCAGTCGCCGGATTATCCAGGCCAAGAAAGGGCCGGCCACCCAAGAAAGGAGCCCACTCTCCGAACAATTCTCAGCCAGTCCGCCAAAATCGAGGACGAAGAGCGGCGTCAATCGCCGCGGCGCCCAAGCGAAGAAGGGGCCGACCACCCAAGCAAGCTAAGTGAGGGAGCAAACGAAGTATTTACCAAGCGCATAAGACTACAAATGCGCATCACTTGCATTGACTCTCTACTTTCCAGGCTTTGGGTGCTAGCCCTGGCTTCTTGGATAGTTCTACAAGGTCCAGGGAACAGACCGCATAGCCTCTCTACAACACCACACATTCAGGCACGCTTTGCTCGAATACACCAAAAGCCTGCCCGCTCACCTTCCTAGCCACTTCATTTGCGTTGCTTAGTTCTCGTTTGATTTTTGTTTTAAGTCTGTTTTTAGCTACCCAGGCCTCACTACCTGACGCTAAGTTTGACAGGCGTAGTTATCTCGAACTTGCATCAGCCTCGCAGGGAAAGCTAGCCGAAAGGCTCACACCCCTTATAATACAAGTACTATTCGAATTTCCTAATGTGTATGCCTTAGTGTGTGCTATAGATGGTTCTCTTTCTTGAACTATCCCAACGAACCTTCGAAGCTATATCTACAAACACTGAAGTCTTATAATAGTGGCACCGCGACGAATGACACTAACCGACAGACTTGGCGTAATCACGCATCTCGGATGATTCTGCTGTCAGTTTTGGCTGCCGTCGCCTTGTCTTTTTCAGTTCCCATCGCAGAGACAACGATCTTCGCAAGTGAAAGAACTTTTTCCTCTTCAAACTTGCGCCCCACGATCTGCAGACCAACCGGTCCACCGTCGTATATGTCCGGATCATCTAGGCGGCCAACACTAGTTAAAAGGAGCATACATGTAAGGCGCGATGCAACTTACAGGCTTCCCAATTCATTCGATCGAGGTCGCTAGACGGCTGATAAGAGCCATCGACTTTGTCAATTAGTTTGTCCGCCTTGGTGACTGGGATAACGACAGCGCTGTAATTAAGTAAATTAATGACTTCGGTGTATGCTTAGAACGCAATCAGTAAACGCGAGGGTTGAAAAGATAGAGCACACAAGGCTCACCGGTATGATAATACTTCCCGGGAATAACAGCAGCATGGGGCGCAACGGGCATGATGACGGCGTCAACAATCTGCCCTTCACGAATATCAGCGGCTACATTTGTGAGGGGCTCGAGCACCAGGGCAACTTACCATCTTCTTCAGATGTCGAGTTCCAGTAATCAGAGTACTCTGCCTCGTATCGAAGGCCCTGCAGCGTCAAGTCTTGGTACTCGAGCAAATCCATCGGTACCCTCAACCCAAAAGTCTCCCGCAGTTCCGGGATGAGCGTTTCGCCCGAAAGGTCTAGCTGTTTATCTGGCGCACTCCGGGTCAGTAGGTTAAATCTAAAGGGAATCGGAAAGGCGGCGTGAAACCAAGTTTTCACAGCCTAGAAAGCGTCGGATCACTGCTCCTCAACTTCTGAGAAACATGCCACATACAAGCCAGCTGCAGTGGCTTTCAGAGCTACCTACGGATATCGTGTGCACCGTCGGCTTTCAAGAAGGCTAACTAGGAACTACGCGTTAGGATATATACGAGGCAGCCATAGGACAGTCGTTAAATATGCTAAAAATATAGGGTTTATGCGCAAGACAACGTACGTGGATATCCCTCCCAACGGCCTGAACTGGCGGGTTCCAGTCAACAATCTATCGAACTGATTAGAAAGGCTCATGCGATTATTACAGAACATAGAGAAAGATTCACAACCGACTTTATGCCCGGCACTTCGCATTGCTTCCGCGACGATTTTAAGTCCACGGGTTATAGGTGGATGGGGTTGAACGGCGCCGTCCGTCCATAATACGCCAAGTTTCAGTGGTACAGCACCATTAGCCGTTCCGTCAGAGTTGGCTCGCGACTCATACTCTCTCGCTATGTCGTCCCGGAAAGGGATAGGAACTACCGCCGGATCCCTGAGCCATGGTTTGGTGGAAAGATCTGCTCGTAGCAACAAGTCCAGACCTTCTAACGAGGTGCTCAGGATCCCTACAGTAGAGCGATAGGTATTCTCCCCAGGGTTATTGTTCGCAGCGCAGCGATATGAAAGTCTTTCCGGAGTTGGTTTTAAAGAGTATATGCCATTGAAAGCCGCGGGGATTCGCACGGAGCCCCCAATATCAGTGCCGACACCAAGGGTGCTGCCTCGAAGCGCTTGCAAAGCGCCCTCGCCGCCCGACGAACCACCACATGACAGGTTTCGGTTATTTGGGTTCAGTGTCTCGCCGATTAGATTGTTCTTGGTCTCCCCGAACAAGAGGGTCTGAGGCAGGCTTGTCTTGCAGTATAAGACTGCCCCGAGGGATAAAAGCTCCGTAGTAACTTGGCTTTCCACTTTATGTGCTTGTTTCGGATCGGAAATACCAAGATTGCTACCAATCCAGCCAATGTAGCCCATGGTAGTGTCAACACCTTTGACATGGAACTGATCTTTCAAACTAATAGGTAATCCATGCAGTGGCCCAACAGTGGATTGATTCTCGGCGAACTGCGCATCGAGCCAGGCTGCACGCTCGAGAGCTTGGTCGAAGAATATCTCATGGAGACAACTGCTCTATCACAGCCTTAGTAAATATGATATATAATTAGTCGTCGCAGAAACTCACGATTTGGTGGGCAATCGCAGCGGTCTTGCAGAAGGCACTCGTAACTTGAACAGCAGTCAACTTGGCTGCTCTGATGTCCTCGACGAGTTGGACACTGTCCTTCGAGACGATCGAGATTTCATCAGCGTCAAGGAACCGTTGGATGAAGGGGCCAGTGAGATTTCTCTGCTTTTTGGCTGCGGCGAGGTCTGCGGGTCCGAGTCTCCATCCCGCCGGAATCTTGTTTAGCGTATCCGCTCTTTTAGTAGCGGCTCTAGTTGCCCAGGATGGCACTCTCATAGTCACCACCTCTGATGGCATGGCCTAGAAACGGAAATGTAGAGATGGAGGATCTGGACCAACACAGATAGACCACTCAGTTTTGTCAGTTTAACTCCGAAGACAAACCTGGCTACCCCGCACAGCGAACCGTCACTAATTACACGTAAGGGAGTACCCCTACCCCTGTAAACAACGACCAAGCTAGGCAAAAACCGAAGCTATTTTAATAATCGTAATTCATGAGACCATGATATCAGATTCACGACAATATATCCATACCCCTGTGCAATTCAAATTCAATGATAATACTGACAGGTAGTTAATGACCATTACCCAAGCTAGGCTGCACCACACCCTATGGAGGCTAAAACGTTATCGGTTACCAGGCGCCATCTAACTCGCAAGGATTGAGCAATGCAGTCGTATGGGAGTGTTCGGGAACGGAGTTTATCCAAAGCCTGGATTGAGGAAGCCATCCTGAGTATGAGGAAGAAGAGGAAACAGTCATGACCTTGGCAATTTGCGTCTATCTCGATTGTAGCTTACAGCAACGTCGAGCACATATTCTCCCCGATCTTTACATACACAGATTAACCATCGTTCGTCCCTCCTCTTGCACAGCCACTCTAAATTCACGCAGTGCGCGACAAATCTGTACACGTTTACTTTGACTCCGACAGTTGTGTAGCATTGTTACATGTACAGCAAGAGGGAGACGGTGATGGCGATGTTGGAGCCGCAGGCTCCGTGGGCGTCGCCAATGTTGTATAAGTCTTCTCCGAGGTCTTCTCTGAGGTGCTCTTACCCTCCAAAGCCGAGCCTTTCGGGACTTCGCTCACTGGTAGCACGGCTTCCTTCCTTCGTCGAAATGGAATCCAGGTCAAAACCGAGGAATCCTCTTCTCGTTTAATTATATCCTTGAAGATCTTACGGAGAACAGGCATGCAAGCGGCGATAATCGAGAAACCGGGTTCGAAATAATTAAAGAGGTATCCTCCTACGGCGTAGACTATTATATATGTTAGAATATTCCGATACGCGTTCAGAAGTAACCCACATGGTTGATAATCGTAAGGTTGATTGACAAGGCGCAATAGGACTACCATTCGTACCAGGCCGGAGGCGAGAGATCTAAATAAGGGTTAGCACTTTATCATTCCCCCAAAACGAGACGAAGACACTCACGCGCAACCGAAGCTCATCGCGATGCCTAATCCGATTTTCTCAAATCGTTTTAGTTTAAGCGGCCGAACGATCTTCCATGGTAAAACGGTGTAATATGCATCCAGAGTACAAGATAGAACTATCGCTTATAAGCACGTACATAGTTATCATTCTTGTATCAGGGATTTTAGCACGCACCTTGAACGGTGAGTCGAAGAGATCTAACCGACTCAAATGAGATACAGCCTTCTCTCGTGGTTTGCACTCGAAACGGCTCGGACGGGCCATTGCAATCCTGAACCCAGAAGCTCCAAGCTTGAACGGCAAAGAGGATGTCGATGATGAAGATAGACAGGCCAATACTGCTCTTCCACCATCCTGATGTTAGGCGGATAAAGGTGATTCCCAACGAGGTCTTGCTTAAAGCCAGGGAAAGAGAGTTGAAGAGCCCCATTAGACTTCCCGTCACTATCATATTAAGTCAGTAATCGTCGTTCTGTAACTAAAGGCGAACGATTGATGGCCGCAACGACATTTCCGCATAACAAACGTGCAGTTACGTGGGAAAACAAGATGCGTAGTGCTGGGCTAGTGGCAGGCACTTACGGACAAAATTGGCGGATACAGCGGTGGTGACATTGGGCTCGAACTTGTAAGGAACCCATTCTAGAATGGCGATGCCATTACCAATGAGACACGCCTATCAAATTCACCATGTTAGTTAAATCTGACTTTAGAGAGGCGATGTTTCTTGTAGGCTAAGCAATGATCTTACCAGAGCAGCCATCAAAAAGTAGTCGTCAGACCACAGATAGCGGCGTCCACGGAAGATATGGTAATACATGCGCAGTATTACCAAAGTGGAGGCTAAGCCGATAGTAATCCAAACTGTTGCCTCGATTTTCGGAATGTTTCCATGCTTGCTCCGTGAAGTCTCGACGTCCGGAGCCACAACTGGATGCATATTTTCGGTCCAATTCATCTGGACTGCTGTGTTGCACCTAGAACTGGCTAGGGCACTGCAGGATATTTATTTATGGCTCCTAGGAGAGGGTATTTAGTTCATGAAGATATATTATGTAGTAGTGATAGAAAAAAGATTGGATGAAGAGAGGCTTGCGAGTGGTGTTGTGAGGAGAGAAGGGAACATCGAGATCAACGAAGTTGGTACCAAGATACCTATGGTGCTCATAGTTAAGCATCGAGCCTTCCCACCTACTAGTAAGGTTCTTTTGAAGTGGCATGTTGGGTAAGTGGGGGAAGCAGCATGTAATAAGAAGTATCTAGGTAGGTGCTTGCTCGTACCTGCCTAAGCATACTCTGCAGAAATAATTACCTACATACCAGGTATCTACCCCGAGCAAGTATCTTGCATACCTAGGTACCTAATACGTAACAAAATACGTACATTAGTACTGGAATCACTGACAATTTTCAATTTTCTGCATGCCTTATACCCCGTTTGCTGCCATTTAGGCCAGCCCTTCAACTACGGACGTTTAGCCACGACAAGCGTTCTCGTCCGGGAAACGGCAAGTACACGGCGAAACCATCGACGCCGGTTCGTCATCTCCTGTAGATCTCCGTCGGAACTATAAAACAAGAGTTATATTGCTCGTAGATTTCCTGTAGATAAGTTTGAGGGATTGCATGGAACAGAATCCTGGGGGTAGTAACTACGTTTCCAAAAGCCCTACATAGCCTATTCTAGCTTTTAATCTGAATCCGTGAGAGTGTTGTTATGCTTAGGGCCCTAATCAGGAGCCAAAGAGCGTAGCAGTTTAGATGAATTACGGCAGTAATTATCTGATATTGACGATGTTGATGTAGGTAGTATTACTCGCCTGTATTAGATAAGCTAGCATCCCTCTTCGTGGTACCCAGGTACCATAATATCGCAGCATTTTGATAGGACGGCGGGGGTGACCATATCTAAACGCGATACCCGATAGGGATAAATTACAAACTAAGTTATACATCATATGACACCGCGTTCAAGTCGCGTTCTTTGTTTAAGAAGTAGTGAAAAGGGACCTACCGCCGCAAGTCGCGTTAATTACTTTTTTTCCACCTGATCACCCGTGTATTGATGTTCTGCGCTCAATCCCCAATGGCCCGTAACCCGGCGAGGTCCTTGTTTGCGGCGGAACGAAGGGCTCTTGCCGGCGAGAATGACAGCGAAGATAGCCAGGAAAAACTACTTTTTTTGATGCGGGAGCATGGTGTTGGCGTGGTAGGTGGCCATGCACATCATTCACCCTCCCTGTCCTAGCCAATGATGGATGGGCTGACCATGTTTCTCTTCTCTACCCTAGACCACCAGTTCACCCGCTCTCGGCGATGGGCCCCGACGGTCAGCCAGAGGTTCGTACGAAATAGAGCGCCCGTCGAAAATGAAAATAAAAGTGTCTCTCTCTGACGATTTCATTTATTGGCAGAATCTGCTATTAGTGCACCGACTTCTTTTCCAGCTGCAGAGGGTGCAAAACAGTTGCGACAAACCCAGGTAAGATGCAAACCCATCAACGAGCACGGACGTTGCCACGGGACTAGTTTGTCTGGGACCTAGTTATCTTTACAAGGGTGGCACTGATGATAAGATTTAAGCCTCTCAAAGACGCGTCCAACCCGCCGACGAACAACTCGAACGCCAATCCTGATGTCGATGCCGATGTGGACGCAGACACTGTTGCTATTACTGTGATCGCGTCGTCCATAAAGAGTTCAAGCCAACGACTTCGCCAAACTGGTCCCTCCGCACCTCCTTCGTCGAGCACGTCCTCAATCCGAGTCGCCCAGAATCCTGCTCAATCCGTTCTACGCGATGCTCGCCTAGTGGACGAACCCAACTCTCGCATACGAGACAATGCCCTAACCCAAACCCTATCATCTACGGCCCGTTTGGAGAAGAAGATCGGAATCATGTCCTCCCAATCATCGACCCAAGAAAATGAGGGCCGCAGCTACGAGCAATATGCTCGGGACGGTTCGCAGCCCTCATCCCCCCCGGGAACCTTCACGGAAGACCATCGCACTCTGCAAGAAGGTGACACTGGCTACGTGAACTTCAAGTACCCATTCGATCCACCCGATACCGCTCCCAACGAACCCGAGACACCCTTTACTCGGAACAACGAACACGATGAGCTACACGATCGATCACAATTCACCTCTCAAACGACGACGGCTCGTCCAAACCGCTTCGCTCCTGAAACCCCGGCGGCATTCCCCAGACCCTTCCTTGCCGGCGGTAATGGACACGTTATGCCGGCGTCTCAATTATTCGGCCAAACCCAACCGACATCTGGGCTCAAAAAGGCCAGCCCGACTTCATCACGGCCGTCCCCAAATATCTTTGCAAACAATGTAACGTCTCCTACCAACCCTACGTCATCGCCGCTCAAAAATCGAGGCTTCGGTGCTACCCCACTTCCGACGTATGCGTCGACCTCCCCTCCTTTCCCGGAACGTTCATCTCGGCCGCTGGACAGCAGGACGTCCGAATCATCGAGCCTGGTTGATACATTGGTTGCATGTGGGGATCTGATTGAGGATGAATTGGACAAGACACCCCTCCCCAAACTAGATTCTCGCATAGGTAGAAGTGGGTTAGAGCCTATTGATGAATACCGCCCCTACCGAAAGACAGGCTTGGATACAGATGCCACCAAATCATCGAGCCAACCCAGTTTAGATTCGGACTTTGAACGAGATGAAACCGAACTACGCCGCCAGCGGGCCAGATTGAAGAAACAAAGAGCTTCAAGGTCGTTCCCAGAAATCAGCGTGCCTCTCCCCAGCTCTGGCAAAGCCAAGATTGAAGTGCCATCAACGAATCGTGCGAAGCGGACAAAAGACCTCCCACGCGCCGACCTTGAGGATGTCGCGGAATGCCAGGAGAAACATGTTACCGACAATGGTGGTTCACAGGAGACAGTGGCTGACTCGCAGGATGCTATATCTCTACAGAAGTCAACAAATGAAACTGATACTCCAGTTCTGCCAGCGAGAGAGTATAATGAATCAAACCACGAGGAGCATACTCGGCCGTTGAGTGACACTATAGACAACAGGGAAAAGGACACAATCCCAGAGACAAGTCCTGCTTGTACCTTCGTCGATCCACCAAAACTTGTTGGTGATATTATGAGGGAGAACTCTAGTGCTACAAGCGGCCTACTCACCTTCTCTTATCCGACACCATCTGCGGGTGCCTTAGTCGAGCCATCAAGCCCTCTAGATAAATTGACCCAATCAGAACACAACTCAACGGAAGCTCGTACCATCGACAAAAGCAAGATAGATTCGGTTCCTGTTGCATCGTCGCCTTCTATTGTTCTGGCATCATCGCAGCAAAGTGATAGACGCCGATCTCGTAGGCTCAATAAACAGGCTACGCCGTCGTCAACGGCGCCCGAAACGCTTCTACCTTCCAATCCTGGAACAAGGTCATCTACACTAACCGTCTTCTCTGCGACACCAGTTATTTCCTTAGTTTCGACTCCAGATACTGAAGAAAATCATCAAGATGACCCTCAGGAAATTGTCGTTGCTTCTTCCCCTGCAGCTGACAGAGGACGACGTCGAATGCGCCCACCATCGTCTTTGCCGGATCCATCCCCATCTTCTAAGAGATTGAAAACATATGCTCACTCCCGACAAGGGGTTAGAAACCGGGTGCGTCAGTCTTCACGACATAGCTCTCTGTCACTGGATGAGTTAGATAAATCACCATCAAAATCTATGACCGAACATTCCAGAACCACCACCCGTAAACCGCCTCGAAAGTCTACTACCTTACGCGAATTTCAATCAAAGGGTGGGATATTTGAAGGCATGATATTTGCAATCTCATTCCAAGAGCGCCAGCAGCCCCCAAAATGTAAATCACCGTCTAAAAGCAGTATTGAAGATATGATTCGGCAGGAAGGAGGTAGGATCCTGGACGACGGCTTCAATACTCTTTTCGAGTTTGACATGCTCCGAACAACCGTTAAAGTCTCATCTACACCTACCTTATCAAGTTCATTGAAGCTCCTCGACGATAGGGTTGGATTCGCTGCTTTAATAGCCGATGGGCATTCAAGAAAGGTAAAATACATGCAAGCGCTTGCCTTGGGTATACCCTGTTTAGCACCCAGATGGATCACTGCCTGCGTATCGAAGAAGGAAATATTGGATTGGTCGTCATATCTCCTATGCGCAGGATCGAGTACACTCCTTGGAGATGCTATTCGTTCTAGAAATCTTCTGCCTTACGATGCCTCGACGGCTAAACTAGCGCAAGTTATATCCCAGAGGCCTAAGCTACTGGATCAGAGCAATATCCTTCTTATAATGAAGAAAACAAAGAACGAAGAGAAAAGGCTACCCTACGTTTTTCTTGCGCAGGTTCTCGGGGCATCTTTAGTGCGTGTTCACAGCATTGAGGAAGCTAGAGCTAGGCTGCGAGAGGCCGAGTCTGGGAACAACGCTTTTGACTGGGTCTATGTAGATGACCATATTCAGGATGCAAGAACTGCACTGTTCGGGCCCGGACTGAATGAGGGGGCATCGAAGAAGCGTAAACGTGCGAGCACAGGTACTGATCTGGATGATCCGCCACCGAAGCGGATTAGGACACTGAACGATGAGTTGGTCATCCAGAGCTTGATCCTAGGGAGGTTGATTGAAGAGGACGAGCTAGAGGACTAGGTGGAAGAGTACTCTGCATTGTCTATCGTGAAGGGAGCTACTACAGGTTGCATTCTACGGCGTTTTCCCCCGGGCATCTACGGGAGTTTTGGAGAGGCTGCGATTTGTGTTTCATCGGTACGGAAAGATACAACTATGGGGGCTCTGGCGATTATCAACATGTCATGGAGAGGTTGGTCAGATGATGCATGTAGGCCAAACGAAGGTGATTACAATTGCTTCGTACGATTCCACATCTGGGATGATGTTATCGTCCTCTATGGCTGAACCTTCCACAATACAAGGTATACTAGTTACTTCTATAGGCAATGCGACAAGCTATATATTCCATGTAGTCGTTTGCATGCGTCTTGTTTTCGGCACACTCTGCTGTTACTTTTCTCGTAGACACTGGTCTAGTAAGTCAAGCTAGACGCGAGGGATTTATTTTGCTTTCTAGTGCCGTGTAGATTATGGAGTTGATAGGAAGGATACAATGGACAGTGTGCGTTCGGTGGCTCCGTACCGTGAACGTCGGACCCTTTTCTCTATCTAGCATTTTACCGTCAAGATTAGATGCTAACGTGGGCGAGTGGACAATCTACAGAATTAAGGAGCCTCGAAGCCGAGAACGTGGGGTGAAGACTCAGCTGGTGAGATCGAGATATTCAGTGCTTGATCGGGAATTTTTGGTGTTCTGGGATCGTTTAGCACTCGGATCTCCCCCTGCCGGGCGGAGCTCCCTTTATGAACAAACAGGGCAGACTTGATGTCCCATTTCAAGTAACGGCCGCTGCCGTGTTAAGAGTCGTGCTAAGAGGGACGATACCCACGCATAGTTGAGTTACCTAAGCTTTGCGGAGCAGGCATCTAGTTAGGTTAGGCTTGTGTATGTAACTACATATGATCGGTTTCCAGCGGGACCTTGGTTGAACGTTGAACCACGTTTTCTTGGCATGTCTGTTTTTGCCACTCTTTTGCGTCTCGTCAATCTTCCCTCGCCTCGGAAATTAAATTTACTGGCTGCTAGCGCGCGGTTGGCTTGGACTTCGCTTGTCCGCGTTCAGCTGCCATGACACCATCTACATAGCAAGTAGCGACGATGCTGACTCACGAAGTAATCAGCCATGAGGGGGATATTGACTAGGCATTAAGGGAGAGTCTTCATTGTTATTGTGCTGTTGTGTTGTCGATTAGACAATTGGGCAGACCCCTGATTACGATGGCCATAGGCAATCAACGTCAAGCGTCTTTTATGTAAGCTCGTCACAGAGGCACGGCTAAGCGACAACTGCTTGATTCGCTTGCGAGACGAGGGAATAATACCTAACTAGTAGTAGTTGGCGTAGGCATGGTGAGTGTATGTAGGTATCTCTTGTGTAGTATTAGCGCAGGGTATGGGGTCAAAGTGGCATGCCCCCGCATCTTTGTTTACAACCCCTGTTTCCTCTTGTTTACTTACAATACCCATCGACGGCAATGGCATTTGCTGATAAGAGCCGGATATGTATTGTCCGTTTTCAGCTACCATCCTCAAAGCGGGTGTGGTGGTACTGCATAGGAAACAGAAAATCGATCAATCATAAGCTGTTGCTGAGGGAGAGCGGGGGGAGGGGAAGAGCTAGGAGGAGGGGCGGGCATGTCCGTGGATTGCGACTATCGGCTGTCGTGCAAGCTGAGCTAAGTAACTTATATGTACCTATCTGGGTGGGCAATCCGCCTACAGTACCTAGGTACCTAATGATGAAGGCTATGAAATAGCACGTCGGAAGTACCTCTGCGTTTTCTCATCAACACTAGCGTTGATCTAAGTCAAAAGCACTTCAACATGTATTTGGATAACAGGTACAGAAGCTATTCAACATTGAAGCTAAGGTCTTCTTTTGTTGGGTGTTGATTATAGCTCGAGATACAATTTCTTTGCTTAGCTAGACTACACTAGGCGCTATGCTTTTGGGATACAGAATGCATGATGCATCAATAGACATGCATGCTTGACCGCCTTGAGCTAGGTAGGTCGCCTATTGTGGGCTTATCGGACCATGCCTTTGGCGCCGTCTTTGGCTGCAGGTTAGACTAGGAGATGCGCAACCAAGACCAAACTGGTTAAAGGATCTTGGTATCTACTTCAGTATATTGGTCGACCGTAAACAGTCGCTTAACAATTCCCATGCTTTAATTAAGTTACATCCTATTTACGCGATATGATATGGAGTTATATATATGGCCTCCTGAGCGCTGGTATAGATGAATTTTAGGTTTGAGATAAGGACTGCTGCTGAAAAGTTCGAGGTACTTCTGGTTGACTAAGGTATTAGACAAGGGCGGTATTTAGATCGTGGAGTTATAGCAACGGTTTGATATATATCTTCAATTCAAGGAAGGCCTGGCTAATAGTCAACACGATATAGGAAAATGACGTCGATACAGTTCCAAGGTATTGTGCCCGCGATAGGTCAATGAGAGAATGGAAAGACAGGCTTTTTCGCGATTCTCTTCATTATGCCATCATCGTGAAGCCAGGAGTTGCTTGAACGTGGGAAGATGCGGCAAAATTGTCAAGGATCAGTCGCAAACTTGACATCATGGACAATCTGACTTACAACGTTTCATCAACACCCATCTAACTAAGTATACTGCACCACCTGATAGGGCCGCGTAATTGGTCGCACAGAGTATGATGGCTTGAATGGTAACGAACTTCAAACTCGAGTGTGTTTGTACTGAATGAAATGGCAGGGCCTGACCATGAACAATTCATTTCGACGATCCGCATGGAAACACAACAGACACTAGTTAGACCAAGTCGTGCTACGATTGCTAGCCATGCTTATCTAAAAATACCATCATGGGATGTCCAGTTTGATCCATCCTTCTTCCTAGAGCGACTCTTGACATTACTATTAAGGCGATCTTTAAAACAGCAAAATCTACTCCTGAATATTCCTTCTAGGGGCTAGGTATGAATTTAGCCCTCGCGTCAATTGACACAATCCTTTATCTCCGTGCTACTTTAATCCCGTGACTGATGTGAAGAATGACAGCAAACACCACCGGGCTGTTTCCATGTCCGGGTACAGCAGTACTTGATTTTGCACTTTGCATACCTTTCTGGCCAGCTTACCTTGCTCCGCATGTAGTTGTGCAGGTCCCGAGCCCCAGATTTAGTTACCAGAGGCTAGGTAGATGAGCCGTTCTATCCATGTTCGTAACTACATGGGTCGACGATCCTGTGTAGATAATTGGAGAATTGCATCATCCTGATTACACCACAAAGCCGCAACGGAGCCGTCCTAGATCCCGAGACACATATCGCTTCCGATGCGACGAGTCCAATTAGATTTTATAGAATAAATATTGACACTCTTACGGAGAGAGATACCTCGTAAATGGCGAGTGCCTTAAGCTTAGCTTAATCTACTGTAAGACGGTGCGCAGGACTGTACGATGAGATGTGATGTGCCTGCATAGTACTCGTTCATGATCAATACGACTAGAGAGAGCTTGAAAGGTTGATTGGCTAGGCTGAGAGGCAGTTCCTCGGCGATTCATAGTCCCTGTTCAGCTTGTGGTACACGGCTAACAGGGCAGCGGAACTAAGACGTAAGTACCTCACTTAGGTAGGTTGACCGTAAACACCCCACTAAGATCATCTTCCTCAGGTAACGAACCCCACCAAAGCACGCATCTTACACAATCTTTTCCTTTGTTTTTTTCTCTCATGGTTTTTTTTTCCGCCCTAGGTACTAAGCACAGTCTACTAGCTGGAGGCAACCGACGAGGCGATGGGTCTTAGCGGATATGCTTGATAACAGGCGAGGTCGGCCGGCTCGGCACCGGCTTCAGCTTTTTGGTCTCCAATTAACTTGCAGCGAACAACACCAACGGTAGTTTTGTACATACGCATACATAGGGAGTGTCGGCGAAACCGAGCGCAACATGAATATCGTCGCATGTTGGTTGGGACTGAGCCAAAGGATTATGTAACGTTCAACTGGCTGGTCTGACAGTCCTTGGTTTCCTACTTCCACTCTAGTGCATAATTGACTTAAGTTTCGTCAAGGGACGATTCATTTGGCTGTTTGATTTCATCAATAATCGCCCAGCTCACCGGATCCCATGGTACTATAATCTTCTTCTAGTTGATCGAACCCCAATTGCACGAGTATTCCCCCACCAGCACTAACTAAAGTAACCAACACATCGGGCCATTTTGCAGAGGTACCTACCTAAGTAAGCAGGTACAACACTGTACAATAAGTACTGTATTTAGTAGGGAGGTATCGTAGGCAGGGTACGTTACAACGCTAGCGTGACCTCACTTGTACGTACCTAAGTATCTGTTCCGTACTATGTATTTTTCATATGCCTCAAGGAGGCAAGTACCAGACTTGCGTAGGTATTTGTCCTCGTCGTCGTCGTTTATCTATCTACATATCTGTCTGTCTGTCTTGTCTTTCTTTCTTTGAGACAAGATACCGCGTCGCAGCCAGCCATCACATTCATACCTCACTTTTTCAAGACCTCCAGCCTACGTCGGGAACGCACAACATCACCACTACCTAAGACATACAGCCAGCCTATGGCGGGTACTAGATAAGGTACGCTTCCGCATCGTCAGAAACTAGCACGCATGTACTGCTGTATGATACCTCCCTCCGTGCAATCCCTCATTCCAGGTCACATCAGGCCTCACACACACTCTCCCGCACAGCCTGCATTTCTACCCAGCCCACGGATGCCGCATGCGACGTGCTAGTGCGTCGTTATTGGTAACACGACAGTCTATCAGCTGTTGTTGTTTTCTTTTCGAAATCCATCCCTCCCCATCCTCCAACCATTTACCATCTACGTACTCGCCCGGTTCCTATGCGATTGCTCACTACCCTCTTCTCTCGCCCGGCTGCTTTTTCACTGCTGGATCAGTCTCGGACGACCAAACATTTGGCGTGATCTAACCTCTCCGGTCCAATAGGTGCCCTCATTGGTCCCTATTGTTAGCATTCAGGCCGAACCCGCCCCTCGAAGCTCAACACAGCCGTTAGATTGGCCAAACCAACATCTCGGTCGAATCATCTCCGGATCATCCGCCCAACAAAGAGATCTCCTATTCAATATTCCCTTACATCTGCAAATACGCGCACCTTACGTCGCTTTGAGCGAGGGTCAAAGAGCCCTCAACCTATTTCGCCATGTACGGCCCTGACTACGGCACGGCAAGGCGGCCTCTCGAGCCGGCGCCACAAGTCTACTCTCACTCGAGGACGAGAACAACCTCATCCAACATATTCCCAGCACCGTACGGCCCGGCGATGATTAATACGCATCTGCAACAACCCCAACTTCCCGTGGGGCACGCTCGACGCTCGCCTTCGGTAAATACCTTCAGCACGACTTCGAGCAACCCGCCCCAAAACAGCGATATTCGTCGTAGTATATCTTCGAGGTCATTCGAGACCCAACAAACTAGCTATGTTGCCCTCCTTCGTAAACAGAAGGCTACGGTGTGGTGTGATCGGGCACAGACTGAAGATCCACGTCTACTTGCCCAGCAACGCGCTGCCAAACAAAAAGCCGCCCAAGAAGTAACCGGCCGCTCGTTACAAACCCGGACCTCTACAGGCATTAGTGGCGCCGGCAAGGTTGTGACCAAATTCCGACACCACGGCAAGCCAGGCGTTGTTGGTTACACTCCAGAAAACAATTTCATTGGTGTCGGCGGTGTTCCCCTGCGGCTCAGCGCCACTGAGGTGGAAGGTGAAGATAGTGAGGAGGACGATGTCTCCGCACGAAAACTGCACCACCGTAGGACGGGGAGCAGCGGGCGTAGTAGCACGGCTAGCGGCCGCCGTGGCGTCGCCTACCGCACATCGGGAAGCATTGGGCACAGTGGCAAGCGTTGGAGTCCAACTGATACTCCCGAACGAAGCAGCATGGTGGACGAACCCGAATACAAACCTGGCGAGGATCAACTTGAGCGTGCCGCGAGTACACATAGTGGCAGCAGCGCTGAAAGAGCGGATGCTTTGCCCGAACTGGGCGGAGCTAACGCCGCCAAGCTTGCAAGCAACAGTCTCTTGAATGCGGCCCTCACGAGAGAGAAGAGCGTTAAGAACCCCGAAGACCTGAAAAGGAGAGGCAGCGTTGATGAGAGGACCATGACCCTCAGCTCTGGCCGTCTGTTTATCGCTAATCCGGACCAATAAAGTCGCCGTGTTGGATTGAAAGAAACGGGAAGAGAGCTTGGCGATTTCTAATACCCAGTCCTGATCTTCGCGCCAGCTACGGCTGGCCTTGTCGGACATTTTGCATCGTTCCTGGAGTTTGCGTCGTTCACTATCTAGTTCGGTTTGGGTTTGGTTAAGGAGCAGGGGTTGGTCGAGGACACAAAAGGAAGAGAGACGGCATATCAACCAGCACCACACGGTCGTTTATTGACATCGTTCGTTCCACTATCGCGTTTAAATTACATGCAACAAATACCCTCGCTGCGGTTTCAACTTTGTCTTTTTTTTTTTTCTACGATGGTGTTTCAGCGTGAGCCCACTCGCTGAGCGGGTTGGAGCATCGAACATGCTTGCGGTCAACGTTATTGGCCTGGCCTATCAAATTAATGTGTATGTTGTCTAGCGGACGTCGAAAGTGATTCTGGATGGATGGAGCCCTCTGGTCAGGGGCATTGTCATCAAGTATTCAGCTCTGAATCGCTGAAATACCAAGGCCCAGACTTACTCCTCCGAACACACTTTCGACTCCGACTAACGGTGTGGATATAGCATCCATCGCAAATATACTATTCGAACCTATCTCCTATGTGTTTCGTAATTGTTAAATATGTGAAGTCAAGCATTGTACGTGAAGCCCAATACCACCAAGATAGAGAACCGTATTGCCGAACCCATCTTCAGAGGGTGAATACAGAGGTCGTGTCCCCGCGAGATGCTAGACAGTGGACGTGCTGCTCCAGTTGTACGTGCTTGACTTTGCCAGACCCTCCGCTTCCCCTCATCAGGCAGTCAATATTGAGTTTCGACGTACGTAGTCCCACACCCACGTGGGATTCGAGAAACTTCGTGGGTAGGGCTCTAGGTTAGGTAAGTCAGCTACCTATCTAGAAAAAAGTAAAACTAGGCGAGTTTCAGGCGCCGCGTCTGCATCTACGGGAATCCCTGAAGGCGTTGTGGGTATTTTTTTTCTCGTCTCCCGCTGGTCCGCTCTCGGCGTCGCAGACCGAGGTTTCGCGATTTTTTTTCACCCGTTATAAAGTACGCGTGGTCACGTCATCATCGGATTCTGAGGGAGGCCAGTGTGTTTTCTTTTGTTTTGTTTCTACCTTTTTTTCTCTTCGGAGCTTCGTGGAAGACCCATAAGCGGCACTAGCTCACTTCTTTAGGGAGAAGGAGAGCAAAATTGTTTATTTATTTACTTTGGTTGGAGGTACTGATTGAGTGTGCCTATCTAGTCTTGGGATGCCGAGGCGGAAGAGGCGAAGTTGCCTAAGGGGGATGACGTTTATGGGGCCGCGTACGGTGCTTCAACGGACTAATCGTATTTTGGACGATTTGTTTCGTGTGCTAGCTCGCCCACCGGTGACGTTGGCGTTAGAGAGATGCCGTGGGCCGGAAAACTTCCGGCGCCTTAGCACCTAGGCGGGTTTTGCGGCTCATCTATGATACCAGCCAACCGACTAGCGGCGAGGAGACCTTAATTCACTTGCTGCGTAGATTGCGGTGACGGGGAATCATACAAGTTGCCTAGTTATGGCGATTTGTTCTATCCAGTTGAAGGATTGACTTTTTGTGAGAACTGACGGCCTTCTATCTTAAAAGAAGTTTTTGGCTATATCTTCTCTCCTGCTACAGGGTGATTCTTTTCTCCGGATACGTGTTTCGGTGACTGGGAGGGGAAGAGAGGTATTGTTATACACAACAGCAATGGCGTAGTCAAGGCCTCTCTCATCATAATAAGCATCTTACGTTTAGAATAATTGTTAGATGCACTACTAGTATTAGGAGTCCGATCAAACGTCACGGCTTTACTAATGAAGCATTTATCTCGTGGAGGCAGAGACCAGTTGCCATTATGTCTAGCGGGGATCTGTATGCTGCGTCCATAAGGCGATATTAACATCAGCCAGCTCAAGGCCACCTAGAAGTACCCGAACAAACAGCTATGTTTCCCTCCTACTCCCTCTAATCCTAGCACCCAGCCCTTCCTTCTATACGTCCGTCCTGACGATCAACCGGCTTAACCTATACTACGCCATCGCGCGCTTAGAAACCCTGCGCCTCGACCTGGGCCTGAGCGGCTGCGAGGGTGGCGGCCGCGTTGGGGTCGACGAAGCCGCAGCCAGTCTTGCCGTTCTGGAGGGACGCTGCCTCGGCGCTGCAGATGCCGACCTCGCCTCCGCTGCCGTCAGCGGCCTCAGCGCCGCCCGCGCAGCACGCCGACTGGCAGTCCGCGTCGTTGATGCACCCGCCCGTCGTGAACTGCGCGCCCTGACCGTTGCCGACGTCGCGGGCGCCCGCGTTGTTGGGGCTCAGCGCGAAGGCGGTGAGGGCGACTGTACGTGGGCAGCTAGGTTAGCTATTGAATATTCGGTACGCAGCCGGGAGGGTAGATGGAGTTTGAGTGTCGGGCGGGAACGAGATGGGTAGAGAGACGATGCTTACAGGTGAGAGTAGCGAGGATGCTGATGCGAACCATTTTGGCGGTTTGAAAATGAGGGACTCGAACGAGTGAGTGTATTCGAAGAAGCGAAAGACGACACCGGGTCGCTATGGTAGAATTAAAGAGTGTGCGAAAAAAAGATCGGACTAGCCGAGCGAGCGAATGGACGAGAGTGAGCGAGTAATCTGAGGGTTGGATGAGCCTGGTGAGAGGGAGATCAAAGGAAAAGTCGAGGAACAGGATCTCCCAGAGGCTTTATATCTATCCATACGTGCATCTCTATATCTCCCACTTACTATTGATTTAGCTGCGCCTCAGCAAACTGTCGCGAATCAATTGTCCACAGGAGCAAGTTTTGGCGATCGCTTACGCGCGCCCTGAATGTCTGTTGTGTATTATGTGTTATGTGTTATGTAAAGACGGCACGCTGAAACTCGACCCGACTGGGCGTCCGCGCAAAACGAAGCGCTGCCCGTCGCAGATCCGTCATGCCATCGTGACATTAGGCAAAGAGCAGCAGACGTGGCACGACGGCGATGTGAGGTCGATGGGGACACGGGAACGCATTGAGCACTGCAGTGCAGGAAACCGCGCCTTTTTATTTTACTTGACGGGCGGCTTGGTTGATGATCGACTGGTAGATGTTTTGGTGTTGTCATAGTATTTAAGTATGTTGTGTCGAACAAACGTCGGCTTTTGCCAAGCCTCACCAGCGCGGGCAGGGATCAGCACTAAGAATGAGAAGATGCGTTGTCGGACGGGTTGAGTGAAGAACTATAACTCGCGAAATGTATGATTTTCTCCCAAGATTAGCTATTCTGACGATAGCTAAGAATCTGAAAGCCGTTTGATATAGTATCTGCATGCACATTGATGAGTGCACCTGTGATTTCCCAAGTCTCGGCTGAATTATGCAGGGGAAAGGGGAAACGTTTACTGCACTGCGACGTAGAATGGAAGACCTCAATATCTTCATTGGCGAGGATCTTCTGCTGATTCATGCTTCACGGTGTTCAGAGGCCGACAGCTCTTCTCTCCAGCCAGAAAGACGATGTGCAGTCTGCGTACACCGAGAGTGGCGGTTGGCCGCCGGATGCTGCTCAATCATCAAAATCTGACGGGACGGATGTGTTGCTGAAGTATTCTGAATTTTAACTTTATTCGGCTACTAATTTTGGTATTCCACCAGGCCCCAATAGCTAACCAAATACTTGCATTTTATATCGACCTAACAGCTGGAGCCTTTGGGGGGCAGTTTGCGTTCACCAGCTCGAGTCACGAGGATGAGGACGCCCCTGGATCTCCCGGACAACCTCCCTGGTTCGCGCATTGTCTACAAAGCTTAGCCCGATCAGATCTACGACCTCGTCGACAGTAAAGTAGAGGCTAAGTTCGCTCTCCATCCACAAGAACTTGACGTCTTGAAGATTGCTCTGCAATACTTCGCTAAGATATTTGAGTCGTAGCCAACTGCTAGCATACTCCGCGGTGGATGGTATAGCATTTTTGTCAGCCCCAGGGGGGAGGAATAGATCATCTAACTCTGTGATCCGTGCGATTAGGTTGGCAATGTTGTAGGCATCATCCTGACCTATGCCAGAAAGATCCATTACGTCAGAAACGACTTTCGAGGCAATGGTATTTACCAAAGATCCCACAGCCTGGCTCCAGGCGGACTTGGCTAGTATTTTAGACCAAGATGTTGCGGTTGTTCGGACATATGTTATGGCATTGTCAACTTGGGATTGTAAGCCCGAAGAACCTAACTCATCTTGCTGAAGTAAGCTTTGAGAACCTCCCAGTAGATCGCGTAAGATTGTGCGACAAGTGGTCATCTCGGAAGAATATGCGCGAGTTGCAAACAACCGCAATGCTTTAACTTCAGTGTCTAACCGAAGCATAGACTTCGCTCGGGGTACTAGGTCATCCCTAGCTTTCCACCTATCCGCAATTTCAAAAAGCTGTTCTGAAAGATAGGTCGCATCATTGTAAAGAAACCTTGGCTGCGTTAATTCGACTTCAAGAAAGGAGTGTAGGTTTGTCTTACATGTTGCCACCAGCATTGAAGGCATAGTAATGTGGTGAGACGGCTCGGAACATAGCCAAAACAAGTGTTGGCAGAGAAAATAAACCTGCGGCAGCTGGGGCCATGGGGTTTCCGTCGCTCCTATGCAATGTTAGTTGAGCTGAGTCTGCAATGCGAAGAGCTAATGGCCAACATACCCGACCAAAGATGCTCCGTCTTCCAATATAGCTAATATGAGCGCAATAACGGGCTCCGGCATCGACGATATATTGTATGTTTCTTTAAGCGTCACTTCGCGCGTCGAGGGGATCGGTCGCGAGTCTTTGTTTGCTGCCGTAGTATCTTTAGCATCTGTTGTATCTTCATCTCCCCAACCCCACGCCGCCGCAGCATCTTCTTCTTCAGATGGGTTGTCATGCTTAGAGCTTGCATCGGCAACCGTAGTGTTCGCCTCATTTTCATTATTATCATCGCCATCATCGCCCCAGCCCCATGCATCGGCACCATCATCACCTTCATCCTTGTTAGTTAGTTGGTTGGGTTGGGCTTCGGGGTTCGCGGCGATTTCGCTATCGTCCCATGCCGCGTCCCATCCATCACCGTTAGCGGGGACAGCAGTGTTTGGAGCAAGTCGTCGCCCCTCTTCTTGAGATACGGTTTGTGTTTCGACTCGTTCAATTTCTTTCGTATCGCCCACACCCTGAGAGAGTTTTGATCGTATTGAGTCCAGAGCTGTCTCCCTGCACTTAGCAAGCCACACCCGTGGCACATTTTGTACCCATTCTTGTAGTTCTTCAAACCCCGAAAATTTCATGGCGTCAAGTTGGGTACAGAATGCTTTCGTAACATCGATAATACTCTGAAACTCATCCATCTCCTTTAGGGACGTGGGGACGCTAGGCTCCAGCCAGGAAGTGATAATACTGGGTATGAGGTCAGGCATCATGATACTTGACAAGGAATAAATCAGCTCTTCTGGCAATCGCTCTGATAGATATCCCAGGACGGTTCCTATATCCAGGAAAAGAGATACCAAAGTTCTGTTTGCCGTGCCAGTCAATGATAACGTTGACTATATATGTCAGCATGACTCTCGAATCGCGACAAAGATGCCTTACATTCTCTACCCGGATACCAGGTACGTCACTACCCTCTACACTGGTTCTTGGACGAACTAGTATCTCATCTAAGCCTTGCCAGAGCGCCGCCATCCTTTTGTCAACCTCCTTGTAAGCTTTAAGCCCAATGACAGCATCAGCAAGACTCATTTCCTCATCTTAATGACGTTAGCAATATCGGCGGTCAGTGAGTCAAACGTCATCTCACCTTCCCGTGAGCTGAATACGGATATTCGCCGAGCAGGAGCATCTATTTGCACGAGAGAGCTCCACACGTGGTCAAATACATCATGTACAGCAGACTTGAGCTCGAAAGCTCGGATATCGAGGAGCTTCATGACTCGACACGATTTACTGACCGGGACAGTGTCGAGAGCAGCCCAGGACTCTAAATAGCATATTAGCGTGCCGTGTACTCGTCCCGTATTCTATGTCTTACCCTCTAGAAGATGGAGCGATTGAATAATGCGTCTTTCATCTCTTGCTCGCTCGACTTGGTCCAGGAGTTGGCTGACGCGCTGAATACTCGTCAAAGCATCGTACACTTGGTTGTTGTATGCAGATTCTCGTCGGAGAAAGTCAGCTTTATCCTCGGCTTCCTGTATCGCCTTGCCTGACACGTCCGGCGCTTCAGACCTCCGTATTATCTCGCTCGCCCAGCTGCGCGTTCGGTTGATGTCATCTTCTAGGGATTTTGTGTTCGCGATCCACTGGCTTACGTCAGAGGCCGTTTCCTCGTTGATTGTATGAATATCGGCCTGTTAAAACACGGTTAGCTTTAGGAAATCTCTCATAAACAATAATAACAGACCTCAAGTTTCGATTTGGCAACAGCTAAAGATTCTAGAGCGGGGGCGAGATGGCCGACTTCGATGTGTTTCGAGGAAACGTCCTCCTCAGGGAAGATGCCATGTAGAGAGAACTCGACCAAGGCGCGGCCAATCTGGCTACTGTCGGCGATCGCCATATCAACAGAGAGCCGCAGATTGCAAGAGTAAGCCTGCGCGGCGATCGTAGTGTTGGTCGGTTATATTAGTGACGTCGCAAGTCGCAAGTCGTCAGTCGTCAGTCGTCGGGACATGGGATGGGAGCAAGGGGCACGGGATTGTTCTTCAATTCGGTATTCTAATCGGTTCGAACTATTACGTCAGCTCGCAGTGACGAACACGCGATCCATTGCGCGAGCGGCTTGGATATTACTGATGCGTCTGGGTATCATAGAGTCGTACCCAGTCAAGCCAGCATCCAAGTACGCATCGAACAAGTAATCCACAAGAGGTCATCATCGCCAAGGCCCTGGAAGCTTGGGCCGGATTGAACTAGAAATGTACGTACTCCTGCCACAGGGGCATCTAACGTTAATCGCTTATCGATTAACCACGGTCCCTGTACAGGGAGCCGAGTCTAGATCGCGGGGTATGTACCAGATACCTAGACAAGTACCGGTGGCATATGCAGGTAGCGAAGTACATACATCGATCAAATGCTGATCTTGATCGCGGGGTTGGGTCCGAACGTAACCTGAAGGGACCTACTTAAAGATTTCATAAATCTCCGACGCCATCTTCCAAAGCTGCTTTGGTATCGCCGTCGCTGCTACAGAACCCCGGCGAAGCGGATGAAGATAAACCCTAAGCGGCTTCACCTCTCTGATTATCCCATTCCTTGTCTTCCCACTCTTAGCGGTCTTTGTCATTAGATTTGCCTTCCTTGTATTACGCATATTCGTGAACCATCGCGAGACTAGGGTACCACACTCCGAAATTGTCCGGGGCTTAGATATAAACCTCCTCTGTTAGGATCTAACCCTGCCGCCTATCTCACACCGTGAAGTCCAGCCCAACATACATAACCGAAACTTCTATCTCAGCACATCATAAGCGAATATACGCACGCGGCCATTACTTCTCGAGAGTTCCGGCCAAACTGTCGACTTTCACGAGGATTGCGGCCCTCGGGTTCCGATATCCATCTTGGTCTCATTGGCCTCATTGGCCCTTGGTCGTGCCACCGTCCTGCTTTAGGTATGTCAGCACTTGTGTCTGCAGACCCGACTTTCTCGTCTTATCCTCAGATCTATCCTTGATACGACCCGACCCCATGCCGGCTTGCCGCCCAAGCAAGCAAGTTGATAGGTTCACATCTCTGGGTCATCTCAGCGTCGGGTCTAAAGTAGGCTATTCTCGATCCCCGCCCAGATGAGCACAATCAATCCGTGTTGTGTCTCAGCCTACTCTTGTCACCATGTCTAATCTGTTGTCGGTACGGGCGGCTGTCTTGGCCGTCTTCGTTGCCACTCTCGCCGTTCTCTATCCTCGTCTTGGCAGTGACTCGGGGTACGCTTATCCTTATCCCTGGAGCTGTGGCATGCATCATCTTGAGAGAGACTTGTGTCATGACTCATGGCAGCTTGTGTTGTATACATCGTAAACTGTCGGGCAAGTGCCGGTCTGACGTACCCGGGTAACGGATCTTCCAGCATTCTGAACCCTGCAGCATGTACTATTTCTGCATACAAGTGTTATCCTTTATATTACATACACCTACACTAATGCCCCGGGATTCTTCAGCTAGCGATCAGTTTTCTTTTATTACCTCAATCATTTAACTAATCGACGTTTAGATCTCGTTCGTTCTCACGGTTTTCATCTTACAGCATGGGTTCCCAGGGCCCCAGTGTGCGCTTCCGCAAGCTTCAAAGTTTTGAGACTGATTATGCACCTACTACAATCACTCAATATGAATCGGAACGTAGCGGCATGCAAGTCATCGTGGCCGATAGAAAGGGCCCCAAGATAAATGGATACTTCACCTTAGCCACGGAGATCTTTGACGACTCAGGCGCGCCACATACTCTCGAACATCTGGTTTTCATGGGCTCGAAAAGTTATAGATATAAGGGACTATTGGATAAACTCGCCTCGCGCGCTTATGGAAGCACGAATGCGTGGACTGCTACCGACCATACCGCCTACACTCTAGAAACCGCTGGCTGGGAAGGCTTCGCGCAGACACTTCCTGTGTATCTCGAGCACATAGTCGTGCCTACTATCACCGACGCTGCTTGCTTGACTGAGGTGCACCATATCGATGGCGAGGGTAACGATGCCGGTGTCGTGTATTCTGAAATGCAAGGAGTGCAGTACACCAGCACAGAGCTCATGGATATCAAGGCTCGACGGCTACTTTACCCAGAAAACGTCGGATTCCGATATGAGACTGGAGGTATGATGGAGGCTCTTCGCGTTTTAACCCCCGAAAAGATTCGAGACTTCCATCGGACCATGTATCAGCCGCGAAACATGTGTGTCATTATTGTTGGCGAAGTTGACCACCAGAACCTTCTCCAAATACTTGACTCCTTCGAAGAAAGCATCGCGAATGACATACCGTCGGTTAATACGCCTTTCCGTCGGCCATGGTTAGAATCTGCACAGCCACCTCCGTTAAAGGAAACCATCGTCGAGACAGTAGAATTTCCTGAGGAAGACGAATCCGTCGGGGATATTGTGGTAGCCTTCTTTGGGCCCAACTGTACCGATATAACACAGACGACGGCTCTCAACGTCCTTCTAACTTATTTATGTGGCTCTTCAGTTGCTGTCTTGGAAAACGTGATGGTAGAGAAAGAGGAACTGGCAAGCTCGATCTCATATTGGTGGGACGCGCGTCCGAACTCTGTCATCTGGTTCCAACCTACGGGGGTCGCCACCGAGAAACTCCAGTTCGTCGAACAACGACTTATTTCCTTGCTAAAAGAGGTTGCATCGAAGCCTTTGGATATGAAGTACATTAACGAGTGCATCCAACGGGAACGGCGTCAAGTGAAGGCACAGGCGGAGGAGTCTGAGTCATTTTATTCCAACAACATCATAACTGATTATCTCTTTGGGGCTAGAGATGGCTCAACTTTGAAGGACCTTGCAAGTTTAGATGAATATGATCACTTGGAGAAGTGGACAGACCAACAATGGCGAGCTTTCTTGCGCCAATGGATATCTGACGCCCATCATATCTCTATTTTGGGGAAACCATCATTAGCGCTAGCTAACAAGCAGAAGGCGGATGAAATCACTCGAGTTGAAAAGAGAAAGACAGAACTTGGGCCAGAGGGACTAGAAAAATTGAAGCAGCGGCTCGAAAATGCCAAGAAGCAGAATGATATCGAAATCCCAGCCACATTGCTAGAAAAGTGGCAAGTTCCTTCGACTGAGTCAATCCACTTCATCGAATCACAGACGGCACGCTCTGGGCTGGCCAGAAAGCTGGGTGTGCACGAAAACCCCGCTCAGAAGAAGATTGATCATGCATTAGCCGGGGCACCTCTTTTCATTCAGTTCGAGGACGTCCCGACAAACTTCGTGCACATTGCGGTCCACGTCGGCACGAATAAGGTCCCGGTAAAGTATAAACCTCTTTTGAGTCTTTTCAGCGACAACTTCTTCAATACGCCTATTATGCGAGATGGCCAACGCATTGATTTTGAGAAAGTAGTGATGGAGCTCGAAAAAGAGACTATTAGCTACAACTTAGAGGCTGGCACGAAGGTCGGCGACTCTGAAAGTTTCTTAATCCGCATGCAAGTCGAGCCAGATAAGTATGCCACGGCCATCGATTGGATCCGCACTATGATGTTCGATAGCATTTTCGACGTTACCCGTCTGAAGGCCGGCGTTTCAAAACAACTCGCCGACATCCCTGAAGCTAAACGCGACGGCAGAGTGATGGCCAATGAGATTGAGATTGCGCTTCATAACGATGCATCATCTTTGCTCGCAGCGAAGAGGACCCTTGTTAAAGCTACTTACCTGAAACGATTAAAGAAAATCCTCCAGAACGACCCGGACACTGCTATCTCATGGTTTGAAGAAGTTCGAGGAGCTTTATTCACATCAGACAACATTCGTGTTCTTGTCACGGCCGACGTCTCCCAATCTAAAATAGCCGAGCCAGTAAAGACCTGGGATATACTATGCAAATCCTTCGATACTGACCCTAAAGAAATAAATCCTATCGTCAAACCACACACTCTTCTCAACAACGAGGGTCAAAATCCTGGATCTATTGGAGCGACTATCGTCCCCATGACAACTATTGACAGCTCCTATTCTGTGAGCTCGGGTAAAGGCTTATCATCCTTCACTGACCCGGCTGTACCGGCCTTACTTGTGGCGGTGCAGTACCTGGAGACTGTCGAGGGAACACTTTGGAATGCTGTCCGTGGCAATGGACTTGCCTACGGGGTTTATTTTGCAAAAGAACTAGATGGTGGCTACATCCACTTCAAGGTGTACCGTTCCCCTTCCGCTTCTAAAGCTATCATTGCAGCGCGTGATGCTATCACGGCATTAGTCGACGGCACCGTGGCGTTCGAGAAACCGATGATCGAAGGCGCAATTAGTCAGCTTGTCATGGGGATGGCCGACGAGCAGGCGACGATGTCCACGGCAGCCATGCAGAATTATGTTACTGGCGTCGTCCGAAACCTAGAGCCCGACTATAACACGAAAATGCTCGCCAAGGTTCGTGCTGTGACGGTGGACGACATCAAGGAAGCTATGAAGACATGGTTACTCCCAATATTTGAGCCTGGTCAAAGCAATATAGTGGTGTGCTGCGCACACGTCATGGTCGAGGTAAGGCTTTCTAGGTTCATTCTATTAGCTGGTAAACGAGGATCCGTGCTAACACCCCCTAGAAAATGGAAAAGGAACTCCAAGAGATGGGTTATTCAACTCAAATCAAACAGCTATCGGATTATTATGACGACTATGGTTTGGAGTCCCCTGATGGAGAGGAAGATGATGAAGATGAAGATGAGGATGAAGAGATGGGGTCGGACGCGTCTGATGATAATGATGATGATGGCGATTCTGATGAGTCTGATAATTAGGCCTATGCGTCTCACACATGGTCTTAGCAGACCCTGAAGCTGGTTGACTTGTTAGACATTATGTGGAAATTAATGACCCTCGATGTCATGGGCTATATTTGGCTATCTTAGATATCCAGACGGCGGCGGCTAATTACTTACAAGACTGGGTTCAGTTATATATAAAGATTACCAGTGGCCCATTATACCTCTATAGGTCAGTTAAATCATTTTCTCAAATTGATAGTTCTAATACTTATATGCCTCTTCCTTGAATCTAAACGGCCACTTGGCTGGTCCGAGAAATTGTCACGTCTAAAATGTAGTATCGATTTTGCGAAGAATTGGGCAGTATGAAATATCCATTAATGCCAATTGAAGTTTCTAGTTGAATGGCTCTCCTTAGTTGTCAAAGGCTGGGTTATGGTGACCGTTTGCGAGTCCGGCGAGGCGACCTCATCAGTGTTACTCTCATCATAATAGACCCTCAACATATGCCTTCAGATCGGTAGACTGAGCGTCGAATTGCGACTGGAGGTTGCTTTTAAGTAAAGCAATTAGCCCCGTTCCCAGCCCTACATAATATGTCTCCCAGCTTATGACCCACGAAGAGCTGTTCCCCAGATCAGTGATCACAATGGGGTGCTCGGCTCTCGCGCCAACCCCGGCAAGCCCGTCGTCGTAACGCCAGGCCACCAGAAGGTACGGCTTTCCGTCATCCCCGACGTCTTCGTAGTCCACGACGGTGAGGATCTCGTTGCTGGTTGTGTTGAATCCTGCGACGAGTCCCGATGTGGTGAACACCATGGGCATGCCCGTGTAGTCCTGCGCCGGCGTCGAGGTCACGTTTGGTGGAAGCGAGACGGAGATGACGAAGGAGTTCCATAGGTTGTAGGAGCTGAAACCGAGGAGTGCGTCTCGGACCAGAGAAGGGGGCGCGTTGATCTCGATGGAGGAGCAGACTGTGAATATTGTGCCTTGTTCGCCGTATGTGGGCGTTAGGAGCGTCGATAGTCCGGATGTAGGACATGAGAGACTGGAGTAGTCGTACGGGTAGATCGTAGCGAATGTAACGCTGAGGAGTTGAGATAGCACGAGAAACGCCGCCCTCGGGCTGCTGGGATAGAGCATCCTCGAGGTCCTATTTAACCGTTCTCCTTATGAGGGTGTCTCATAACGAGGGACCAGAACGATGAAAGAACTACGCATTTCGATTTACCGACTTATAAGTCACAACTAGATCATGTGAAAGCATGCGACACGATGTCCGGGCAGAGATCCTAAGACGGGTCTAGTAGTGTAGAGTGGGTGAGCTGAACTCAGCACCCAAATGGCACATGCCACCATGCCATGATGACCCCGTCCAGGAACGCTGTCACAGGTACTATCGAATGTTAGCGTTGCTGCAGCGTCCTGTGTTCTATTTTCGTCTCGCGCTGAACACTGAATAGCGCTATATAGTTATCCTGAGGAAAACCATGGTAACGAAGATGACCGATGAAAGAGGAGCGGGCCTCTACCCGGACGCGAGGAATATATATGGTCTCGTGAGCCGACGTAGTTTCATAATAGAGTGTGCGTGGAGAGCGCGTGGAGGCAACGGACGGTTCCGCGGACCAACCAAGCCGGCCCACGTTCCTGCAGCGCGTCTCCCTACCCGGTTCTCGGATTGCATGAGACCACATGTGAGTCCCTACCTGCATATACAAAAGCCGATCTTCTCTCGGGCGCGACGTCGTTAACGAGTGTCCGGCACCAGAACTCTCTCTCAGCTACCGCATCGCCATTCAAAATACCTCTTTAGCGCCGAGCTCAAACATCCTGTCTCCAGCAGCGAGTGCCAAGCGAATGGCCTCGCCAGACAAGCTAGCTAGCTCAGTGGAAGAGCGCCGGGCTCATAACCCGGAGGTCGATTGATCGAAACAATCGCTAGCTATTTCGTTTTCCATTTTTGTTTGCAATTTTTCTTTTGCGTTGCTTATCGTAGTGGGTTCCTCTTAGTGAGCGGGCATCTCGGCCTCCACTTATACCATCTAAATCGGCATGGTCTATGACCTGAGTTGGAGTCCTCCATTTTATATCCCTCATGTGCAAGTAAAGTGGAGTGAGTAAGCAGGAAAATGATCGAGACGTACAGAGGTGAAAGCCGACACTACTCTCGCCGTAAATGTATTTATGTCCTAAGATTCTTTGATGTAACTCTGAATTTATGCGGCAGGCAATATCTCAAGCAGAAAGCTAGGTAAAACTTTTCAAAGCTTATTTAATACTGCTAGGTTGCTGGATATTTGCCTGTGTACTTAGTTTATCCAAAGCTATATTCTATTTATACCTGATTTATCTATATGCCTATTTTATCTGCGGCCGATATCCGTACACTAGAGAAACGATAAACCCCTTAGTCATCCATGACAACATCGAGAGTAGTGGGTAGACTCTAGGTTGTGAAATTTAATCCTAGTTCTATCTCTAGGAAATCGTAGTATCTAGGAGTTGCTCGTTCTAGTGAAAGTGACGCGCCATTCAGTTTTGTATGCAAAGTCGAGGTTCTGGATAGGGGTAGGGTTTGCAAAAGCCAACCCATGGGCTACTCCAATATTAGTTATTAGCATCGTTATTAACTACATAAGAATTCGGTAGCTGAAGGCATCCTGTCCTAGTACGAACTACAGCCTAGTTAGTCCCAGTCATCTGTCCTTAGTTCGCGGGCTTTATGATGGCCGAAGATGGAAATTATCTAGGGGTTATCTGTTAGATAATAAGACGCCGTGATGACTCAGCATTGATCACTACTAGGAGCTATCGCCAAGAAAATAATTGCTATGCTTAACTTACAAGTTATCATGTTTCTACGGGTAAGTCGGCGGAAGGTTGATTGTGATCTCCTGTCGAAGTGAGGAAATCTTTAGGGATCTAACTATGTTGTTGCAGATTTCGATCGTTTGCGCTTGCCTAGAATAGGTGTAGGGTTGGCTATTGATAGCAATGGGAGACTAAGCGCTGCCATAGGGATTGATTGTCGAGACTGCTTTTGTTATTATCGAAGTATGAATGTCCCAGAGGGTAGAAATCATAAATCTCGTTGGTATTTTGCTGTGTTTAGAACTAAGGGGAAGAACTGATGAATCTGCTCAACCAATCTACTTGTATTTACTAATAATAGGATATCTGTGAGCATATGTCATATTGAGGTAACCTGTTATTGTTAAGCCTCAGCCACCCCCTTGCGTACCGCAAACTGGATGTCATTGGACGAGATCTTTCATGGCGTAGTCATTTCTCAGTCTCAATACAAAGCATTGGACCACAATCTACGTGTAAAGGAGGTATTACGATCCCTTGGCGTTACAACCCGATGAAATATATCACCACGTCATTCGCACCTGCTCCTCGCATCTCTTCTTCTTTTTTGATTATCCTCCCCCTACCAGCCCGACGATATATATCTCCGAATAGGGACCTTCAGAAGGTCTCTGCAGACTAGAAAAGCTAGGCCGAATTAACCTCCCTGTTTGAGTTGACACTCACCCAAGTAGATCAGAATGCGCTATCTCATGCGTCCACCCACGGAGACAACGAAACTCTTCGGTCGCGAGGATGTGTTTCTCCGGCTTGATAACGTCTTAGTCCGGGAAGAGAAATCCTCCGTGGCCATGCATGGCCTGGGAGGAGTCGGTAAAAGCACTATCGCATATGCATATCTCGAACAGAAATACAATGCTAATGTATTCGATGTCTGCTTATGGGTTCGAGGCGAGACCGAATTTTCTCTACGGCAAAGCTTTACTGACATTGCTCTGGGAATGAAACTCAAGGGAGCGCAGCAGCGTCGACATGACAATAATTTAGCTTTGGTACAAGACTGGTTGAAGTCCACGTGTACGCTATATCTCCTTTGCATTAAGAATCAGTTATCTAACACTTTCTCCACTTAGCCGATAAATGGCTGATCGTATACGATAACGTGGAAAGCGCTGAGGCGATCATGCCATACTGGGCTGCGTCGGCCCAGGGTAAAATTATCATTACCACCCGAAACCCGTCGCTTGCTCTTGGGCCAGCCCCCGTTAGCTTCGAAGTTGCCCCTTTCGACGACCAAATGGGATGCCAATTCCTTTTCTTTCTTCTCGATAACTGGGTAGGGCGAAATGCGGAAGCCGAAGCAAAGTCCGCTTCAGCGCTCTCACAACGACTACAAGGACAGGCCGTGGCTCTCCAAATTGCGGCAGCCCTAATCTTCAAAGAAGCATCTACAGTTGGGGAGTTCATGACCAAGCTCCTAGCAGAGTATCGTGCAGGGCATGAATTTGATGAGCTTACGGCATTCTGGGACTCCTCCTTCAAAACTCTGGACGAGGATAGTTTGGCATTGCTAGGTGTGCTTTCGTTCTTGGCGCCAGACCAGATCCCACGAGATCTCCTTGAGCCTTATGACGGTCTCAAATTGCCCGGCGGCCTCAAATTCTACTCTAGTAGCTTCAAGTGTGTTGCATTCACCCTTGCGCTATAGTCTCGTTTTCGTGACGGAAACTGATCTGAAATATATATAGAGTCGACATGGCCGTCATGGAGCTTGAAAGGCGGGGATTCATCAAGAAAAACAGAGAGCCACGAGTCATATCTCTTCACCGTGTGGTGCAAACGCAGTTCAGAGGACTTTTGAGCCCTGAAAAGCGGTGGACTAGCTTCTGCCATGCAGTCACTCTGGTTCATCATGCCTTTCTGCGGCGAGAATCGGGAACGGGCCAGTTACTTGACGACTGGCAAATCCGCGACGCGTACGACCCTCATTTCATCAGTATTAAAAACTATTTCCCAGACGAACGTGCGCGCTTCGATCCCAAGGCTTTCAGTGTCACTACGACTGAGCTTCTCACAGATTGCGAACTGTAAGCGTCTCGGTTTCTTATCTCTATGAATACTTAAGTACATATGGATTGTTTGACGCTGATACTTATATCTGCTTAGTTATATGGGTGAGATGAGCGCGTTGAATGACGCTGAGAAATTGCGTGAAGCTAATTTGCTTACTTATTGAGGCTACGGAAGATCAACTATCTTGTTCATAAGAACTTGTGGGCTCACAGGATAGTATGTTTCGGATGACAGAACATGGACGCGTTGTTTCTTGTATTGAGATAAAGCTTCTTATGGGGTAGTCAAATAACTGTCTTTCGGGATGAATAGGGAGTAATTCGTACTTGGCAAGTAGTACTATGAGCTCTTCTTGTACCCGCACTGAGCCACAGTTGGGTCATCTACCCAAGCGCACCAAGAGATCCAGACTTGAACGGCGCCAAGCGATGTGGCGAACACACCGAACAAGATGGCAATTAATATCGATATCACCGTGCACCAATACGTAAATCGGGGATTTCTCCTAGCTTCTGTCCACCTCTCGATCCTCGTTGTTGGTGTTGGGTCGTCTGCCTCTCTCCAAAGATCGTACAGTCTATCTGCCCAGTACGGATACTTCTGGTACAGTGATCTAACGTCGCTAGCGTCCAGCGCGTCCGACGGACTCTCGTGGTCTCTTGAATCTAAATAGAAACGATCTAAGAAGTACTTATCTAGCCGGTTCTTTTTGACCTCCCTCTCCAATATGTTGCGTGAGGCGTTATCGCCGATCACCGGGAAAATGATGTCTAGGGTCATCAGCGTCTCCTTTAGGAGACTTGGTGGTAGGCATCCACTGCACTAGTCAGCGTAATCGATAAGGGGGTATTAGTTCGCGTCATACAGCTTCAAAGCCTTAAGCGGTGTCTGGGCCGTGTCCTCATCCGCATCGCTCAGCACGTCAAGAGATACTTTGAGGAATCCCGGGTGCCGGAACAGATACAAACTTTTCCAGCCTTCCCCCCTCAACAGGATGAGGTGGTCGCTGAGTTTATCAGTCCATCTTATTCGAACGCAGGCAAAAGATCTCAGGTAGCTCGCGCTCAGCTTCCCGAGCCTGAAACTCGCCAAGTCTTGCTGAGGTGCCCTAGTGATAGGGAAGACCCGTGCTAAGTATTGCTCGAGACTCTCAGACTCTTTCCATCTAGGACGAAAGATACTATCTCCACCCATGGCCGAGGATCCAGGAGGCGAACATGCCGTGAGGAACATGCATCGCACCACGAGATCGAAGTTAGGACCATCTGACGAGCTAGAGCTAGTTGTTGATACTGATTCGGAGTCGCTCCTCAACTCTGACTTTCGCTTTCCTGGGCATTGCCTCAAAGCGCGTATCGTGGCAATCATCTCGTCTTCACGAGCTTGCTCGAACTCTTTTTCGTTTTCGAAATGCAGCAAAAAGGACGCCAAAGTGTCTAACCTCGCCCGCGCCACATCCGGATTCGGGCTTGGCCCCCATATTTCGTCGCTGATTGACGGCGCCTGAACGAAACTCTCAAGCTCGATAGGGACGGCGATGTCCATTGATAATACGATGGGACTCCCTCGTTCAAGGGACGCTAGCATAATACAGAAATGTGCTACAAAAATGGAAATTGGTATAACTTTGACTAAGTGACTGAGGAGAGCCTCAGGTGATTAGGTTATTGCCTGAAGGTCTGCAGGCCGCCTGGTTCGCGACCGAGACACCTAGCGCTCGTATTGGGGGCGAAACGAGGCCTTGAACTTGCAGCCGGCCGCGGGGGGCCCATGGGCTACCTCATTCACAGCCACAATGCAACAGAGCGTGCCTGTTTGCCCCAATTCTCCATATCGCCGTACTTCGCGATGCGCGACTATTGTAGAAATAGTCTCTCGAAACCTCTCGGACAGATGATCGCAAGATGACCAGTTATGACGATTACATTGACGATATCAAGGTCGGGCCTGAAAGTAAGTCGGATATCATTTGATTTACGGCCGTTGGTTGCATGCTGATTGAACCGGCAGCTGTCGAGGCTCCGGGCTGCCGTCGAAGGTAGCGACTTAGAGAATGGGAAGCCGAGTATCGCGTCCCTTGAGGATTTTGCATCGAAGTTGGGATTCTTCCAACGCCTCCAGAACAAGACTGCAGAGGTTACTGGTGCGCTGCATATAGGCGAGGCCGTTGAGGGCGATGTAAAGCCTAAACAGCAACCAATTACGAAGAATATCGAATCCATCCTCCCAGAACCAGGTGTTTCGTCTGCAAGTTCACCTCTTCTACACGGACCACCGGGGGAGAGTTCAATATTGAGAGCCACTGAGCCTACTTTGAATGTGCCTCCATCGCAACCAGAAGGGATAACTACCCCCCTTACGAATGTAGACTCGTATAACAGCAATGGTACAAATGAGGGAGACACCACTACGAATAGTAGCACGAGCCTGAAAACTCCGTCTGTCACGGTTACAACAGCATCATCAAGCACGACTGGAACAGAATTAATTTATACCGACTTGACTAAACTAGATAGTGCATATGGTGAGGACGTTGGTGAATGCTCGGGTGCTCGGCAAAACACCAACGAGGACCAGACGAAGCTACGTCCTACCGTGGGGAAAAGTGTGATCCAGATATCAGAACAAGCTAGTGGGAGCTCGGGCACGTCATATAAAGGGAAAGAAGTCGTCCGACCTTCATGGAAACCCGCCAGTGGGAGCTCGGGCACGTCATCTAAAGGGAAAGAAGTCGTCCGACCTTCACGGAAACCCGCCAATATTCACATTCCACCCAGCAGGCTCGACATACTAAGAAAAATCAGGATCGCAGGCCCAGAAACTGTCAATATTGAAGACGCAGTATTCTCGGTGGTCCATAAAGAGAAGCTACGGCGATTCCTTGGTGTCCTCGGTTCAAAGAAAGACCAAATCGAATTATTTGGCAAAGAGCTGCCACTCTGTCGTGCATACCTCGTACTGGTCACCGAGGGTACGGCCAAGCCTGCTCCATATATATGTATCCAGGGTTTGACGAACGCTGCTGATATTAGTCGAATCCATTCGGCGATGTCTTACAAGAGATACAGAATGCTTTACGACCCACTGCGTCTATGCTACGAGACTTCCGATCTCTCCCACGTTGGGAATTCAGAATCGCCGGAGACGTCGCAACCCCCACCCTACGGTACGTCGAGAGTGGGCTTAGGATTTACACCAGGGCTTCTTAGCCCGATACCTGAATTCTCTCCGTCGCTACAGGCCTTCTACGAATACTTACCAGTCGCGAACGATCGGACATACTGCGGTGCACTTTCACGAACGCTCGCTAATGGAAAGATTGTCCTTTCCACCCTTGGTGGTCTGGTCGATGTGGGTGGCGTGACATGTCTCATGACTTGCCAGCATGGTTTTTCTGAGCACCCAACCTCGACTATACTATCGATTGTAGATACGATAGCAGAAATCTATGTCCCAGTTAAGATAGAGAGACCGCTCGTCTTCCGTTCTGGGGATCTCTATGAGGGCTCTAATGACTTGGCTCAGGCAGATTCATCTAAGGCTAATACTAGACTTACTTCGTTAGAAGCTTCTGGAAAATCAAGCTGGAGATACCTAAGCGTCGGGGGAGCGGCTAGAAAGGGACGAGAATGGTGTTTGGTGCCGATGGATGTTCACTCCATTCTCCCGAACTTCGTCGAGAGAATCGATACGGAGAAGGGTAAGAGCACCGACGAACCAGAGATAATCTACCTGGACCAGATCGCAGAACCCAAGCCTGGCCATACAGCGTATATTCCATCCGCTCGCTGCTCTGGAGTTGTATCGTCAAACACTTCTTTCATGTTTGGGGGTGGTACTGAGGGGGTGCTCGAAGTTTGGACAATTATTATCGACAGCGAAAAAGGTATGTGCTAGTGCTTATTGCACTGAACTTGTGCTGTTAAATATACTCATCTATCGATAGGTCTTCAGAAAGGCGACTCAGGATCGTGGGTGCTCGATACCTCGGATCCCCTACAATACAAGGTTATCGGCTCTACCATAGCCATGTCGGATGGCGTAGCCCATTTCGTCCGAATGCAAGACCAGCTCTCGGAAATGATAGGAGATTCAATGAAGAGTTCACAGGCATCTCTTGCTCCCGCATTCCGGTCTCTCGTGCAATGCGCGCATACGGCTTACAAACGGAATGATGTTCAGTCGTGCGATTGGTTCATCAAACAAGCCTTGTCTCGGAGAGCCTTGGAGCAGATGCATAGCGGCTGGTACTTGCCAACTATAAAAGTGTTCCTGGGTATCGACAGCGACGGCCAGGGCAACATAGCATTAAGAGAAAGTCCCCTTCAGCAGTCTATTGTGCAAAGCCTTGAGACTTTACTGTTGCGATACGGTGCAGAAATCTTAGACGCTACAGTCTTATGTCGTAAATGGCTGCAAGACCACGACCTGGAGTTACATGATGACGAGAAACGAATTCTCGGGAAGTTAGTGGCGGTCGCCGAGCTTCTCGATCAGGGAAAATCGAATGGGTCACTAAAAGCCATACCGAAGTATTATCCTAACCTATACAAAGATCTACGTGAGTGCTCAAAGTATCGCCTATAAGAATAGATGTGACGATAAATCAACTAACGCTCAATAATAGCGGAGGTTCCCAGGGATGATGAACGAAAAAGTGTATGGAGCCTGTGGATAGTCTGGTTGCGCAGCCGCGTGAACGTGGCTCGAGCGCGGGATCCTGAACCGAACGATGTACGAAAACCGAATGAGAGCGGAGCTTTTGGATTCCTGGTGCACAAAAAAAGTGATGGCATTTCGCGAATCTACCTCTTGCTCGTACCGTTGATGGTGGCTTTCGCTAGCCTCTCGGGAATAGCTGCCGCCATGATATTACGCGACATCGAAAGAGGGAATCGCAATAGCTTCATCCATATCGACACTAGCAGAGCGGTGTCCGTTGGTGCAGTCTTTGGAATAATTTCTGTCAGCCCCCTAGCATTCCAGGTGCTACTATTATATTTTTCCTATAATTTTGACTGGTATTTATATCTGGGTGGAAATGTTTTTCCTTTTTCTCCTCCTCACCGCAGCATCTTGAGGTCTACGATTGCTAGGTCCGGGTTTGTTGCTAAGGTCTTGTTGATCATTGCGTTGAGCTTCGCGCGATCTACCCTCGCGGCGTTGTTCCTAGCCCGGTCTCTCCACGTCTCTGGTAAGGGCAATTCTCTTAAGGGTGACTTTTGTGCTTACAGGACTCTGCAGATACCCATCCTCTAATTGTGGCTTCGACCGCTGCTGCTGCACCCTTAATTATATCCACAGCATCGCCAATTCTGTTCTGGGACGTAGTTTTAGCACGGACATTTGGTGTGACGGGCGGCCTGGTCCTTATACCGGTATGGTGGCTCACGACGACTGGTTTTGATGCCCTTGCCGGGTACACATTTGGAAAGGTCACCCAAAACCAAGGTATGTGAAAGTATCTCCTGGAATTTGAAATTGCGCTCATATCATACAGGTTTCGATATTATTCAACCACAATCTGGTGCTGCTAGCTTTGGCGTGTTCGGGGCGCTCACTATTCTTTGGTCTGTTCTCTCTCTCATTGTCCTCTGGGCTTTGCGCCGTAGACGAATCTATTCGAGGAAACAGTCGGATGGTATATATGAACTGGCCGCAAACGAGGAGTGTGAAATCAAACCGACCCCCCAGATTCAGAATGATCGTCCCATCAAAGCCAAAGAGCAGACCATGCTCCAACTATCCTCTAATACCTCGGTTGAGATGACTCCCGCCCTAAAACCTTCTTCCAAATCATCAACCCCAAGTCTTTTAGCAGGATCAACGTTATACCGAACCACTCCGAGTCCCTGGGGGGGCTCAATGGCTGGATCAGCGTTGTATCGAGCTACCCCGACCCCTGGTGATGATTCGCATTATTCGCCACCTTCAACATTAGCCGACAGCTCGACTGCCTTTGCACGCACGGCTTGGTACGGTGGGTCAACAGACTACGTCAACTCCTCGGTTTATGAGCTACCGACTGAGCCTCCGGAGCACCAGCCACCAGAGATCCCGAGGCTAAAGATCATCCCACTGCCACTATCCCCTGATCCATCCATCCACGGATTCGCACAGTGGCTACAAAATGAGCCTGATTATTATGTGGCTTCACGGCAAGGTGAGGGTTATCCATCAGGGAACTTGGATTTGGATGAACTATATTTGGATGCACCATAGTTGGATGAGCTATCAGGGAACCAAGAGGACTGTGCGAATAATACAGGCGTAGCATGGAGTCAGATGAAGACTGAAAATGAGCACCTATGAGCTGTGACTAACTAGGTACCTAGCCAGCGTGGGGCGGGTGACCTAAGACGTACAACCTCTGGTTTTGAAGTGACGGCATAGATCATCATTTAACAGAATTCGGATGTCAGTTTAATTGTTCTTCCTTCTGTCCTATACTTGACTGGACACTGGAAATGAGGATACTGGCTCCTGACTTCTCTCGCGATCATCTCCTACTCGTCCGGATTGGTTGGAGTGTCGGCGGCCTAGAGTCTGCATCGAATTGTCCGATGAGGCCGAGTGATAGCTTCTTAGAGTCATTCGGCTCCAAAAAAGTCGACGATACTCGCGATCCTTGTCAGTCGGAGAGACCAAAAAGCGATAGGATGGCAACATAGACAAGAGTACAGCTATGACAAGCTCGAGGTAGCTATAGAGATTGGTGAGCGTAAAGTCTTCCGAGTACAGTTTCACGGTCCGTAGCGTTTCGAATGCCACGGTGACTGCAGCGAGACCAAAAATGCCAGTGACTGCCAGCTTCTGCTTGATGTGCATGTTTAGGCTCCAGATCATGGGGATGGGAAGTATAGCCACTATATGAACAAGTATTAAGTGATGAGCTTCACATGATTAGAGTGGACATTTTCCGCTCTGGGTACATACCAGCAAAATCGGAAGTGATATTGAAGAAAAAGTCAACCCATATGAGCTTGGCGTCGAGGTGTGCGACATACGGCGTCATGCATTTCTCTATCTCCACCTATTAGCGGAGGAACGGAAAGGGGCCAGGTGGCCATGGGAATGCTGTGACACCCACCATACGAGAACAAGTTATGGACATCGCCGCACTGGCCGAATACCCCGATCAAGCAGATGCCAAAACTAAGGACGACGTACGTGACAGCCGCGAACCATGTGTATCGGTATGCGCTGTGAGAGCCGAAGATAACCCTATATAGGAATAGGAAGGATAGCTTGGAGGAGTACAGTCCGATCCAGAAAAGGACCTGATCCGCAACATTCCACTTGCGAAGTGTAATGGTAATATCTATCAGTTCGGGCAGTGGGGGTTTCGGAATCTCGCCAACCACGATTGCACCCGACTTATAATTGAGGGGGTTTGCGATTGTCGCCAATATAATCGCAACAGTCGTAACGAACCACGCCACCGCACCGAAGACGTCGTCTAAGTGGAAGGTCTTCACAAGGATGCTGCGTATTAATAACCGACCGAAGAACAGCACTGTTGCCAGGCCCGTCAGCGTCCAGAGCACAGCCTAGGCTACTGTTAGCTAACATATACTACTCGCGTATATAGGGCAATTGACAACATAGGGTAGGAAAGAAGGAAATTTCAATTGTTCCTTGAATTGAAATGGATTTTCACTATTTGGGAATTCACATACCAGAAAGCCGCTTTCAGATATTCCTTGGCCTGCGTTACCCATCCCAAATTACAAGTGACGTATTTCGGGGATATCTTCGAAAGGATTAAAGGAAGCAGCTTCGCGACGGAGAATATGGTCTTCTGTCTGGTCAGCTAGAATAAATCGAAAGGGACCCGCGGCACACATGGGGTAAGAAGTAGACACATACTCATGCCAAGAAGCAGTAGGCCGGTAGGGGATCCTCGCTTAATTCAACGTCGATAGAGACGATCATTATTTGAGGAGGTATAAGACATCGAAGGGAGACTGGGAGAAGTAGTTTTAGCCCGTGTCGTGGAGCCTAATTGATGTAGTCAGACATATAGCACAATGTGAATCCGAAACATCTGCAAAGATTGATTGGCATTTTGTCACAGCATGCCTTGCTTCACCTGGGTTGGCTTGAAACGGCCAATAAATGGAATATCTGGCTCTACCGGCTGAGCGTTAAGAAGCCCACATTCGGTCAATGATAATTCATTGCTTAATACCCAATGTCCCACATGGTACCAGTCCCCCGGCCGGGTACTTCCCACCGTACGTATCAAGACTGCAGCGGGCCATCAAGTGAGACATACAAGGAAGATCTAGTGGTTGTCTAGGCCATACAGTATGCGCCCCTCCGAAGCGGGGAATAAACTGGCCTGATGCTCTTCTCATCACCTCACCTACCCATCTCCCAAAGTGCCACGGACAGAAAGCGTGTTCCATAAACACGTTTGCAGTGGCATGAGAATAACCAATCTTTAACCCCAACAAGATTGAACGGACTTCCCCAACGAGAAAACATGCAAACCTCGTCTCATACAGAAGCAAAGGCAATTGCCACAATCAACCTATCATCATTCGTTGACAATCCGGGCCGAATGCCCCCAGAATTGAATCAATTACAAGCAGGTCGTGCTCTAGTTGAAGCCCTTCATGAGCTTGGCTTCGTTCAACTTACTGGCCTTGGGATTAGCCAAAAGGAGATCGATGAGATTCTAGCCTGGAACAAGGCACTTTTCGATCTGCCTTATGCCGACAAGATGAAAGCACCCCATCCACCGGGGCCAATCCCTCATCGTGGATACTCGGGGATTGGCAAAGAGAAGGTTTACTCTCAGGCCGATGTCAAGGCACACGGTGACGAGATTGATGTTGGTCAGAGCCTACGCAAGATTTCAGACTTCAAGGCAAGTCTCTATCCACCACGATATCTATTTCTCCCTGGTGAAGATTTACAAGCCTGACACTTAACTAGGAAAGTTATGAAATAGGTAGTGAATTCGATCCTGTTCAGCAAAACATATGGCTGCCTGATGATGTACTTCCAAACTTTCGCTCCTACATGACCACCCTCTACGAAAAGCTCTGCAAAGTAAGCCAGATAATACTCCACGCAATTGGGATAGGTCTAGGACTCAAGGATTCTGCATACACAAGCCTCGTGGAGTTGATGTCGGATCGCCACTGTCAACTTCGCCTTCTTCACTATCCCGCTATCAGTAAGGAAAAGTTACAGAATGAGCTACTAGCAAGGTTACCAGCTCATCAAGACTGGGGGTAGGCAGACAGCAACCCTATCTATACAGCACTTGGTATAGGACTCTGACTATGTCTTCATAGCACATTCACCATATTATTCCAAGACCGCCAGGGAGGGCTAGAACTAAAAGACCCCGTCACGCAAAACTTTTTAAGGGCTGAGCCGAAAGATGGTGCATGCATTCTCAACATAGGTGATATGTTACAGCGTTTCTCCAACGGTTTGCCATTCCATATTATGAGATTGGTTGAAACAATTACTAATTCATTGTTGTCAATTCAGATTACTTCATCTCCGCCCTCCACACGGTCTCTGTACCCGACCCCGATGCAGTGTCGCCAACTGGGCTCCCACCTCGCTATTCCGTTCCATTCTTTATATGCCCCGATTCTTCACACATTGTCTCAACTTTACTCGAATTTATTACTGAGGCCGGTCCCGCTAAGTACAAGCCCGTAAGATTTGACCAGTATGGCTCTATGATTAGCCAGTACCAATATCAAGAAGACTAATCATATTCATTCGTTACTCTAATCCTTCGCGTTGAATTCTACTATTGTGATATTTACATCTAATGAAAGTTAAGACTACGTCAAGACCTCCAAGTTTGAGGCGGGTACCCGAGCGCGGCCTCCTTTTTACAAGGTGGCCGCGCCTACCTTTGAAGTGCTAATGTGGCGGTGGCTAGGGCTCAGGGGTAAGGTCATGAATTATTCCAATATCTTTCCACTCACGTAATATGCGTTAAATATACTTCTTAATTCTCCAATTACATATTTCAGTATCTAGTATTTATCGCGTGAAATTAATAGAATTTGGCGAGGCGGTGGCTTGTTGAAACCCCTGATGGCCCCGCTTATTTCATGTATTGGCCCTTATTCCGAGGGCAGCGCTGCATCGAGGAGATACAAACGTATGCTATCGGGCAGCAGCAGGTAGCCCATGTTACCCCTCTTTCATCGGGTATTCGTAATGCGTCTGAGTGCAGAAAATACAGAGCTGATCGATCTGGAGACAACCGCACCTTCCTTCTTCCCCCGGTCGCAAAATTACCAAAGTTCTAGAAGAAATTACTCTGCTTCTCCCCTAACAATGTTCGAAAAGATAAAGCAGAAGATTGACCTCTCCCGCCGTAAAGGCGACCGAAGCCAGGGATCGGGAAGTGAAGCCCACCCGCCCGCCGACGAGGAACCCGCCGCTGCTGTTTCAGCAAAACCCGACAAATCATCGACCCCAAAGCCATCTCCTGTTGACGACCAAGCGGCCCAGGTGCCCCTTCCCAGGGACTTGTGGGATCTAGCATACAAGGATTTGCGGGAGGAAGACGAAACACTCGTCGTTGAATACGAAGGTAGGCTCTGTGGAGACTTGACTGCTGGTATGGGTATCATACTCCCGACGGTTGGCATGAGAGGCCGCATGCAGGCAGTACTCGATCACAAAATGCGAGAGGTCAAACGGGATATATGGAAGTTGAGGTTTCATAACACCGAGGTCCAAGTTCGAGATCTAGTGCAACCTACCCTGAGCGCTATCAATTGGGCAAATGACTATATAAGTAATGCCGTAAGCGCGAACCCCTACGCTTCCATAGCATGGGTGGGTGTTAGTCTACTGCTACCGGTGCGTTCAGTCTCTCAACCTGTAAATCGGAAGCTAAACTATGAATCTATTTCTCCAGCTGCTCCTAAACCCTTCGGAACAACAAGTCTCCCTCGCAAAAGGTCTGGAGTATATCTCGTCCCTTATAGCTCGAACCCGGTTGTGGGAAGAACTGTACGATCGCCGTTACAAGTCGGGCTCTAGTCAACACAACTCATTGCTGAACTTTCATACTGCGTACAAAGACGCCTTGAAGACGCTCTATCGGCATATTTTAAAGTTTCAGATTACGAGCTACTGCTACTATGCCAGCAACCCAATCTCTCGCCTCGGGCAAGACGTTTCTAAATTGAACGAATGGGATACGCTATTGGATGGGATTAAGGACAAGGAGCGTGAGTTTGCTGAAGTCAGTAACAGCTGGAGAGATACACAATATGATGGTGAGTGCGCGGCGTCAGAGGAGCGCCATCAGGAGGCTACTCGCCACTGGGAAACTATCGAAATAGATATCTCAGAGCTGCGAAAAGCAGTTGAGGACGCCCAGAAACAAAGCGAGCGCAAAGAGTTGCTCGACTGGCTGTGTAATGTTGACCCTTCTGGAATGTATAACGCTGCCCTTGAAAGGCATCAGCCTGGCACGTGCGAGTGGCTTTTAAGGGACAGCAAGGAGTTCAAAATCTGGAAGGAGTCTTCAAACTCTCTTTTATGGCTTCATGGGAAAGGTGCGCCTGAATACTGCATGCTGCTCCTGTTTTTCTGCTAACGGTATATAGCCGGGTCTGGGAAATCAATCCTTAGCTCCTCTGTTGTTAAATACCTGCAGAAACGGTATGATGCTGATCCCGGATGTGCGTTCGGATACTTCTTCTTCAGTTTCAGCGATCGGGAGAAGCAAGACGTAGCCGTAATGCTTGCATCGATTGTAAAGCAAGTTTCTGCCAGCCGACCTTTCATCCCCCAAGCGGTCAAGGCCCTGAGCCAATATAAGGAAAAAGGCCTGCGACCAAATACCGAGACTCTTGAGAATGCATTGATGGCCGCTGCAAGCGGGTTCTCATCGGTGTCTATTGTCCTTGACGCTCTGGACGAATGCCCAACTCTGTCTGGAGAACGAGGTAATCTTCTGCGCAGCATAACTCGTATCATTGATACCATGCCACCCAATTTCCACATTTTCTGTACGAGCCGGGCGGAGCCAGATATCAAAGAAGCTATAGGCGCCATTCTGCCTCGACCGTCGAGAGCTACTATCGATCTAGCTTCCGACTGGACAGGTATCAGCCAAGATATCAGTCTGTACATTGATTCTGTGTTCAATTCTATGCACTACAATTCGTGGCCAAATGAGCTGAAAGCCCGAGCAAAGGACTTGCTGATCGACAAGGCGGATGGCATGTAGGTTTCAAGAGTTCATAGTAACATATGGAGAGACACTGCCACTAAGAAGGATTCCAGGTTCCAATATATATATTGCCAATTCGAAGTCCTGCGGAAGTATCACTCGGTCGATAAAATCAATCGAGCGCTCCAGCAGCTCCCTACTGGTCTTGACGCGACATACGATAGGCTGCTTCAGAGTCTTGATGCAGACCATCAGACCCGGGTTCTAAGCTTGCTCAAGTGGCTTGCGGTCTCAAAGGGGGACCCTAGCCTGGAAGAGCTCGCTGAAACCTTCATTATTAACACCGACCCCATTTCCGTTGATGAGAGGGAGAGACTGTTTGAACCTAAACTCTGCCTTGAGTTACTATCCAGTTTAGTTGTAACCCAGTGGGGAGGGTTGAAAGGCACAACAGTTCGCCTAGCTCATTTCTCACTCAAAGAGTACCTGATGTCCGGCCGTATTGCCAAGGGCCCAGCGGCGCATTTCTGGTTCTCCGAACCTGATGCCCACCTACATGTTGCGCTCTCGTGCCTTGCTTACCACTTATATCGCAGCAGCCTGGAAGAGGAGGATGTGAAGGGTTTCAGGCTAATGCATTATGCCGCTGAAACCTGGATGTGGCATCTGGAGATGGTAGAAGCGCGGCAATGGCCAAAAGAGATCGTCGATTACGCTGCTCGCGCCCTCACCGCCTGTAGCAGGAGTCTGAACATAATGAGCGACTGCACCAGGGCGATCAATTGGTACAGTTCGAGGCCCAGCATCTACGGTAGCTCGGGTCGGGAGAAGTCTAATATACTACAGCGGCCTCTATGCCTAACCGCCCGACTTGGTTATCTTAAGCTAACGGAGATGCTACTTCGCGGTAGCCCTGGGATAACAAGATACGCGACGCAATGGGATTTCGATGTGGCCCTCCATGAGGCAGCATACGGTGGCAGAATTGAAGCCGTCGAATTCTATCTAGGCGGAAGCGCCCGCTTCAAAGAAAAAAGCGACGGGTTAGGAAACGCATTAGTGGCGGCCGCATGTAGGGGACACGTAGATATCGTGAGTCTCTTGCTTGAAAATGGCGCCGACATCGACGCAAAACACAGAGAATTAGGGTCGCCATTACAAGCTGCCACATTCGGAGACTCCTTAGACGTTGTGCAGTTGCTTGTTGACCGCGGCGCCAACGTTAAATTACCACCGAACGAAGCAGGGTCCATCGTAACGTCCGCTATGCCAGGCAGGTATTGGAATAATATATCCGAAAAAATCTTGCAATGTTTGCTTGACAGTGGTGCCGATATCAACGCTCGAGGCGGCACTAAGGGGACGGCATTACATAAGGCAGCTGCGGGCCTTGGCTCCGCTAGACCACACTTCCATCTGCTGCTGGAGAGAGGTGCTGACGTCAACGCACAAGGTGGCAAGTACGGCTACCCGCTCCAGGCGGTATGCACTATAGATCCAAAGAAGAACTGGGCCGAGGTCAACCTGCTACTCGACAAAGGCGCCGACGTCAACGCCCAGGGCGGATATTACGGCAACGCACTGCAGGCCGCATGCTTTGCTTACCGGGGCGGCGATCAAGAAGGCAGAGTTGTAAGACTGCTGCTGGATAAAGGTGCTGACATCAATGCGCAGGGGGGGGAATTCGGAACAGCATTGCAGGCAGCCTGTACTAAGTCTTTTAATCTAGACTTGGTGGAGCTTTTGCTAGAAAAAGGCGCCAATTTCAATGTCCAGGGCGGAAAGTACGGCAACGCCCTACAGGCAGCATGCTTCCGCGGAAAGTTGGGTGCCGTGCGACTACTACTTGCCCGTGGAGCCGAGGTCCATGCCCCAGGTGGTAAATATGTGAGTGCGCTGCAGGCCGCGGCAGCCATGCCTTTGCAGGGATCAAGGTACACAGAAGACTACGGGAGTTACTGTTCGCCCGTAGAGTTACTACAGCTACTCTTAAGCAGGGACGTTGATGTAATTAACCAGCGGGGTGGATACTACGGCACTGCGTTGCAAGCTGCTTGCTATAGGGGGGACATTGACAGAGTGCGCTTGCTGCTCGACCATGGCGCTGAGGTGAATGCTGAGGGTGGAGAATACGGCACCGCGCTCCAGGCGGCCTGTTTTTCAGGACAGTTGGATATTGCGCGCTTGCTGATTGAGCACCGCGCTGATGTTCACCTGCAAGGGGGCCAGTTCGGCAGCGCTTGGCATGCCGCCGTAGTGGGGGGCCGGAGATACACTGGGAGATACAAAGGGTACGGACACAACGACAGATTCAACGACAATTACTACAGCAAAGAAGACAGGGATATGGAGAGGGAGTGGGACGCGAAATACGGCGAAGGACACAAAAAGGCATACGACAGGAAATACAACAACGATTTGTTGCATCTTCTCCTCGATAACGATGTTAACGTTAACGACACGCGGGGACTGAAAGATCCCACTGCGCTACATGCGGCGGTCAGACTGGACACTAGCACGGCTAGCTTCCTACTTAGCCGGGGCGCCGATGTAAACATCAGCCCTGGAACATATGGCTCTCCATTGCAGTCGGCATGTGCGTGCGAGGATAACGATGAGCGTGTAAGTTTCTTGCTTCAGGAATGCCCAGATATCGATGTAAATGTGCGAGGCGGGGTATTCGGTTCAGCTCTGCAAGCGGCAGCCCACTCCGGCCAGACCAATTCGGTAAAGCTGCTACTAGAAAAGGGTGCCCATGTCAACGTGCGTGGGGGGAAGTACCGCAATGCGCTGAATGCGGCTATATTTAAAGGCTTCTGGCATATTGTTGATATGTTGCTCGAGCGTGGCGCGAAGTCGGACCATCAGCAGCAACTAGAGCTAGACAAGGAGTGGCTCGCGCACGTTCAGGCGGAAGACGGTGAGGAGGCGGTGGCGCGTTACCGGGTGTTCTGGGAGAAGCAGCCCCTGGGCCAAGATGCCGTATGAATCTGTTTATTTTATTTGTAACTTGTTGAACTACTAGGTACCTAGGATCTAAGGCTATAGAGCTATATATAAAGTGTGTTGTAAAGTATACATTACCTCCGTGCTAGGCAGCCTCCCTAAAAATACATGCAACGCACCTATGTCACGTGCCCTCCTTGAACTCGAACTATCTAGCTGTACTTTCAATAGTTGTTCCTAGGCAGATCAAAAACAGAAACATGAGTTTAAGGAAGGAAATAATGGCTGGGACGAAATAAATTATTTCATAGCCATAGTTCCATCCTTAGAACATAAATCTGTAGCTCGACACTATCGTTCCTCGGCTGCGATAGGCCCTTGGGGCTTGATGATTATGGGCATTGCGGATGGCTCAACTCATTTACCTACTACACTGCTGTGAGCTGCCTCTGATGTACAGGGGAGTTAACTTTAGTAATATTGGTATCACATTGGCGTTATTTTATCTACAAGTGTGACAAGGGCTGACTAATAGAGGGCTTGGAACAGTATATCATATTCAACTAATGATACTCTAGGGGTCTCAAGGTCCATGGTTTCCCTTCCTTTCAGTCGGGAATTCCTGCCATATTTGTAGACCTTCAGTCTCGTCTATTTCTTCCTAAGGGATAACTTCTATTGCCTCCCTGAAACGCTCACCGGTCAGGTGAGTAGGTCTCTTGCCGATAGGCTTCGTACAACTCAATATGTCTTAGATAGGAGGCTAGTGAGGAGGCTCAGCCGCCTCCGAGGTCGGGAGTCCTATACTGTGGCGTTGTAGCGTGTGACAACAAGATATTAAGCAAAGGGCATCATCAAGTAACTATTTATTCACCGCGACCCGGTAGCTCCGCAATGTGCTGAAACGGCATCTCCGCCGGTCGTTCCCGTCCATCCAACTCCGGTGGGTAATACGGCATCGGAACATCTCCGCCATATTTCGTCTCCGACGCCGCTGCTGTCTCCTGTATTTGCGCTGCAACGCTGCTTTCTTCTCCTTTCCGTTTCCTCCTCCGTAGCCGCAGGAAAAACCAGGTTGCCGCCACGAGAAGGGCGAAGCCAATAACCGACGGGACGACCGCGGCAACGATAACACTGGTGTTCGCACCACTCGCTGAAGCGTTCGTCTGCGCGCTAGGCACACTCTGAGACGGGGATGCAACCGACGTGGTCGGCGAATCGGATGACGTCGAACTGGATGCTACAGATATCGAGGATGGTACCGAAGATGTGCTCGATGTCAAGGATGATACCGAAGATGTGCTCGTTGCTAGTTCTCTGTAGACAGTATATGCTCTCCAGGAAATGCGACATTCAAAATTCGTCGCCGATGGCCAGCCGTCCGGTGACGTCTGGAGAATCGTGAAGTCAACGCAGGACGCGCCACTGGAGCTAATTATACCGCGGCATTAGCATCACCGTCGCCAAGTCAAATATACCGTGGTTTCCCATAGAAGGGGCATGTCGACACGCACCATTCTCCCGAGCTACCGTCGTCCATATACAGTGTGTTATCAGCGCAATCCGTCGCGTACACGCATGAAGCGGCCGTGGCCGTGCAGTCGCCCGCGAAGCGCCCAGATGTCCGCCATTCCTTACCCTCACCCGCCCTCAAGCGCTCGACTTTCGACACGTCAGTGAAGCGAACTATACAGATTGAGCCGACGAGTAGAGACTCGACTTACTACTCGTCGGGTTCAGATAGTACCCGATGAAGCGCGGGTCCTGGCTATCGGGGAGCGTTGTTGTCGTCACCGACGAGGTAGAGGGCGAAGACAGAGCTTCACATAGCGAGATAAGAAGGAAGAGCCAGACCAGAGAAGTAGCGAACATCCCACGTAGTCTAGCCATTGTTTTAGGTAAAGAGTAGAGCGAAGACTGAGGCGCCGCCGAAGGCTATTTTGACATCAGGATCAGATGGTGATGCTTGGGGATAGTTCAATCAATGGCAGATGAACTTCATGTACCGTGTATGTATGCCCGCACTTTGTTGCTTGTGCCACCGGAGTGTATTGGGCTGGTTTATCCGAGGTGGCTATAGCAGCAATAAGAGCCCAATCTCTCAGGGGAGATTCTTTCAGCCCTGGCGCCACATGTTACATTCGATATGCAGTCGTTTTTGCGCCCCCATTAAGATAGATCTAGGGCGCCCCGCCATAACGCCTAACGGCCATCCTCTCTTAGCGATGATCGAGCTGGCCCTGAACATAAAATACTTCATCCATCTGAATGATTTAGGTATCACGGGCTAACCTAATTGCCAATTTACGAGGGCTTTGAGTCGTCCTTTGTTGTTGAGCTAACTTCTCACGCATCAGTTGAATTACTTATATAACGAAGTCGCCTATTTTGGTGGAGAAGAGAAATGAGCCCACCTACAATCCGCCACCCTTCATAGCTGGAGATCCTCCCCTACCACGCTAGTACAACATAGAAGTTATATGCTGTATAATCGCGTCATTTTAACGCTTATATATTATATAAACAGCTTATACACTTAAGTATAAGAAGTACGAAAGCTTTAAGTCCGAGTTCAATCGATCTTTAACACTAGCGGCCTTAAGTATACGTTCGATTTAGTTACAACAGGTAAGTATTTCTTATAAGCCTACGTTTGTTGTGTTTATCTTCAGCATCGTTCGCAGGATCGGTAAACTAGTCCTAAGTGGGGTGGCAGGGGAGGGTCTCCAGCTATGAAAAGTGGCAGCTCTAGGCAGGCTCGGAATGAGGAGCGGGACTGAAAAATACCCCTGTCTAGGACTATACTAATTAAGGATCAATTGTACTTATGTTTGAATATCGACACAAGACACCCAAAAGGCAATGAGTGGCTCTATAAGGTTTAGATAAGTGCCACCTTCTCTCATATGATAGGTTTCGTCGATTAGGTAGATAAAATGGTGAAGGCATGTTAAGAAGATTTAACCTCTTTCTCTTTCTTTCTTTTCTCTCTTATTTTCTAGGTATTTCATGAGTATTAAACGACACTACCCTTAGACTTTCGTTCTGGTAACTTAGGCATGTCTAGAAACTGGCGAGCTTTGGGGCCTGGGGTTTTCGGTGCGCGATGCTTCGATCGAACTTACGGGTCTTGATCTCAACTATCTCGAAGTCATTCGTGATTATCTGTATATCTCTCGGCCTGCTCGAGAAACTCATCAACCAACCCCGGATTTCAAGACGGCTACACGCCACAACCGAACAATATGCGCTCTCGTCCCTAGATCCAACTGAGACCTTTTGAGTTGTGTGGAGGCTATCGGAGGAGGTTAGGTCACGAGAGAGTTCAGAAAGGCCGCTAGTCGCAAGCCATGTATAGGCTAGACCCCTTGGGTACAACAAGACTAGCGCTATCCTGGCTGAAAAGAGGGAGAATGGTAGACCCTTCAGACTCGGAGAAAGTTATTAACTGCAGTGAACCTAGTTCCATTTTCGAAAGAACTTTTCATGCGGTGGCAGCCCATCCAATCATTGTTGCTCTAAATTTCGTGATCCGTACCACTCGGAGAATATTGCCGTTCTTTGTTAACTTGATCTGCTCTGGAATCGGGATTTTTTGAAACCGCGAGGAGGTAGGTAGACAGGCCAAGCTCGTCCAGAGCGATCGAAATTCCTAGGCATAAAACATTAGCATTGCACAACACCAAGGAGATACGCTAAACGGTGGTTATAGCTTTGCGCACCGAAAGGTTCAATGGGAAATAAGTACGAGAAGGGTTCGGCTTCAGCTCACATTCTGATGGTCCTCAAAGGACAAAGTTTGATTCCAACCCACTCCGGAGACCTTTGCCAACTCTGTAGACTGTCGCTGACTGAGAGAGCTCTCTCTTTTCACTTCCCATCCTTGGGGACTCGGTCTTTACTCAGTTCGAAGGACTGTTATCATCCTAGCGACTTGTCGTCTTCTCGGCGTCGCGTGGGTATTCCCAGGGCCGTCGAGGCTATCGGGGTTGAGGAGCGGCTACGCACGACTAGCTTCTCGTCAAAACGTTCGTAGACATCGGCGACATCATCCATCTCGTCTCTCGTAGTGATCGTCCCGGAAACGGTAGTAGTTTGTGGCATTTTGACCCATCGCTAGGAATTCTTCAACCCAGAGAAATACGACTGCAAGGGCTGTTGAAAAAGCGCGTGTTTTCGGAATGCGGACGCGGATGTACTAATATTATAGAGTAGAAAGAATCGGCTGGCATTAGAAAAGTATATGGAGAAGAGGTACTATGTGAGACAATAAGGCTGCTCCATGTTGCCGACCTGTGTCGACCTCAAGACTCATAGGAAGTCTAAGTAAGGTTGTGGCTCCGGTAGCTAGCTTTAACTATCCGAGTCGCTATATGTTGGGCTACTTATAGACCAGTAATTATCTCATCAATTATAAACATTCGCCTAGGTATGCGCCTTAATCCGACACAAGGCTAGTTTCAAGCACGCGGAAAAGGACCGAGCATACATCATACTTACATCGCGTTCCGGCAGTTGATTGACTCGCTTATATCTGGTATCGTAAACTAGGCCAAGTTGGGTATTGGTTGCGGGTCGGACCGATGCATACGTAAAATAGATGCGCCAGGCAGTACATATCACTCCACTAGAAAGATGCAAGAAGTGCTGTGGCTTAAAATACTTATAGGTATTGCATGAGACGGGCGTTTTCCGTTCTGCAGATTCTTCTTCATTGCTGCTCATCTTCATCCTCTTCGAACTAACTATAGCTAGGGGGGTCTTGACCCAGAGTAGAATGGTATAAAATAAAATATATATTAGCGAGGTCGCAATAATAAATTGATTGCAGTCCGCCAACGTTCTAATATTATCTTACCTTAGCGTTGGATATTATCTTATACCCCAAATCGGAAACCCGCCGGCCATATGAATACCAGTTTTAACTATGTGGCGTGAAGTGAATAGAATGCTAAAGCCTTCCACATAATTCCATGTGTTTCATGCCTACCACAGCTCCCGCTCTAATTTTAATACGCCCTCAGCCCCCCCATGTTCCTCATATTATTGTCCCACGTTTCTGCTCATATTCTATTAGGTCATAACCGTTACTCTTTATTATACTCTTCTTCTGACGCCATAAACCAGAAGATGATATTCGCCGTGTCGAGGGTGGTTCTCGCTGGTTGTGCTCCCCCTTAACCTTGGTAGGCTAATGATTTTGCACCGCATTTCATGGCGCCGGTCGCCACAATAACCCTGATTTGTGGTATGAAAGCTCCAAGGTACCTAAATTTGCTTCTCGGCGTTTCATAATAAAAGGTTACATGCAGCTAAGCGTCCTACACGTCCAGCTCGTCAAGTGCTGTAGAGTATCTAGACTACATCACTTATTCGCCGAATTAGCTGTGGTCTCTAGATTTTGAATTATAAGACAGCGGCCCGACCTTGAATGTATTAATAGGTCGGCATGAAGGAGGTTCAGCCTGGAAGGTATTATGAGGAGGAGTGGGGTTCAACGCGCCTAGCGAGATGGGCGATCGGTGAGTTGTCGCAGAGTTACATGAAGCATCTCATAGGGTATCATTTTTCAGGAGATGACGGTTTATTTTCGGCTTTCTTCGCGTTTCTTCGTATTCAGGATGCCTAAGGCTCCGCATAATCACGGTTGGATAAGTGGGAGCTGTCAGAGCAGGTTGCACCGGTCGGTTTGTGTTGTATCAAGATATAAATGGCCATGTAATTCCTTCGACATGTTACCATTTGACGCAGCCGGATGCCACCACCTTAGAACTCTCTACAACTTACCCAGCCGCAGCGAAACTACCATGGCGAGGTACGAGACCGAGAGCAGGCTATATATATATAATCGTTCCCCTGTTAGTTATGAGGTTTGCCGTACATCTACGAAGATTCGGTCGAGCGGTAAAGCATGAAGCAAATTGATAAGAAAGACGATCTACAATTCCCCCAAGAACGTAAGGATCATCAAAATCTATCCTGTCGCCACAAACCCTAAGCGAACTGCAGGACACATATCCTAACATATTCTCTCGCAGATGTGTTCTTAGTAGACTGCATAGGAAGCCAAAGTTCACATTCAGAAGCAGCATATTACTCCGGCACACCGGTTGCCAGCCCAGACACGGTTGCAGTAGTCACTTACGGGGCACTCCGGCAATGGGAAGGACGTACGACAAATGCCACATTTACCGATGCGGGATCGGAGCACCAAACGGGATTCACCGTCACCCTTGGCCCGAGGCCAAAGGACGGAGAGATTGCTGGCAATGCGACTAATACTTGGAATACGTCTTTCGCATGCTACGCTGAAACCCCGAGGTTCCTATACACGCGAAATGATAGCAACTGTTCTAGTAAATACGATTGCAGCCACGCCGGTAAGCCACTAGTTTCTCTTACGTACTAGAATGAATGAATCTAACTTGACTATTTTGCAACAAGATCGTGTGCTCCAGGGCTCTTCTCCAATCTCATCAATGCCAGCCTCGACGACTCAGTCTATTTTGCCCAGCACCACGAGCTCGGCATCTCACGCAGCGTCTCACTCAGTGTCCCTCTCAGCATCCCCATCACCAACTCCTTACTCCCACTCTCAAGAAGGGGTTGCAATCGGCACAGGTATCGGCGTGACGCTAGGTACCATCGTCCTGGCTATCACAACCATCTCACTCTTACGGAAGTATTGGGAGAAGCGGAGGCTAAGTGACAATACATCAGAAGCAACATCGGATGCAGAACCTAAAGTCCCGCAAATCGATGGAACAGATATATACGAAGCGGGTAGTAGAGCGATGCCTCCGGAACTGCCAGGATGTAATATACACGTTCATGAATTGGAGGCAAAGCCGCGGCGGGGGAGGTTAGGGTGGTCAAGTTCATAGGGGGGCCTGACGGGTCTCTAAGGGGAGAGAGTGTATTCGATAATCATGCTTTCCAAAACACCTTGTTATAACCAGCCACTCTTTCTATCTCAGCATTGCCTTTTAATATGCTACGATTGTCGTCACTGGGCGGTAACTGCTCGTATTCTGGCTTGTAGGCCGTGCTTCCCACCAACACGTTGTCGATAGGCATTGCAGAAACACAGCACCTACCTCAGTAGCAAATCTTCACCGCGAGGAAGGGCGAGCCTTGTGTCACGAACGCTCTACTTTAGGTAGGTAATAGACTATTGTTGTTGCGCAAAGGTTCCTAAAACACCTTCTTACGTATCACCTACTATATACACAAAACAGTCTCTTTGTTCTGAGGCCGTATGGCACCATGAGCTCTTCCGGTCTGATTCTCTAATATATTCTGGAATTGCTAATTCCTCGTAACCTTCTCTATTTTCCTTTCTCAGGGCGGTCGACGAACAGATATTTCGACAAAATACTTACGAATGTACGCACAATACAATCAACAGCGCCGTAACTACAAAAATCGAAAACATTATCATAATGTTCCAGTTCATTGTTGATATCATCAACACTTTCAGCGAGTTGATTAAACACATTATGGAGTATGCTTTATCCACTCCTATTAGCAAGCCAACGCTAATTTAGTTACGATAGTCTGAAACCACTTGCAGACCTGAACACTCCGCAGACAACCCCAGCTCCAATGCAGCCACCCGCCACAGGGGAAATGTACATGGTAAATAGCTGAGAAGAGACCCGGAACAGGGAAATGCAGTAGGGGTTAGGGAAGTGTTGCCGCCCGGCCCCCTGGGGGGAATGGGTCAACCTGGCCCAGCATGCGGTCTGGATGCGATGGTCTATCTGAGCCCACCTAGAGCTGCCACCTTTCATAGCTGGAGACCCTCCCCTGCCACCCTACTCAGGACTAGTTCACCGGTTGCCACGCTAGTGGCAGGTGGATATTGGTACCTTCGAATGGAAAGAAGAGCATCGAGTGGCGTTCGTCGCTATCTGTCAAGAAATCCAGACTCGCGCAGTTTCAAACCCAGATCCTACGAGGCAATACCCCCCATTGTAGGGTGAATTGAGTATGTCCATCGTCGGTGACAGTGACCTGACAATAAACCTCGACTCCGAAATCTTCCTCGGTGATAGGCAGACCTAAGACACGATGGAACTGGTGGGCATATGGATCTTACCATAGAAGCCAGCAGCTAGCATTTACCATAATACATCAACAACTTCCTGACTACTACTGTCTTTTGCACCGGTGACATCTGGTAGCTAGCGATTGGACGCATCAGTCGCACCATAACCATTCCTGCAACGATCCTGAAGGTAAAAATAAACGCAGGCCTACAAGAAATACCTAGGTACCTATTGTAACAACATCGAACGTATACTTATAAAGCCGCCGGTGTTAAACATTAATTAAACGCGTACTTAAATATTTTGTACTTCTATATTTGAGTGTATAAGCTGCTTATATAATATATAAGCATTAAAAATAACGCGATTATACAGCATATAACTTCCATATTACTAGCGTGGTAGGGGATGGTCTCCAGCTATGAAAGGTAGCAGCTCTAGGTGGGCTCGTTTATCTTGGGGATGGCGGTTTCTATTATTATTTCTTATACTTGGATTGCCGCCGATATCGTTAAGCGTCTCATCATGCACTTTACCAAGTAATAGCCATTTCACCATTTAGGTGTATTATTATTAAACATCAATAAAACAGCGCTCAAAGACCTCCCCCTCTTCTATCCGGGTATCAATTATGTCTCGAGGAGATTGGAGGGAGACATACTACCGTCCTATCGCGTAAAGAAATTGACAATTGCTTCAAAAATTCAAGCAGGTCCTCATATTGCCGGATCAAGGAATATCTGAACTTGGGTCATCAGCGGTGGTACCAGCGGAAGTGACGCGCGATCCTAGCTCAGCTTGGCTGAGAAGATATCCCCGTGGCAGCGAGCCACAACGGCACGTCTCGCTTCGAAACGACGGCGCGGCAGCCCGACACTCCTGGAAGACTTCGTGTGCGATGAAGTGTAATGCGCGTCGTTACACAGCTTTCCTTTAGGTCTGACAGTCTTGTTCATCCTCATTCGCGATGCGAGCCTTGAACCTTTGAGCCGAGTACCCCTCTAGGCTGAAGCGCCCATCGCAGGGATGCAAGTCGCCTATATGTTCGATATGGCGCACATCTGCGGAACTTCAAGAAAACATCCTGCACAGTGAAGACATCTTCATGCACGGGTGGACCTCATGTGATGGCGCGGTAGTAGACTAATCTCGTTTGCGACGCATTGCCTGTCAGGGGTTCGCATAGCTCTAAGTTGTGCTGGGATGATTCGATAAACTTAGAATAAAGCTGCAAGGAAGCCACCTGTTAATGAGATCGGAGCTGCAAATCGATCGGATATGATTGCCTTATAAACGGCAGCCCTGTCGTCGATAGCTAATGTGTAGAGCCAGTGGAGGGCGGTCCCGAAGGGTCTTCAGCCGCAGGAAGAGAAGCTGATTAATCGCATGTTCACACAAAGGCCAAAGCCAAGTACTATTCTAACAACGGGCACCTGATAGGTATTTAGCCCCAATTTTCGAATAAGGTATATGAAGTAGAAATGAGATGTTAGTATACACTTCTTAGTTCGCTCACGAGGCCGCACCGGGTAACATACGAACCTAGAAAGTTGAAGAGACGGGATAGCCGAACGGGGTCTCGAGTATTACCGAGATGCAATAAGTATGACATACCTGCCGCCCACTATTACAGGTGCACTAGTAACAAGAATGCCAGAAATAAGGTATAGGTACTATCACTAGGAACTTTACCCGGGCGTTCGGCAATGACGGGCACGGGATTCAAACCACGCTTATGGATACTGCGGGCGCGTTCACCCCGCCTTGGCATCGATTCCGGCACATCCCAATCAATATTCTAGCGATGAGTGGTCTCTCATGGGCCAAAGGGTATGAGCCCCTAGTAAGAAGTAGATCTTACTCAACATGGCTGTGAAGCAACTTGTGATCTCTAGAGGAGTATGAAAGGGGTCGTTTCCCATCGCTTGTTTTGGGACTTTCCAATCGAAAGGTACACAGAATTTGCACTGTTAGATCGATAACCAATATGCGCTACTTAACTGTCGTCTCTGCTGTTCTGACAGCTACGGCATCGGCACATACGATTTTCTGTCAGCTCAAGACCGACCAGCAGACCTATGGTATGTCCAACTTTGCCATGAAATGAGAAGGTCGTCAGTGCGCTGACATGAAATGATCAAAGCTGTGTCTTATGGCATTCGCACGCCTTCATACGATGGGGTAAGCCACCCAGACGAATATGCACCCCACAGTCCAAGCTGGTGTCTATAAGCAGCTTGCCTAGGTCGAACGTCGCCGTACTGACTATGAGCAAGCCCCAAACAGATGTGAATTCGGCCAATATGGCTTGCAACGGGCCCCCGAACCCAACGACACCTTCCAGCAAAATCATCGACGTGAAAGCGGGCAGCACCGTCAGCGCTGTTTGGCGCCACACACTCCAGTGTTAGCACTCCTCGATAATGATACCCCTTTTGGCAGAGTCGCAGATGTTAACAAATACGACAGCCGGAGCAAACGATGTGATGGACGCAGGACATAAAGTATGATTATGAGAATCTTTGGTTGCCTTACATTTATTCGCATCGAGCGTCGACTAATTCCGAGCAAAGGGTCCGGTGATGGCGTATCTCAAGAAGGTCACTGACGCTACCAAAGACAGCGGCGTGGGCAACGGCTGGTAATTATCTTCGCTGTTACACATCTAGGGCGACCGACGCAAATGGTACACTAACAAGCCACCCCTTAGGTTCAAAATTCAAGAAGCCGGCTTTAGCAATGGCGTCTGGGGTACCGATACAGTGATCAACAGTGGTGGCAATCAGCAGATTCATATCCCCGAGTGCATCGAAGACGGGCAATACCTGCTGCGAGCTGAGATGGTCGCCCTTCACGGAGCGCGGTCCACCAATGGCGCTCAACTATATGTGAGCCCTTCGGCTACTAGGGTGATTGATTACATGTGCATCGCTAACGGCGATCTACCTAGATGGAGTGTGCCCAAATCAACGTAACTGGAGGCAAGGCGACGAAGCAGCCTACCACAGCGAGCATTCCGGGTATCTACAAGGTAAGTCATACATCAAGCATAGGATCTAATAGTAAATGATAGTAAGCTAATCAAAACATAACAGTCGAACGACCCCGGCCTACTGATTGATATCTAGTACGCATTCCCAAGCCCCCTATTTCGCATTCGGAGAAGGCATTGCTCCAGAATATTCTATTATCTCTGGAGAACAAGCGAAGTCATTGATGCAAGCGACACTTACTGACAATTGAACCTCTACAGCAACAAGCCGCCCAGTGGCACCAACCCCTATAAAATCCCAGGTACGTGGAATTATCCAGCGACAGCGATAGCGACGACGCGCAATTAACCAAGATGTTTAGGTCCGGCCCTATTCACGTGCTAAACGGTGCAGTACCATGAGTAGTCAATTCGCGACCTAGGTTTCAAGGTGTAACGAGGATTTAGAAGTCTGAGCAAGAGGGGACCGATGAATGCGGAGATCGGTTGGGGCGAGGTGTACTATAGCAAGCCCAAGAGAAGATCAATATAATATTGGGCAAGTCCACCCCATTAGAGGAAGCGCCATGTCTGCTCAGTCATTTGCATTATTGCCAATTTCTCCTATTCAGCGTCATACTCTAACCGAAGGGGTGATTTCCGATTTCTCGCACATAAACCGAGGATGAGTGTAAGACAGTGGCGGCGGAGATGATAGGAGGGCACTGGTTGGGCAGAAAGTATGGTTGCAGTCAGCGCTGATGGGCGCCCAATTACCACTTAAGCCACTATAAACACTTCTATCGCGGCAGGCTTCTTAAGCCTATTCGATCTCTGCCGGTAATCTGAAAGTACGTTCAAGTAATTCCACTTCTTCTCACCACATTCGATCTAAGTTAACACGGCGCGATACCCCCTATTTCTAGCCTCATCGTCTATCTCGTACGAGGCATTTCATAAAACTGTTTGGCGCAAATAATTATCCTAGCATGTAGGCGGTTGAATTGTGGCCTACCTAGACACATAAGTGTTTAAAAAAAGGTCGATATGTTCTAGCACATAGTAGCACACTATACATATTCCCGCGCCTATGGCCACCTTTGCTACCAACATCACTCGCAACGACTTTATTTAATATCCCCTCCTATTCCTCCTTACTTATGCAAGCACAAAGCGTAACCACCATCGGTTCCGCTGTAAAAAAAGATTGGCAAGGAATCCCAGAAATCAGGCGAAGGCGGAATGGGGAAGAAAGCCGCCACCAGTGACGAGTCTGCTCCGTGTACGTACCATTTATGTGTATGTGGAACCCAAAGCATCGGTGGCACGATAACTAAAAGATTGAAACGGCTGCTATAGGAAGCCTATGCACGTAAACCATTCAGTGTGAGTGTATTGGCCATATTACTATAGCTATAGGCGCCCTCGGCTTTGAGACTAAATAATTCGAAATACAGAAGAAGCGAATACCGAGGTTCTCGTTAGTCCTACCGGCGATTGGCGGCATGGCGAAATGAGTGTCTCAGATGAGGATAACAAACATACGTATAAACCTAGGAATAGGTAGCAATGCAACTGGATCTGCCCCTAGGAGGCAGGGGCGCCAACGAGATGAAAGGCGCTCTGGAAACTAGCGGTCGCATTGTTTTCATGTATATCTAACGGCAAGGCCGTACTTAGGTCGAGGTCGACAGAATAGAAGGATTCGAATGTCATATTCAGGCCGCCCGACATGTGCCCCACGACCCTTATCTAGTATGGCATATAGAAGTGGTTATTTTATTATTCTAATCAGCATACCTAGGGTAGAAGAGTCCAATTTTCAACGAGCTTAGCATTGATTTTCCTAAGATGATGTTTACTCAGTTGAACAACCTTATCATAATCTGTCTCTAGTCAAGATCAGACTTATATCCTCAGCAAAAGAGATCTTACGTTCTCCTATATTTTTGCTACTGTCAGCGCGAGAGCTAATGAATAATAAGTTTATAGGTTGTATTGGCGCCACGGTTATTATGCTTTGTCATACCTAGGCACTGGCCACCCAGGTTCATGCTAGTGATCCCGAAGATATACATCTATCTTACCACTGGTAGTCAACCAACCATTGTATCAAACCATAGCTGTAGCAACCATCTATCCATTCCGTGGTTACTCCCCTCTCTTCTCCCTATCTTCTCACCAGATGTCTGCAGCGAACATGCGACGATATACTTAGATTCGACAGGACTTCTTAGCCCAATCCGCCCCAACTATGATACTTCTAAGACATCACGAGAAATCAGTCACGCCGCCGGGGGGCACACTATGTAGAGGGAAAGCCGCTATGCAACGGAACTACAGCACTATTACATTTTCATTCTAGCATACACACGTACCTAGTAATTAGTAGCGCCATAGGTCATCAGTCGTGTGCCCTCCTAGTTATTCACGCTGACCTTAACGAACCATAGCCTGTGCTCGAGCCCGAACGCTGATTATATCCTGACATACACTGAAGGTGACTGTCCAAGGTCTTGCAAGTGATCCGGATGTAGAGTGAGTTTAATGCTTGGCCGCAGGTACGACGCGGACATGGCGAAACATGCAGCAACATCTTCTCACGCACATGTCCAAGGCAGCGCATCAATTTGAAGTGTACCCGGGCACATAGCAGTTCTAATCCATTCTGTAATTGGTTCGCTTCCTTCTGTTGATCTGTCTTATGTGAGCCGCATACGTGTCAGTAAACAACCAGAGGGTTATGTGGCGCCCCAAGTTTTGGTGTCCATAACCCCATCATCAGGCAGCACAGGTGATAGATATTAAGACAGATTGGGTTACCACGCCACACAGGGCTTAGGCTAATTTAGCGGCCAACGGTCTGTTCTTGTGTTAGTTCCTGATTTCTGCCTAGCTACATTTCAGTTCTTAGATTTCTTCTTTCTAGCCTAGCACGTCGGTCCTCAGGGCTTCATTCTGGGAAGGCAACGCTTTCACCCCTGGTCAAATCTGTAGAAGTGCTGAGTAACTGTGTTCGAGTTTCTACTACGATATGTCTACGGTAAACGTTTCTACGGTAAACGTTTCAATATTAACAAGCAAGTGTATATTCATAATAGATGAAGCTTTCGTCTAAAAGCAATACTGGCTTCGTAATCTTCGGAAGCCGGGAGACCCGCAAGACGAGTCTGCAGATGAAAGTGTGTTCCCAAGGCCATCAAAGCAGTGTGCTTTAAATCCTAGCCTAAGTTATGCTAGTAAACTTGGGGGCTATATAGCTTCTACCTATATATGCGATGACACTACATGGAGACCTTGTGTTTTAGCTTCATATTCCGACAAAGGGGTATGCCGTAGTGATGGATGGATAGACGGGTCGTGCTTAATGTAATGAGGCGAGACAATCCGCCTAAGAAAAGTTTACTCCCAAGTCTCCGCAAAGTTATTACACATGGTATGCTGCATTTACATACAGAAACCATGTTCTTGCCTTTAAGACCTGGTGACTCACTGTCCATTCCTTTGACGACTCCCGCGCCTTGCGCACTTTAGCAACTTCAGCAGTCAAGTAGATCTAAGCATGTTTATCGAAGGCCTAGTCTAGTTCCTATGCTTTGAGGGACATTGAAATAGAATCATGGGGTGAGCATAGCCTTACGTATTATCAGACTCACGCAGTGAACAGGCACTATAACAAAGACACAAGTATTGGTACATTCTATCGAGGCACAGTGCTATTAACAGTGACTATACCTGTTTTAGCGCCAAATCTAGATTACCCAGCCCCCTACTCTATACGTAGACCCGAATCAATATGTCCCGAGGGAAGAAACTGTATGAAGCCTGGGTTGAAACTTCCTTCACCGAATCTGTGATGAAAACCGGCTCTCGGCGCGTCACGACCGCTTCTCTTCTATGACAAGAATTTGCTTTGCAGGAGTTTCGTGAAAAAAGGTGTAGTCTGTTTGCTCTTTCTGTTTCCTTATGCTATAGTCGGCGTGCTGCCTCGGCTTCTGTAGTCGGCTCCTTCGTTGGGGGTCTTCAGGTCGGTCCGTCATAGCGTGGATATTTCGTTGAGGGTGATCGTAAAATAGTCGGGACAGCATTACAACGCGGGGCAAGTTGAGGGTTGGAGCGTAGATGGGGAGTGGACTGGTGCGCTAGTGCTCAATATAAGGATATGAGCAAGGGTCAACTTGAGATACATACCTCGTAGTAAGTGGTTCTAGGTAAATAAGCGCTCCGTGGGGTGTTGGTGCTCTAGGATGCGACTGGTGATAGCTCTGTTGCTCACTGCTGAAGGGGAAAGGCCTGAAGGGCGGCAGCGCCTTCTTATCCCCTCGACTCAAGGCTACCGTGAGCAATGGGGAGAATTGAGGCTCAACCCTTAGACCTAGTACATCCCATCACCTCCTTGGGGAGTACACCGTGGGAGATAAAGGATACACTAGGCATGGCATACCTAGTTGACGCGACAGTGGGTGGGGCCTGCAAGTGATGCTTTAGCTCACCTGTTACCTTGCTGAGGACATAGTGAGGCTGTGTTGAAGGTTCTGTCTATTTGTGGCCTAGGTATTTAGACGACAGGTTACAGGTTGTTTGTATGGTTTGTTCGAAACCTGGCTAGTCCATGGTGCCGGATTCTACACTTAGCTGCGCAACGTGCCTTGGGATAGGTTGAGGAAATATTGGTCGAGGAAGCTAGAGGGAGTACGAGTAGAGTATGAATTATTGTTGCTGAGCGTGGCTGTCGGAGAGATCTGCTCAATGAGGAAAGAAATGGATCGCGCGACTGTGGAAAACAAAAGGCATTAGCTTGTGTACGTGTACGTGAATAGAGCAAGTACTATGTACTGTACACACCGCCCAGCTTTTCGTACCATCTAGAAACCCTGTGAACGGAAACATCCGCAGCGATCACTCTCCCATAGGTACCATAGAGCGTCCAGATACTCGTGACATTTCATATCCAGCGTCTCATGAACGCAGTATAGCATCAGCTATATACAGTCCGATTCTTTGTTGAACATTCCGTCTCCTAGCTTCTTAGAGAAAGATAGATACCCGGGACGAAATAGCAGCGTCGCATGATAGCGCGCCCATAGGCAGACGATTGGACAGTGCCAATATCTCGTGATACAGGAAGTGCAGAAATACCCCACGCTGTAATTTGATTCTCCTAGATATCACAGGGGTGGGATGCTAGCGCGCTTCTGCCGGAAAGCAGTGTCAACGCGGAAGCTATCCCTTCGTTGTCTTGCTAAAATGGCTTTCTGCGCACAAGGCCAAGCTGAATTTCCCCATTTCCACTTCCTATCTTCTTTCTCGATTGGGGACGATTGGCGAGCGAGATCCCCCAGCGTCAGGATGTTGGGGATTTCAACCAATAATCGTAGTACTGATCATAGGAGCGGGTGGTCAGTGCTCCCCGGCTTCACACTCTGGTCCAAAATTGGATTAACCCCTGGGGTTATTGAATTGTGAGTGCCCGCTATGGTTTTAAGCGAGAATGCAATAAACCGGCCAGTTCTAAGACAGAATAGCCGATTGCTGCTAACGAAGTTGTCAATTCATCAGGAGTATCGAACGGTGACTGTCAACCGTGTGGCCGTCAAGCACGGGACGACGTCACGCCCGTTCTTCTAGAAATCTGGGGTGCATATTAGTGTCCGTCCTGTGACACCTGAGCCGCGTTGTTAATTCCGACAGCCTGGTTACCTTAAGGCTAGGGGTAACTAGGCACAGACGGACACTGTTGCTATAGGGCTGATAGCGCGGTTGCTGGTGTGAGATTGGGCGAATCAGCTCGAGACATCCGTCTTTCGCTATCCAGACCTGTGCTCGGTCGTTTCGCCCGTCACATTTCTTTTAGGCCTTAGCGCTCACTGCGTTCCATGGGAGCCGAGTGTCCAAGCGTCGAGCAAAGAGATGCTGCGGTAGTAACGGGCGATCAATGCAACCTAGTGTCTCGCAGTCACGGACGTATTTCCCTTGCTGAAGATGGTGGAAGAGACCGCAATCTATAGGAGGGAGCAAGAGTGTCAACAGGGTATTACGAGTCATGCGGTGGGCCGACTATCTCCTTTTGTATCCGTAAACGAATGATGTGCCATGCCATGGTTATGCTAAACTAGGTAGGTTGGGGTGAACAAGCGCCCGAGGGTGTCGTGGCGGCAATACCTGCAGATGAGGATGCCCCCGCAGCTATCGTTAGCTTATTCGTAGGGGGAGTACGTCTCCAGATGTCGGAGAGGGGGTTTGGTGCTCGGAGGCCGTAACCGGCAGTGTCGAGTTTTCCACCGCCCTACTTAGTAAGACTACGTATTGAACTCTTGAAATATCCAAAGTGTTTCATAGTTCTTGAGGACCTTATTGCTTCGGGAAATTAACTCCCGTTTTCAACATAGTCAGTCGTATCTCTACCAACTTCAAGTGATATATTGAAACACCTGTGGTCTGGATCATCATCGTGGCCCTAGGCTCGCCCCATTCTTTCTATGCTCGCTGAAAACACCATTGCCGTTTGGCAGAATGTCAACACGGGGCTATGTGGGTTAAGCAATACCCCCTACATACGAATACTTGTTGACGAGAGTCCTCTTGGCTGCCAAATAATTAACTACTCGCTGTGATTGACTCGCCCTTGATAGTATTTTGTCAAGCCTCGTTCCATCTCCTGTTTTGAGGAGACCGATAAACAAGCTAGCCATAGAATCACCTCAATGCTTAGTAGCAGGCCGGCTCTGGCGAAATATTCAGCACGCTCTCGAGCTATCAAAATTAACTTTGGGTAGGTCACCGAGGAGGAATCGGAATCTGCCTTTATCCAAAATCGAGGTCTCGAGTTGAAGCCGACGGAAACTATAACTAATTATCGTGATTACCCCCTCCCCCTTACGCCAACTATTGACACGTTTCATCATCGCGCGTCTATGATTAGCACACTTTCGAAAAGGCATCGTTGCACAGCATTGCTATCCTCGTCTACTCTTTGGTGGGTCGTGGCCAACGAAAGATCGAATAGGTTTAGCAAGTGCTAGCCTACATGAAGGTCGCAGAAATCATCCATGTGTCTATAGTTGGGGTTTTCGAATTCTAAGCCCAAATCCCCAGTCATTCCCTTATCGTGATCGCATTATATTTGAACATATGAATCTGTCCCTACTTCCCTTCCTCTTCCGCGACTCTCCTTGTATTTTCTAGTTTAATTTGATACGCACCACTTCTATCACTTCATCGATACCTTATCGCTCGCGGTCAGCTCAACTGTATCACGGTGGGTTCCCGCCGCGCATACTCCCTCTTGTGCTCTGCCTATAATAGTGCGTGTTAGTTCTAAACGCAAGCAGCGACAGGAGGGGGCTGCCGCTAGTTGCTCTAATGCCTCTCCTATTCCGCCCCCGCGAAGCATCGCAGCACGCCAACTTTCCCCTCCCAGATAGAAATGACAGATATTTCCCTGCTTCTCGATCGCCATTCCCTACATTGTCTGTTCACCGAAGCCTCTGGCCTCGGATGGAACCCTACGACGCTGCCGCTCTTTCGTTGAGAACCAATTACCGTACACCCACAGCGTATTTGAACCTCATATAGGTATCGAGACGACCGTGCCAGAGTATCGATTACCTCGTCGGGGCCATCGTCTCCATCTAACATTGGAGCCTACCTTCGTCCTCGGTGTATATAAACGGTGCAGCGAAACCCTCCAAGAGCGGGCATCATGGCCGTAGCAAATTCATATCAGTTCAACGACCATGTCAGCGACTGCTTTCGAATTCGACCTTCGTGCTACAGCGGTATTCTCCCCAAACGAGCCTTCGGAAAATGGCGGGGCCTTCTACCATTTACTCAGACATCAATCGTCGTAGGACGCCGCTATCTAATACGGAGGGGCAACCGCGACGATATCATTTCTATGATACTAGCGATCTTAGTGAGTACCTCTATTTCAAGTTGATAATCTGCTTCGCGCGTCGGCTGTCGAGTGACTGATGTGATGCAGGGGCCGTTGCGCCACAAGGGTTTCCATCGATGGCAGCAATGCAAACGCAGTGGTCGAACACCGGGACCTTTCGAACGTTTGAACATCTGAACTGGCGGCAGCTCGGATTCTACGAGACGAAACTCTCCTACCTAGAAAGCCAGCTCCACAATCTAGACGTCGCAGAAGCCCGAAAGATGAACGGGACGCAGAAATCAAAGCTCCCTTTTAGCAAGAAGAACTTGGTGGACTATCGCGTTGGAGACTCTGACCCTCTACACGTGTCTGAAGCACTAGATATGGACCAGAACATGTTGCAAAATGAGTTCAATGATCTTCGAGAAAAACTCTATGTCGAAATCGAGTGCGTCTCGAAGAAACACCGTATGGTCTATCACACCTTCAACAAGATGGGCACAATGAGTTAATAGTATTCCGCAACTAGGCGAACTTGTTGAATGGCTTCATCGAGCAAGTACCTTCCCTCGGGTTCACAGAGAGGCCCATTACCAGCTGTTCACTGCAGCTCGACAGCTCCATGGACTCGACGATGAGGCTATTGAACACCTCAGGGCTATTGATGAAAGGGCCTACGTCAGTTTCAACCCTATCGATTCGAAGATCCAGAATATATGGTTATCCGTCACACCTTGCATTAGGGTTAGTATTGTATCTCCGCCCCCTTTTTTTCTTTGAAATCGCCGTAGCCCTTTCGTTCTGTAACGGGTTTTGAAAGTCACAGAGAGGATGACTGCACTGGTTACAAACGTTACCAGGACCACGGTTCGCCTAGCCGCATCGTTTGTGGTTTAGTGTGTGCGAAGGATCTTTCAGGGGCTAACACGTTTTTTCTCCCTGGCAGAAACTGCTACGACTTCTATACGCCAAAGGCCGCCTACCCGATACCGGTGGCTCCCAAACATACCACATAGTAGAGGCTAATGCATTCATGTTTCTCGAGAAGGCCCTAACGACCGTATCAGGCTCCTCGCTAATATTGGTGCCTAGCGGGATCATATATCTGGCGGGATTCAGCAGACCGCTTTGTTTCGGAGTTGTCGTGATCTTTGGTGTCCTTTTTGCTCTTGCGTTGATCCTCATCGAACGTCGCATTGGTCATGCGGTCGTTGGTGTTGTCGCATATATTGCCGTGTTGGCTCAGTTTCTAGCAAACGTAACATAGCCTCAACAGGCGGTATCAACTGTGTTTCGGGACAAAGGAATGGTTAGGAGTTATGTTACTGTATTCCTAGGCAGTTCTACTGTCTTGTCTCCTTATACTTTTCTTTATTTACAACGCTCTTTCAAATTTAAATTCAAGCAATATCTTGAGGAGAGCACGAAATGATATACGTACCTAGTAGTAATTTCTAGGATATACCTAGCTAATGTATCCAAATTAATGCGGCTATGCGTACGAGAAAAAAAAAATCTTTTCGATAATCCTCCTATATCTATATAAATACCTAGCCTGACCTGCTACGGTCGGTGTAGGATTGAAGGTGCGCTTATACCTAGTATGGTTGGCGTGTTCACCAATGAAGGAGTTCACACGGCTCTGCAGCTAGCCACATAAATTAGGTTAGTATGCGGTTGGTATGCTGCTACCTGCAACTGTTCTGTAGTCGGTGTGCACTACAAAGGTAACTTGGCTGTCAATGAGAATGGGCACTGTGCTTCCACCGCATTTTCAGTGACTTTAGTGTGCTGCACAGTGCAAGGGTCTACCCGCATGTAGAGTGGTTCTTACAGCTCCCCCCCGGTCATTCTTAGGCTAGTTTTATGTACAGTAGATTCCTGAACCCATCGTCATAAATGATCATTTTCTTGAGTGCGTCGGGCGACACGTCGGACGGTGCTACGTGTACAAGCATCCCTCCCCACTTCAATCATTTCGACTGAGGCTGGAGAGTCGAGGGCAATCGATGTTTTCGTTGTGATTTCGAATTACCGATCAATATTGCAACCCCAATAGCTACAGCCCCCAAGCTCCCTTGCCAGAGGGCTAAGCATTGCTATCGAACGACGCTAAACAACGAGCTTCGACACGAATACCTACATTCTCCTGGCGACAACACCACACGACAATGTTATCAGTATGGACCCGAACGCTGCCGTAGCCTTGCCGCCGTCCCATTCGCTCAAAGCAGCACACGCGATACCGATTGCAGAATTAGGTCCTGGTGTTGTAGATCCAGCAAGTAAGGCTGTTGGCGGCGTGGTCACGATCACATGGCCGTATAATAAAGTCAAAGGCACATTTGCCTTCACCCTCGCCGAACCCGACTTCCGCCTGCGCCGTAACAAGGGCCAGGTCCGCGTTGATTTTACCGGTCAAGCTGCTAAGGCTGTCGGGGATTGCGGGCTGGGCAGCAATGATGAGGTTCTCATAAGTCTGGCTGGCGCAGCTTGGGAGGCTGAATCAACAAATAAACGACGAAGCCTTCCAGGTGCGGAAATAGGATGGAAGCTGGTATTCTCTGAAACTGTGCTCCTTCGGGTAAAACGAGCCGATACTAGCGAAATCGATTTTGTCGTCGTCAACGAACAACCTCACAAAGACGAAACGACCCTAGATTCGACACAGGCTCAGTCGCTTGACGCTACGAAGTCGCCGTCTCCGCCCGCCCCTCTTTCTCCTATCCATATCGAATCGCCGGTGCGGGAAATAAATACAAAGAGGCTCCATGATGGCGAATTCGCTTCGCCTGCGTTCGTTAGGAGGGCTAGGATGTCGTACGGCTCGTTATTTGAAGACGGCTTCGACATCTTCCAAGAAGACGGCGGTGTAAAAGGGAGAGGACGCAAGCGAACCCGATTCGGCCGTGACAGCAGCGCTTGGCGATATACCAGCCAATCTCCAACTCCCGAACCCGTCGCGTCGTCACCAAGTAGTGCCGATGAACAGGATAGTTCCCCAACTAGAGTAGTTAAATCGCCAGTCAGGGGAGAGACGGCCGAAGAAGCATACCAAACGACGGGACTAGACGAATCGTCACCTCCGCCTACTATAACTACCCTGGAGGCGGAAACAGATATGATCGTGCCAAAACCCGCACTGGTGAATGATGCGCTCAGCGATGCGCCCGTGGGAGCTGCAATAGAACGGCGGACGCGAACACCACCATCGAATGTTTTGCCCCCAGAACCAACAGGAGAGCCAACCATCCATAACATGTCCGCTCCTATTTCTAACGAAGTTCCGCCTCACGACTTGGAGGATCCTACACCGGTAGAAGCACCCCATTCTAACTATCAACTTGGTTCTTCAGCATACAATTTTCCAGGTAATCCGTGGAACGCAGATGTAGCACCAGCCACTTTTGAAACTCTGCAAAAGGCTTCGTCTTCTACTCTGCATGTGAATGAAACTTTTGCGTACTCAGGCTTTGGGACGATCACGTCGGATAATCAGCCGATCTCGTTCAACGAACCTGGCGGCTTAAGCCAACCACACCTAGAGGATGGCGGGAACCAAGAATCTATGAACGATCATATAATCCATTCAACCGAACTCGAATCTCCGCCGCTTGAGTATCCACCACTTGAGGCTACCGAGGATACGCATCCCCAGTCTATTCACGACGAGGCTTTGACCAATTACCCCGCGAGCTATTTGGAAGACAGTCATACGTCTCAGCCCAGCCAGATAAAGGAACAAGCACCCCAGCATTTAGCAGCACCTGAAGTAGGATCGCGTTCATGGGCCACAGTCAATCACGGCTCTCAGGCTGCTTTAATCCCTCCACCAGACCGCTTTGGAAGTAGGGATGGCGATACACCAGAACAAGCACTTGTTATTGATGAGAGTGACTCAGAGTCCGATTCTGGGCTTGAACCAATGGCGGTAGAGGATACTGTTAATAGCGGCCGTGGTTACGACCTGGACGCGTATGAGGACGCGGAGGCGGAAGATGAGGTTGACGCGCAGTACTCAGATGATGACGAGCCTGAATATGACGAGGATGAAATGGGTGGCGACTACGATACAAGAAATTATGAGCAACCAGCCGACGATGATGACGACAGTCATGACGATGATCTCAAATCACATCCGTTAGATCCGGAGTTCGAGACCGGCGAGAGTTGGGATGAAGAGGAACAAGAAGAATTCCTCGACGAAGAAGACGAAGGCGAATACGAGATGGTCGAGGAGGCAGCCAAACCCGGCCCTAGACCTATAATACAAGCGACTCCAACAGTAATTGATTTAATCTCATCTTCAGAAGACGAAGGTGAAGATGAGGACGACGAGGAAGACGACGAAGAAGACGAGGACGAAGACGAGCACGGCGGCACTACAGACTTCCAACCGCCGGGCATTCACATCAATTCCGGGGCATCTCCTGGCCGCCAGCAAGCGACCATAGAGAGCAGTCCCCAACGGATCCCATTGAATGATGAAAGATTCGACATTATTTCTCAAGCTCCAATATCTGAGGCTGATAGCGCCTCCGAGACAGGTAGTGAGAGCCATGAAGATGCAGGTTTTGGCGAATATGACGGAGAGGAGGAAGTTGGTGAGGTCGAAAATAGCGAAGAGAGAGAAGACGAAGGAACAACTGGAGATGGAATGAAGTTGCAAGTGGATGAGCAAGGGGAGGCGTTGACACCCGAACTCTCGAACACTGAAGTAAAGCAACACAGCGCAGAGCCAGAAATCGAGCCAAAACATGAAACCGAGCCCAAAGGCGACCAGTCACCTAGCGGCACTCACGATGACGAGAATTTATCAACCCAACAAACAATACCCGCAATCGAATTACACGAAAGCACCAGCATTGAGACTACTTTAGAGGCTCCTGTAGAGGGCTCTGATATCGTACCCCTCTCTGCAGCCGACGGCCTCGAAATGCTTAGTCGTGCGGTTGACGAGGAGTCAATTGCCCATGGTCATAGCGTCTTCGCCGACTCTATTGTGGAGAAAGATGTTGCAGAACCTGTTCATGATGAGCATTCACCAACTGAACCACCCGACGAAGGAAGCATACAAACGCAACATCCCCCCAACGATCAGAGCGGGGTTTCTGAAGCAGTACCGGAGATTCACACGCAAAGCAGCGGAGGATACCAGCTCGACCAAACTGCATCACCGGAACTTGGCACGGAGCATCCACCACCCGCCGTGAGCGATGATAACCTTAAAATCATTGCGCCGTCCTCGCCTCCCTTAACCCAATCATTCCAATCGCACGTTGAAGATGATAAATCCGCATTTGAAGAGATAACACTTATATCAACAACCGAAATAACCACGGCGCAGCTTGCAACTCCTCTAGACACACAATTAACAGATAGTGCGTTGATTGCTACTGCAAACACTTCTATGAACATGGGAGAATCATTCGAGTCGCGCACGACAGTTGAGCATCAAATTCTCGGAGGCATAGAGGGCTCTCTAGAAAAGCCGGTAGAGCATCTTGCGCCGCAGGACATTGCGCCACCGGACACGAACATGGCTATGGACGAGGGCGATGTTGAGCAAGAACGCGATGGTGGCCTATCCATGGAGCCTGAAGCGCAGCTTCCTTCAGAAGAGCCATCTGCTGCTTCATCTCCGGCGGCCAGCTTCCAGACCCAGGTCGATGACGAGGAGCTAGCCTTGCCTAGCGATGTAGAACAAACAAAAGAAAGCGGCCAGCTTCCTCAGAAGCCCTCTCTTGAGTATAACTCGAGCGCATCGGACACAGGCAAGTCTTTCGCATCACACATAGAGCTTGATGAGGAACTTCAAGCCAGCATCCTGGAAGAATCACATTTGGAGGTTGACGAGGAACTTCAGGCTAGTATATTAGAAGACTCTCAACTTGAGCAATATTTCATCCACGGCCCTGATGATGAATATGATGAGCCTGCGCAAATTGATGCAAGCGAGGCCGACGTCGAATCGCAGTATACAGACCAAGCGGAAACAGGTCCGTCTCCATTGCGTGATAACACTCCGTCAATGCAGCTCGCTGAAGAAGTATCTGCACAACTGAGGCGGAATTTCATCGTGAAGGGTAGCATCTCTGGGGACGATTCAGACGCTTCGACGCGCAATGACCCTAGTGTGTCTCTAGCACGGGCAGCCAATGCTTCTAGGAAAAGGAAACGCGGCACATCCACTCCCCTATATCGTCCGCGTAAACGATTATTCGATGCTCGTCGCAGTCCGACCCCCGAGACAGACGACTCGAGTGTAAGACTCGCAAGAGCCTCTCTCACCAGCCAAGGGTCGACGCTCGAAGAAGACAGCTATTCCATGACAGCGGCCAAGCTGCAGTTGGCCCGCCATCTCCGCGATGAGCTTACCGACTGCACACCCTTGAAGGGCTTGCGTCACCACCTGACAAAGTCGCTTGATGTAATCGCAGTTGCGGTAATGCAGCCCCCAGACCCACAGCGAGCTAAGAGCGGTCCGAGAGAGTACATGATGTCGTTCACGATGGCCGACCACACTATTGGGCCGTATGCAGTCGTCGAGGTGCTAATTTATCGCCCGCACAAGGACACGCTCCCAGTGGTCAAGTATGGCGATGTCGTACTTCTCCGGAATTTCACCGTGGTGTCTCTGCCGGAGAAAGGATTTGGACTACGGTCTAATGACGGATCAAGCTGGGCCGTTTTCGATTACCCGGACGAACCGGCGCAGATCCGGGGCCCACCAGTCGAATATAACGAGCGCGAGGCGTTATACGTGGATTACCTGAGAGAGTGGTTTAGGCTCCTCGATGTCAAGGCAAGATCAAAGTTAGAACGGGCGAACAAAGAGATCATCAGTGCGGGCAAGTCCAAGTAGGAGAGGACACTTTGGGGCAAACTATGGTCTAGAATCTTTTCGGCCTTCGTGTAGTGCTATGTAGCAGACGCCTTTCTTATGCGATGTCTAGGGGTTAGTAATGTTGACGTGTAATGAGAAGACGCTGTGCCCTTTCAGGCCTTAAAAGCTTATGAGGGGATTATTCCATGATGCGCTATTCATATGGCGTTATCACTCTACAGGACAAGGCGCCTAGCATGTTTTAGAAATTCCGCCGAAGGCGGCTTCAGTTCAAACTTTGATGACGGGCATCTCAGGGATCTTGCAGCTTAACTTATATGGTACCTAATAGCAATCTACCTGGGGTCGTCAAAACGTCAATTGCTAAAGGCGTGTCTTCTAGTTGAGCATATGGCTCTGACGCAGAAAGGAAATGCGTCGAAGCTCCAATTCAGCGTGCCACCCGTGATAAGTCGTTCAAAAGACTTGAGGTTCTATCCCTACATGGGAATTGGAAATGAGATTAAGGCTTATCTGCAGTATTATTGGACACACGCTAGTATCATGAATAACAAAGTCTATCTAAATCGGAATCGCAGCTAACCGCCGGTAGTCGTAGGTGGCCGGCGTCGGTGTCGATATTATGGGCAAGATACGGGTTCTCGAATGACAAGTATATCGTCCGAATGCAATCAATAATCATTATGCCATCATCCACCTCGTCGGGATGCAGCGCTTGACTTGAAAGGGAGAAGAGCTTCAGGAACGATCGTATGTTTGGGTTCGTACCTACATCGAACAAGCCACCGGTAGGATAGAAATAACTCCTCCGTGTATGACATTGCTCTAAGGCAGCTGTCCACTTGCGGCTTAAAACATCAATGACGTCACCAGTTTAGTTCTTGGGCTTAGCGCACGCCATCGGAAGAGGAAGAACATTTGGACGATTCGCGGTTTGTTTGCTGTGGCAGATTCGCCATAAGGAACGCGGCGACGGTGAGAGCCTGGCGGAGCGTTTCCTCCGCTCGAACTCCTAGAACCTCAGAAAAGGTGACCAGCGGAAGGCGTCGCTCGTGCGTACGGGACGTTTTTTTGGGTAATTACAAAGCAGGTGACCATCATCGCCGGAATCAATCGAGATCGAGATCTAGCAAAATAGCCTCACGAGCACTCTCCGGTTTCATAGGTCAGGGATAGGTGTTCTAGAACCTTTTTGAGGCTCGAGCTTGCGCAGTGTGTCTAGCTTTACCTAGATCCCGGACAAAACGCTCCAGCAGTGCGTAGTGATGCTGTCATCGCGGGAAAAGCCTCGACTAGTGGGCCAATCGGAACATTTCAATTGTAGCTCCACTCCAGTCGAAATTGCTTCTGATTGGTGCTTTGGTACCAAACTGGCGGCTGCAACCCGCCACCAGACAGGAGCTACACCAGGAACAACTTCACGATAGCCTTCCTAGCAGTGGCGATTTACGTGTACCATCAGTGATTGAGCTTTGGATGAGATATGGATGAGAGGTAGGGGACCCCGAATACGATGATGGGGAAATTGTGTCTAAGGGGGAATTGGATTAGCAACAATTATGGCAAAGAGTCAAAATCCCATCTCGGCCGAGGTGATTCGCATGTCTTGCTCTACCTTGTGCTCCCCGAAGAGAATTCGGATGCATATGCAATGACGTCAACCACTCAGGGGAAAACTAAATTCTGCCGGTAAAGGAGCTCCGCGTATGACAGTCGAACACGAAGGACAGTCAAGCTCGCCAATTTCTTCCCCGCGCGCATATGTCGGGTGTAGGCAGGCAGGCGTAAATGACATATGACGTAGTATACTTTGTCCACATGATGGTAGGTAGCTACCTACTGATTCACTACGTTTAGGTAAGGCATTGGGGGCGATGATGGTACGTACTTGCCTTTGCTACCAATCGACTACGCAATCAATATTGTGTGCTCTTGTTTGAGAGCTGACGGGCAGGCACCAGATTAGTATCCATCGTATTGACTGACCATTTGTTTATTTAAACCATCCATCTCCCACCACTTCTCTACCTTTCTCACCATCCATCAACCACCTCAGAAACAGCAACACAAAGCACCACATCTGAACACTACTATCCACAAACCAATTCCTACAAACCAACATCATCATAATGGATAACGTCAAGAACGCCGCCAACTACGTTGCCGACTCTGTCAAGAGTACGAATCCCATCATCCTCCAACCACACTCTCCTAGCCGTTACTAACGCATCGAACAGGCGCCACCAACGCCGGCTCCAAGGAGGCCAACAAGCAGGTCGCCAAGGACAGCGATGCCACTCTCAGCACACGGTAAGTCCACACCTCTACGCCGCAATTAGCGAGGCCATTGCACTACACAGAACATAAGCTGACTCGCCATCAGCGCCTCTGCCGCCAAGGATGCCGTCGGCGACAAGTTCAACCAGGAGAAGAACGACAAGTCGGCCGATCTCCACAAGGAGGCTGCCAAGCACTAAGCTGCTGCTTCACCAAAGCCGAGTGTATGAGTAATGGTTCATGATCAGGCATCTTTCATCGCGTTTCATTTTGGTCGTGGAATGGCACGGGATACGGGTGGATGCTGCCCTAAGAGATTTCTTCACAACAACGCTCCATATACCCCTATGATAGCTTAGAATAAAGCTCCTTGTTCATCACGCTACTGCAGTCTTCCACTATTTATCGTGTAGTGACTTGTCTGCCTAGGTATCTTAAACTGTACTTTATTAACAAATATTTAACTTCTAGCCTACGGCTTATAGGCCATTCTATTAATTCGGCGGTTTCCTCGGCGTCGGCACCATCGCCCTAGCTTTCATCCTCTGTCCCTTTCCTCAGGCGCGGGAAAAGGCAATGAGGCTGCAGTCAAATAGCAGGTGTCCGATTTCCCGGCCGATCCTCTATCTCTTAATACGTTACCTGCATGTTCTTCACTTCCAGAACCCAGATCCTGCGCACATTCTTGCAAGGGTCCCTGTGAACGATCTACTCGAGCCGCCAGGGCCACTCGGCCCCTAGGTGAAACCATGATTCAACAACTTTCCGCGGGCGGAGCGGCCCGTTGCGCGCCAGGGGGTATACGTGGTATTAATTCGTAAGATTTTCGTCTTTCGTTTCCACGGGGCGATCATCTGGCGTCCCGGGATCTTGTTGCTGAGTTCTCTGTATGCATTTGTTACGCCCGCCCGCCCTTGTAGTGTAACGGTATTAGTACATAAGGTGCGGACGGTCAGGCTCGCTCGACCCGATAACGTTCTATCTTTTGATAGTGTCGTGGTATAGAGCTGCACTTCTGTTCCGTGACATGTAGTCATTCACTATTTTCAGGATTGCGGGGGATAGCCGTGAAACGATAGATATGGCCACTAGTATGTAATGACTCGTCTCATGGCTCTGAGTGTTATCGTGATGAGGGGTTGTTTGCTCCCCGTTATTCGTGTTAGCTAATTTTCTATGATGGCGTGGGCCCGCCATGCTTGCGGGCTCTGGAGGATGGGCAGGGAGGTTTACTATCGGAAAGGGATCTATTTAGATATCCTGTATTAACAAAGGATTGATGAGCTGAATGTTGTGTGGTACACGATAAATAGAATAGATAACGAAATAGACTACGAGACGAGAACAACCGCGCGTGTTGTAATAAGAATAATGGTATGTACAATGGAGATGACAACGACGGAAATAGTAGCGAAAATCTCAGAGAAATTCGCAAGCCGTGCAATAATCTGTTATATGCCTGTTAGGCTACAGTGAAATACACATCTTCCAGTCAAGCAGGGTTCTCATACTCAATTGAGCAGCTGCTAAGCTAAACTTCCCACGCCGAAACCTTCCTTTGGAATCTGGTCGACTTTTATTCACATAATCGATGTCGTGGGTAGTTTATATGGTGATGTAATTAGCTGCGCTACAATAATAGTTCATATCATGAGTTTCAGCCCCAAATCTTATTTTTGACGGAAAGCTCGTCTTTTTAGCTAGGGAACCAGCTAACAGAGAACCATATGAAATATAATACCTATCTTGAGTCTACGAAATGAAAATACTTGATTCGGGGGAAGGCGTTCATCAAGCCGCGGGATGATGCCATGCCCCCAATTAAGTACCATCTGGCCGACGCAGTTTACTCTGATATGTAGATTCGTGCGATGCTCTTCTCATTTGTTGTGGCTGGTTCTTAAGTATGTCTTAGCGGCGGTATTAGAGACTGTTTCTATTAGATGAAGTTGGTCGCCATGATTATCTCTTGATTTTCTGATAGTTTCATCCTCGTCGTCCGCTCTGTACTGTTTGTTGTCCCCGGATCTTGGCAAGTAACGAAAATTTCCGTTTTAGGAAGGTTCCTAAAGGACTACGCACGGGCCACACCAACTTAGTGATTTGAGTTTCAGGGGACCGATCTTACGAGATCTTACCCTCAATAAACCGTCGCATTAACAATTTCCTTCTAGGTAGCAACTTTTATGATTTCCCATCTCTCCTTCATATCCGACATTCGCTCTACGGCAACTGCATAGCTGCCGCCTCTCAATTGATCTCCTTCCGGCCCGTCCGAACGCCTCGCCATCATGGATCTCCTCCGAGAAACCCTACCCGCCGATCTCTTCGAGCCGGTCACGCTCTGGTCGCTCGGCTCGACGGTCGCGATCCTGGTCGTCGCCTACGGCCTCTCGCTGTGGGCGCTCGACAGCACCATCTCGAAAGCCCGCCGCTTCCTGTTCATCTGGCATGCCTTCGACGCCCTCATCCACTTCTGCCTCGAGGGCAGCTTCCTCTACCACTGCTTTTTCTCGTGGATCCCCCTGGCGAGCGTCTCGAACCCGCATGCCCTCGCGCCCACTGCCTACAACTTCCTCGGACACACTGACCGCGCCTACGGCCCCCAGGCCGGCGGCGACGCTCCTATGGCTCAATTGTGGATGATCTACGGGAGGGCCGACCGCCGTTGGGCTGGTGCGGATCTGGTATGTTGAACGCCCCCTTGCTTACTGTCTGTGCCTCTCTCGCGCTTCTACCCCTCATTCATCCCCTCACGAGGCTCCCTTACCTACCAATCTGCTTCGCCTCCTACAGTCATTCAGTAGGACTTGACTGACAATTCGCTTTCCCCCGAATAGGCCGTGATTAGTCTCGAGCTCCTGACCGTCTTCATCGCCGGCCCGCTGGCAGCCTACGTCTCATATGGCATCGCCAAGAAGAAGGAGAGCGTCAACGTGCTCATGGTCGTCATCGCGACGATGGAAATGTACGGCGGCTGGATCACATTCTGTCCCGAATGGCTCGTCATGAACTACAACCTCGACCTCAGCACCTTCATGTACAAGTGGGTGTACCTGGTGTTCTTCAACATCCTCTGGGTCTTCATCCCCCTGTATGCGTGCTACATTGGCATCTCCGATATGAACGATGCCTATGCTGTCAGGGCTAAGGTTAACGCTTCGAAGAAGGCGAAATAAAAATCGGGTTTTAGGGAAGGATGGGACGGGATGGGTCGGCGAGGGTTTGGTATTTCCAGTGCAGGTACTGGTCGTATTTTAGCAAGCGCCTCTGTTGGACGGTCTTATAAATGGCGATTGAGATTTTCAATACTGGGTTGCATGGTATTCAATAGTGTTTGGAGCACGATGGTTAGAGCTCGAGATTATTCTTAGGAATGACGTAATTTAACCTTTTTCATCCGAGGAAGTTCTTTTAGTATAATTAGCCACCCCAGTCAGTTGCCGTCGTGGATCGTACCTAGTTCTACCTACCTAGGTAGGTATTAACGACCTCGGCGATAGAGAGCGGCAGCAACACTACAAGTACCTAAGGTACCCTAATGAGGAGAGCCCCTACCAGACTTTTTTTTTGTACTTGCCGCTACGAGCTTCCTCCCAGGGTCCGGGGACGAACCGCATCGCTCCACTATCTCCCCCGCGGACCTGGATCCCTTCGATTCAAGCTAAGTCTTATCCATAGGTCTTTAGCAAGAGCCGTTGTTTCATATTATCTTACCTTAATATTTGGATTTCTGCCTCGGCGCACTCTGTACAGCTAAATATCTCACCCCAGCGTCATGTCTACAATGGGATTGTGAAGCACAACACGATCGTTCTCATGAGTGAGAAGATGATGCCCTATTGACTAGAGTGACGACGGCGCCCGACTTCACGTGCGTACACCCACACTGGAAGCATGATGGGGGTTGGCATGGCGCCGGCGTAATCCCGATTTTTGATCATTAAAGAAGACGGTAACCTATCGACCAGGCATCTCTTTCTTGAGACCCCGTTACGGTATGTAGCCTGGTTATCTAGGTGCTCTACGCAGATCTAGGAACGATCGGCCCGAACGATCAATCTATCTAATCTAGTATCTCTCAAAAACCCACGTTTTCCTCATATCTTCTGGAATAGACTCCAGCAGTTTCATTTCCGCCTTCTTGACGGTAACGTATCGCTCAACGACCTCTCTCCCAAGTAACTCAACCATCACATCGTCGCCCTCGAGAGCCTCCAAGGCCTCATTAAGGGTGCGAGGGAACTGCGTCGTAATGCCCAGAGCGGCCCTCTCCTCACTGCTCAGCTTCGCGGGGTCGACGGCACAGTCGCGCCACGTGAACTCGGCGCCCACGGTGCCGGCCGCGATGAGCGCCGCTAGTGCGAGGTAGGGATTCGCGATGCCGTCCATGACCTTGACCTCCCAGTGGCTGTCCTTGCACTGGCGCAGCGGCGCCTCCTTGTTGTGGACGCCCCACGCCACCCAGCGGCCCCCGGCCCACAAGCTGTCCACCATGCGCTCGTAGCTCGTCGGGTGGCCGTTCGTCAGCGCGAACACGGCGCGGAAGTGCGACAGGATGCCCCCGTAGAACCGCTCGTACACGCGTGGCAAGTCGCCATCTGCGGACGTGATGGACATGTGCGTGTGCGCCCCGTTGCCGATGAAATTGGGAAATGGTCGTGGATGCAGCGTCACGCGCAGCCCGTGGCGCGCCGCGGCGCTCTCGATTATCTGCCGCGCATGTAGGAGCGTGTCGCAGGCTTCCAGGGCTGTCTGTGGCGAGAGGACGATCTCGAACTGTCCCGGCGCGCTCTCGGTGTGGAATTGCTCAACGATGATGTCCGCCTGCTCGAGGGTGGATAAGATCTCGTCGATAACCGTGCCGACGCCCCCTTCGGCGCCCCAACTGGCGAGGGCCCGCGCCTGAGACCAGCCGTGCCCGTCTGTGGATATCATCCGGAACTTGTCAATGCTTCGTGTTCGCTCGAGCACGGTGAACTCGACCTCGAAACCGACCAGAAACGCTAGGCCGGCATCCGCCGCTTGATCCATGACGCGACTGAGGATGCCGCGGGGACAAAGAACAGCCTTCGAGCCGTCCTCTTCGTGGAAAAAGCCCCGGCAGCTGATGTGCTCAGGCGCCGGGCCATGTCTCAAGGTTGTCCAGTCCGCATGTAACATATATACCCCTGTGCCCGTGACGCCTGGGGCCATGTGGTCGTTGGCAAGCATCCCGAGACTCGGTTTGGCGACTGAGACGGTGAAGGGTTTCGGGTCTGTTGCGTCTCGAGACTTCTCGATGTGTTCCCAGACCCGGTCGATGGGGATCACGCGGCACCGAGCGGACGACGTGTAGTCGTGCCAGTATACCCGCAGATATCGCGCCCCCGACAAGCGGATCCAGTCCGCGATGGGGACCGCGGGGCACCGGGCGATTTTCCTGACGGGCATTTTCTGGATTGGCCCGGTGCTGTCTGGCGGCGTCACGCCGTTCGTGGGGTTTGTTTGTGCTACCATTGTGCGAATTGCGTGTCCTACACTTAGCGTGTGCTATTCTAAGCGGTCTAGGTCTCGTACACGAACAGTTCTCGATGCACACGCGATGTTGTTAAACTCACACAAATCTTTCAGAAGTATTCGAGAATATAATCAGTCAGATAGCCGAGTGAATGCTACGTGGCAGGTCTTATACTAAGCTATAAGCTAGTTAGGTCTTACCCAGAGGTAAGGGGTAGATAACGCCCGACAGTGTCTCACCTACATCTGCAACTACGACGCGTAATAGCGGCCGTGCTCGTACAACAGGAAACCAATTGCTCCAAATTTGCGATAATGACCTATAGTATGTCACCCGAGGCTATCATATCATCGATTCCTTTTCACGTATCTCAGGACTGCAGCTTATTTCCATCTCGGAGCCAATCAGCATTGTCTTATTGCTGTACACTGTTATCGGCACTGGGGGTGCTCATCTACGCATGTACATAGGTAGTTAACCTAAAGAACTCGATAACACCAGTAGCACTTACAAGTTGCGTATGTAGAACCTATATCATGTAGTATATTTCTACCATATGTAGCAACATCAAGCATTTCCGGTGACTCGCCGGCCTGATTACCTCAGTTCTAGACCTACACTAGCAGGGAATATGCCGTAGTGCCGTCCAATCTATTGGTATCCCGTGCGGCTGATGGCTGGTGCGTGGGGCGTGATCTACCGGTACCAGTAGCTTCACCCTGAATACAGTACACGCATCTAGGTACTTTAGGTGGCGCAGTCCAAACCCCTGGTTACATCGTTTTCTAACAAACTTATTTACAAACCACTTGAGGCCCTTCCAAGCTCATTACTATGTCTTTTGCAATAGCACACTGTCTAAAACACACAAAGAAGAAGAAAAAGAATATCCCCAGACCAGACTACGCATAGTTACCCATGTTCCGGACCAACCCGGGGACGTTGGTCTAAGTCATTTCATCTTCTGGCACCAGTTGCTATAGCGGCTCGGCGACAGTACCTCGAAGATTAAGATAGACACCACTAAAGGGGCAGTATCGCCAAGATAGAATGAGCTACCTACTAGGCAACTGAAAGGACTTCATAGCTATTGCCTGATTTCAGGAGAAGAACCATACTGCACCGCTAAGGAAAGTAAGTAATAAAAGATGCCATTGAAGACGGCACCCCGATGGCTTTTGTGTACGAGAAACGAAACTCGCTAACTAGACTTCGATGTGTTGTCTATTCTTCGTGCAACGATCATTTCTGCGACCGTTGGCCGCCGATTAGTTACTAAGATAGCCCTCGAAACCCTCCGACCTACCGGGTTTTCCTTAGGCTAGTCGAGGATTCGCTCATATGCTCGATATATAGTCTTCAGCGGCGCCGCAATAGTTATCTATAGATTAGTAATACCACTTTAGATAATAGCTGCTCGACCACTCATGGCGCATTAGTCTTCGGCGCCGAAGATATGGACGACGACGTCTTAGTTAGGATTCTTTGAGCATGATACTTCAAGTAGGAGCGCAAGCTGCATCCGTCTATCAACCGCGAAATAGTTGCTGTTTATTTTGCCAAGTCTAATACGCTGACCGCATCTAGCTTTGCAACAGCGTCAAATAGAGCTTACCAATCAGCCGCGGCTTCGGCGAACTCTTGCTCCGGCCGAAACCACCGCGACGTAGAATCAAATACCTCTAGCAATGTTAATAGTAATCCCAAAATCAACCTTAACAGTTGCCGTAAGGTCGAAGGACCGAAACATAGTAAAGAAACCAAATCTTCAAGATCTATAGTGTATGACTAGCGTTCAAGGCCACCATGAGTGGAAAATGATGACGTTGTCGGGCAAGTTGTATTTGAACGCTATTAAAGACATTTTAAAACGCGGCTATTCCAATGTTCTGATTGTAAAAGTGCGGTAATTAATATATACCGCACACAATTTAGCTAGAAAGTAGCGCAGTGTTAGTCAAAAGAATAGAGGATATTGTCGATCGAACTAGGAAACTATCTACTCACTCGTTCTGTAGGCCACCTCTATTAACTCCAAAAGGGTCTCTTCTACAATTAAAGATTCGTTCCTTAAGGCGGAAAGTTTTCGCTACGCTTGATCGCAGCAAATATGTTGGCAATGGCAACAAGAATGGCAACAAGAATGGCAATAAGCCGCCGACCGAACGCCACCCGGCTCGGCATCGGCATCAGCAACGTGATCAGGGCGCTTTCTCCCAATCAGATTTTATTATGAAGTCTTAGTCAGCGAAAGGAATAGCTTCTCATCACAACCTACCTCTAGACGTTTGAGAGTTTATTGAACGTGACATCCGCACGCTAAAGAAATAATGAAGTTCTCAGGTTGTAGTGACAGCGTTAGGAAAGCTCATCTACCTACGGTGCTAGTCTCAGACCATCCCGGTCCCCAGTGACAACATCAGGAGTTTCTTACCCCTAGGTTAAAGTTGTCCTAGGTTGTTCCTTTCTTTTCAGTGCTAATAGGTGGAATCATGCATCGTTCCTATTATCTACTGGGATCGCCTGTAGACAACATCATGTAGGAAATTGTCCCTGCGATATTACCGTTCCCCTACAGAACTGGTCTTGCAAGTAGTTAGCGAATAGCCTATCTACCCCTGAATAGTTAATACGTTCTTAAGTTACTATGGTTGTTAAATACCGCTACCTCGGCCTCCTTATACCTTGACTAACATTCCAAAGTCCTGTCGAAAAGAACACAAGTTGGTAAAGATCCCCGGTACAGAACGTAGCAGCCAGACGACTGCACCGTGGGCCAGGACTATCACAGGGCATATAGACAAAGAAGACTGTTCCTGTATATAGTTAGATGACACCCAAAGGTAACTTAGAAGAGCTTCGCGTAATGACAGTAGCCTATCACCCGCCTCAGGCATAGGGTTCCCAGGACTCCCAATTAAATGACATGCTAGCAATAGTTAGCTGGGTAGGTATTTATAAGTACATTTTCTATCCTAGGGCCTAAACGATTTAACTGTCCTTAATCCCTTTCAAACATTTTATTACTTACACTTAGTATTACCTGGCTAGTTTCAGTAATTATCAATTACCATAGACATATTTCTCCTGTCGCGTACTAGAGTATATATATATAGCGTTAATTCCCTAACGGGTTTAACGGTGCCGCTTTTCCTCCGTCACCTACCCGTCTAGGGAAGTTAACCCTTCGCATCTGTCTAACCCGCTCTCGGAGAAAAAAAGGGTCGGCCGAAGCCCTTGGCAGACCACCTCCCTGGTATCCCATCTGTCTGTTTCATCCACCCGCGGCGCTTTGAAAGCGCCTAACGCCGGCCTAGAAAACGCGAGCCGTCCCTTCACCGCCGTAAGTATTCCATTTCCATTTTCGCTGACATCCCAGATAAACTGGGGCTAAGGGAAATTCTTTGGGATACACGATAGCTTAGCATTCTTGGTATCTGCTAATAGGGCCGGGGCAGGCTTCCGGAAGGGTTAGGCACATGTATAATAGGACACTATATGACTAAAGGGCTTAGGGTGCTCGGGATGTTCATTGCACTAAACATTATTAATCACCCTATTACTGTACTGCTACCCCAGCGTTACAATTTATGGGAACAGTGGAAATCGAGTTGGGAAATATTCCGAGTAGGCATCCGCCCGGAGATAGCTTTGTCAGCGAATACCTATCTCCGGGATATTGTTGGTTGGTGAAGAATCCTCGCATGCTCACTCACACACACGCCGGCCAGTTGCGAAAATGAGCAACAAAGCTTATGATGTTGGCATGTCGGTCTAGCCAACGCGGAGATTAGTGTAGATTCATGCGGGTGCATAGAACAGGGAATGTAGGACTGTGACTCAATCTACGTACCTACCCTTGTTAGGCATGTTGGATATTCTGTGCTGTGAGCGGAGTTCTAGAGTCTTTGCAGTATTACCAACATAACATAAACTCCGTCGGACGTGAATATAAAACTATTCGTCTTAGCCGCAGATAGATACTTTGAAATACCACACTATTTGTAGCCTCACTCTTACTTGACTCTTACTACTTCCTGTCTGCTATACTACAGCCTAAACGCCTTTGTTGAAGTCCTCGAACTCACAAGCAACATGCATAGCACCAAAGTCCTCTCGATAGCCGCCCTCGCTGGCACTGCACTATCCCAGTCATCCGACAGTGCATTCTGTAGCTCTGCCATGAGCTCCATCTTCGCCACTATCATTGCAGAAGCACCGACGACGCCCGCGGACATCCTCTCCTTCATCGCCACTGCAACTGGAATTCCACCTCTTCCTACGACCTTCGACCCCTCGGGACACCAAGACCAGCTGTGCGCAATCGCGACGGCGCTGCCAGCGTCGCTCAAGCCCGAGTTCCAGAGCTTCGCCGCGAACCTCCTCAACAGTGGCAAGTCGTACAGCAGCGAGCTCGTCGAGTTCATCACCGACTGCGTCCCCCAGCCTGCCGCCGCCAGCATGACCAGCTACATCGACTACGTGTTTCACGCTACTGGTAACATCTGCACGGAGACGGCTGCCCCTGGCAGCACCAGCGCGTCGAACGGCACTTACCCGACCGGCACCGGCGCCGTAACTCCCACCGCTACCTCGTCCGTTCTAATCCCTACGGCTGCTGCCGTCAGGCCTACAGGTGCCCTATTGGGCGCCGCTGCCGTGGGCGGTGCGATCGGCGCTGCGGCCATGCTGTAAACAGTCTCGCTCATTCGTAATGGAGACTAGATCAATCTCAACTTGGCCTTTGGTCTCCTTATCGGAAAAGCTTTAACTCAAACGATGTATAAAAGATTTCTGCTCGATGCGTCTTTTATTTATTCCAGATAAGGCATCACGAGATCTTTTTTTACACCAGTTTCCGATTAAGGGCAGGGGCAAAAGTAGGAGAAGAGGGGTCAACATTAAGTTCATTCAAACGCAATAATCTGTATATTTAAGTAAATAGGGATTAATTAAACGCACAGTCCCATTTGAACTAATTTCTGTCGTGTTATGTAAGAGTGCGCCGCCTAGTGGGTCATAGATAGATAGTACGAAGGCTTTTACACTAACTCTACCTCGTTTATGTGAAATACGCATTTCGGTTCAGTATATGGGAATTGACGGTTTAATTTGTGGGATATATCCTCCTTGTTCTGTTGTATGAATGTTCCGTAAGCATAGCTCGATTTGTGGCCAAGGGGACTAGTTGAACAGAATGATGTAAGATGGTGACTGGCAAATTTTCATTAGTAAGCTAGCATTGCTCTCGTCACTGAATCGAAACCTCGTTCTGAGCGGAATTCCGAGTAGCCTCTATCGTGGGATAGCCTAGCGCCTCGAGATGGGCCAAGTCTGACTCTCATGGTGTCAGGTGCTTACTCAGAGGTCTGAGGCAAACTATCGAGATATGTCCTTGTTCTTCACTTTAAAACACATTCGTATACCAGGGACCAGTTTCTCCTCCCCGTTGACTATCACATGTTTTGACAACTCAAATTTCTCTCTAGGTTCGTTTCCACCCTTTAGATATCGTTGACCAAAATGCCGTGCAAGGATCGGCCAAAATGGCCGGTCCCGGCGGCATAAGTCCCGCACAAGGGACGAGATCTGCAACTCCTAGGACTCAATGTAATCCACGGCGATGACTGCTTGTAGCATGAACTCTCGTATTCTTCCAAGTTTAGGTAAGAACCCTCGCTAGAAAACCATGCGAACGTCATTAGGTTTCATTATTCAACACCACTCTGGACCCATTACAGACCGAGTCCCGAGGCTTATAGCTATTTCAGGGAGCGATTTAGCCCGGCTCCTCCCTTGAGGGTGTTTATCACACAAATGCAAGCGATCTTTCGTAAGGTAGAGGTGCATGCGCTTGAGGCTTTCCCTCGCATAGCTGAGGCTTCGAAAACGAAAATTAAACGCGCGCTGTGAACCTTATCTTCATTCGAAATATCACATACTAGGAAAATGGTTAGATCTTTAGCACCTCTAGAAATGGGAAGCTGCGCAGTTCGATCAAGAGCTAAGGGTACATGAGGCATTCAGAGGCGTTTCAAGTGAGGAATTTAAGAATTAAGGAAGAGAAGGAAGCGAAGAGATGGGGGCGAATATAGAATACTTACTGAACCAAGCCACCATTGGTATTTATTAGAGATAGATGCCGAACGCGTTGCGTGGAAAGCGTAAATCCGGTTTCATTGACGCATTGCCTCATTTTTATCGTTCACTGATCAGCACAGAAAGGATGCTTATATGCATAGACAGGGGGGGGGAGGAGTAGCGACATCTGCAGTATCTAAGATAAAACTTCATGTAGGCTAGCTAGTACATGATGGCTTCAAAAAAAAAAAAAAAAAAGCCGGCGATCGCGCCTGCTTCAGTCATTCCATACGAGGCGTCCAACTTTCTTGCCAATAATTAACAGCATAACTAAGTAACTGACTACCATGCAAAATATACACAGCGCAGTCACATATCGCAGGATTACTCGTGCACAGCGAAGCCTATGCAGGGGGTTGCTTTTCCTACTATATGTGTCTCAGCCGACAGGTTTCTGTCAAGGCCAAACACTGTGGCGTTGCCTAAGAAGCAGGACAATAAATCAGCGAACACTTGGCCTCGCAGCAGGCTCAGGTTTAAGGCGGCGTAATTATATAATATATCGAATCGAGATACCGCAATCCTATTCTCGTTTCTAACCTCCTAGCAACAGTACTATTTATTACCGAATGCACAATCTGCGTCAGCACAGTAAACATGGAAACAACATTTGACGACGGCCTTTCCGCTACGCAATCCGCCTATCCGGTGTTCATAGGAGTATGGACAAATTGGTCATATGGGAAGATTAGTATGTTCTTTTTCCCTCTTGTTCTACCTCTCTCATGATCGAAGTGTCTTTACCAAATTCTGTTTAATCAGCATACATTTCTCTAGATAATGTGATTTACACACTCTTTACACTTGGTCTCTTTACTCCTATTTTCTGTCACGCTTAGCTTCTAACATAGCTTAAAACAGCGGGCGCTACTTTGACTTTAACCCAGAGAGATGGAAATCTTCTTATTGCCTTTGTTGCTTTGTTTGCTTCTATGTTGGCTGGCCATGTTTGGAAAATTATCCGGTTCGGACTTTATCTGTGTTGCACTTCGCCTGAGGCTCGCGATGCTTTATATCATCAGCAACAAGCTCTATTGCGCAACAGTTCTACTGCGGGGGGTAGCGCTTTCACATTGATGGAGCTTACTTGGGCGTGGCGCCGATCCACTCGCCGCTGGCGCTTCGTACCACTGCTTATTTTCACAATAGCGCTTGCAGTTCTGCTCGGCCTCGCGTCTGGTTTCAGTTCCCGCGTCGCAATCGGCAACGAGGTTCTTCTCTTAGGGAACAACTGTGGCATACCGATAGGGGCAAGGGGGGTTAACATCACCTTCGATTTAACTAGTTATAGCCCACTGATAGCTGATTTCACGACGTCGGCTGCTGCTCTGGCATCACAGTGCAATTACAACAATTCTAGGGGTATAGCCTCATCTGGTTGTGGAACATTTGTAAACCGACGGCTGTTAGGGAAAACTGATGAAAATGCGACATGCCCTTTTGGAGACCTCTGTCGTAGCAAGAGCGGCAATATACATTTCGATACAGGCCTTCTCGATAGCCACAAAGACTTCGGAATCAACGCTCCGGAGAAGGAGAGATTCTTGTGGCGCAGAACCGCTCATTGCGCAGTTCTCCAAACCGATGGCCACCAAACTCTAGTTAATATATCTCAGGATAGATCTTATATTCAGTATTCGTACGGAAATAACCCTGGGGGCAAGTATACATATCTTGCGTCGAACGACTCCGACTACCTTAGCAGAGTTGTCGCCGACAATACGGCCTTTGCCGACTACACTATTGGGTAAGATTTTATGTTCATCTAATAGTTCCATACACTAGCCTGACTAACGCCCGCATGGAACACTTTCCGCTGTGTTCGGGAACGGATCGCTCCAGGGATCGAGCTCATTCAACCCAATACCAGAACTAAGAAGTAGCGGTGGCGATATTGACATATATTTTCTTTTGGCCAATGGCTTGCTTTTTACAAGGAAAACTCTCGATCCATGGTATCAAGCAACACATAAATTAGGTACGATCAGCTCTGCCGACTCCAGTGGCACCAGAATCGGAGGGAGAATAGATGTGTATGGCCAAGACCATCCAGGCTCCCCACTCGCTTGCACGCAAAAGCATCAAATATGTACTACTACCCCAGATAGCACCCAGCAAAACCACTGCACACCGCTAGGATCCTGGGCAGACACACGATATGCGGCCCTTGCTAATTCCACGGACCAAGCGTCGGCCGATCGCCTTTCTTGGTCTCTTGGTTCTCTGACAAGCTACCAATCTTCCGCCGGTGCAGCAGTGGGCGTGCTAGGCCCACTATCATTACTCTCGAGGAAGAGTCTTTTGCTAGGATTTCAGGGGCCTCTACCTAACGACCAGTGGAAACGCGATGTAGAGTATTGGTATAACATTGAAATGGTATCCTGGAACAAAGCGGTTGTAGAGACTGCGATAGGGCTCCCGTCCTCGTACCCTGAGGCGTGGATTCAACGACCTGTAAAGGGGGTGGAGGTTCAACTTTGTCAGAGTCAGGTACTGTATTATCGTTGAGTTACCCCTCAAACATACAAAACACCAACAGAAACACTGGCTGATGTGTTTCATCTTTTCGTTTTAGAAAATAATTAGTACATCACACATATCCTTCAGCGTCTTGGGCCTTACGCTGCTGCTGGCTGGGGGATCATTCCTTATAGTCATATCTTTGTCCATTGAGCACCTTGCTCGGTTCCTTCAATCTCACGCTAAGCTTGACCAATACGGTCGACTGGAATGGGTATCCAACGGCACCCTCCAGCTGCAGCGTTTAGCACATGAAGAACTGGGATTTGGTGAATGGACAGGTGGTGACGGAACAGTGCCTACTACTACATCCCTCACCCAACTAGCCCAGCTCGATACTTCCGATTTGAAGCATCCGAGGTTATTACAACTTGATGAAAGAAAGGAGGAGAGCCGCCCGCCTAGCCCGATTGCCGGTGAAAATGACGCTGAAGAGGAGACTATAATGACTGAACAGACACAAATGATACGCTCTCTGTGGACCGACTAGACGGGTGCAGGGAATACCCACTAGTTGCTCCGAACACACTACTTAGATCCTGTTTTCAGAGCTTTAATGGTATTACAACGTTGAAACCGGCTTGGACATAAGGATGAAGGGTCGATTATTAAGGCCATGTATAATTCAACGGTATTATGGAAAACGAAAAGGAGGCGTTATGGTAGTTTCTGTAGTCGTAAATAGTGATTTTAGATTTACATTATGGACCCTCGAGTAAAAAGCAGAATATTATCCTAGTACTTTGTTCGTAGATGGAGTACTGAGCTTCTGTCTCAATACCTACCTCAACTATGCTCTCGGATACGCTATTATCGATCAAGACGTCGTGTTTACGATACTCGAATAGTTCATATTGTAGTAGGAAACTCAACCATGCAAGGCGGGATGATAGGCCTAATATGCCATGTAGAAAAGCTACTTGGTTTCATAGAAAGCTAACCGCGTACCAGCTAGCTGATTGGCATAATACCGGATACCCCTGATGGCTCATTGGTAGGTTATGATGGTGATACTATTTTACGAGAAGTTGTTTACACCAAGCTTGGGCTTGCCCCACGCATACCAAGCTGAGAGTACCATCACTGATCGTAGTCCTTGAGTCTGTAAGCACCTTCTGGCGGTTTGAGGCCTCCCTGTGTGCCCAGCGGGGGCGCCCTAACCCCGTTATCGGCCACAAACTGTTTTATGATATCGTAGTTACCACATGTGTGAGTACGAACGTTCTCACCCGTCAGCTTCCCGCTGTTCTGATACCATAGAAAGGGCACTGATCCGGAATTAGTTGTCTTATCATCCAAAATAGGGAAAGCTAGAGTCATAACATACCGATACCCAAGTCAGCTGTGCACGCGATACGCCGGCGAATTATTTCGAGGCAGTGATCTAGACGGGCGTTCAGCATGATAATCATTTGCACAGTGTCGAGCTGGAAAAGTGTATCTCACCAATATGCAGAATGTCCCAATCTTCCAGCTCAGGAGGTACGCAAAAGGGCGGCCTGCAGGTTGAGCGAGTGTGCTCCTTGTTGTAGTACAGGTTTCTGCGCAGCATATTGACGCAGTGCATCTCGTGGACGGCCTCAGGCAATACAGGATAGCCAACCATGCCAAGATCGGGCCTATCGACGTAAGCGTGCCGCTCAGGGTCAATATCTGCTGCTGCGGCATCTTCTTTCGGGATCATGATAAATCCTCCGTCTAAAATAGTGAGATCAGCGCCTATAGTTGAGTAATAGATTGCAATCTAGGATTTACCGGCTTGTGTATATTCAGCCCATACCTCATCTGCCTCGGTAGAGTTGTGCTTTCGCCAAGGGGTACCGTCTGGGTAGAATGACACGTTGAGCACTTGTGGCTGAGGTTCCCTTGCTAGATGTACCAGGCTCGGCGCAACACCTTGTGGAGGTTGATTGACGCATAGTGTATGTGACTGACGAGTTGCCAGGAGAAAGAGGGCGGTGCCGAGGGTGATGATGTTGGTGATGCCGAGTATCACAGGTATCGCCAGAGAATGTTTCCGCCAGCTCTTCGACGTCGTTCGTCTAGTGAGCTCTCTTGGCTCAATCTCTGACCAGTGTTCTTTGGGGAGGAGCCCTTCTGTATCCTGTTCCGTAGGATCCCTCATGGTTTACACATCTAGGCCATTACGGCGTAGAAAGAGAAGAACGAGCACATGCTTACGAGCCTCAAGAGAGGCCAAAATGGAAATTCCTTGCCCGGTACGTCACACAGCAAGTAGTCATTACCACGAGCTATGATTAGTAATTTTTCCTTGTCGCTGCAGTGGAGCACGCGTACTAACCTAGTCGTCTGTGCCGCAGTTCTGCACTGATATCGTCAACTGTTGATCCTTCGGAGACTCCACATATCCTGCGTCTTAAAGCGGCAAGTAGATATCGAGCGGCGGCTAACGGGCTACTGGAGAGTTATTGCTTATAACTTCAATTTTCTAGTCAGTGTGGTCACAGCATGCACACTCAAAGTCATGCTGAATCTATCTGACGGCTTGACTGCTTGATTTTTTTTACCCTTCCGGTTCGCTTTCTTGCTATTTCGAAGTCGTAGCAGATCGCAATGAAAGGAACCTCCGAGTACGAGCCGCTCCCTAACGACGTGGGCGTGGAAGTGCCTCCGACACGCCGGCGCAAAGAGAAATGGAATATTCTCTCATTCAGCATCGGCTGCGCGACTGCTTTTGCCCTCAGCGCCATTTTTTTAACTCTGCGCGGGGTGCTTTCTGTCCCGAAGACAGCGGCAGAGATAGAGGCCGAAGAGTGGAACTATTGTGGACGTTCTAGCGACGTCGCTAGAGCTCGAGGATGTAAAATGGAACCTATGTTCTATGGATGGATGCCGGCCAAATGCGTTTTTGACGAGCTCACCCAGTCTCTACCCATCTTTGAGGACCGGAAATACTACAGCGATAGGAACATGACGCAGGAGCTGCTGCCAGAGCAACTTTGGGCTGGCGAGTACAAGCTGGCTTATACGTCTCGGTAAGCCAACATTCTACTATCCTTGTGCCGGAAATAAGTTTCTAACGGCATTGTGCGTAGTTATCACGACGAGCATTGTCTGTTTCAGTGGAGGAAATTGCAGTATGCAATGGCTAACAGGATGGACTTTATCGACAACAAGACGATGAGCCTGGGTCACACTAATCACTGTGCAGACCAGCTCTCGGAAAGCTGCGAGCCCAAGACGGGCGGGGTCGCTGAGATTGAGCTCGGATTTTACCGTTGTCGGAAAACAATATGGTAGACATTGGGTTTCGGTGGCAATCACGAATCCGGCTATAGTTCAGAGGACATGACGTGTTCTAGGGATATCATATTAGTGTGTGAGCTAGTCGCCGGCTACCTAGAATCCTCTATCAGACCCCATGCAAATACGGACTATCTTAGCCTACGACTTGTATGTTATAACTTCTCTTACGTGGATTAAGTGGCTTTGATACCGCCGACGGGGACAGGATGCCCAAGACAGAAACCTGTTGTGAGACGGGTGTAAACGAAGTTTCATAAGCATGGACCTAAAGCTTATCCTCATTGTCGGTAGTGTATCCATTCTGGCGGGGTTGTGCCGCAAAGATGCCTGATGTCCTCCCTGGCCAACTATAAGACCTTCCTTTTCCGTCCATTTTTCCATTTCAATTGATCCAGTATGATGTATGCAGTAAGATCTGTCGGTATGGAATCATGGCCTAGAAGTTGAACTGTAGAGGGCCTGGCCAATCGTATAACAGCGTTTAATCCGTATAGACGTCTTGCTGCTTTAACAACTCCACATGGTATATAAAAATGGACGGGCGCATCACGGGAACATGCGAACTTCTATATCCACATTGCCTACTTTATGGGAGTATGATGCGATCAGTCAAGGGCGTGCCAATTTGTAAGCGCTGGATGGATAGTCACTCACCCAATATGAGCACTTGGTTGAGCTGTTGCGTATCCACATGATCGCAGCATCGTGCCAAAGTACTGCAGACAACATCGCGTTGGACCAGGTACCCGGTACAATCCAGGCTCGCTATTAATCTTCCTAGGACCTAGTGCAAGTAAACAAGAAGGGAAGGTGTTTGAGAGGACGCGGGGTCTGTCTGATCCCGCAAGCATCTGACTCCTCTAGTCGTCTATATAAGTGTAGAAAATCTATCGCCAGATCAAACAGCAAGCCAGCGACTTACATTCACATCCTTCACTTCTATCAAAATACCAGAAAGCCACCATGAAGACGTTCGTGCTACTCGCCGCTCTTGCTACACTCGGCTTGGCTGCCCCAACAGCAGGTAGGTATTATCTCACACGAGGGTAAAGACTTCTGTGCAGCAAAGAACTGACTCAAACTGTAGTTAAAGAGGACAAGCGAGCCCTGGCTGACAGATCCAACTTCGACGGCATCTACATTGGTCCAAGCGTTGAAGGAGAGACGGCAGAAAAGCGAGCCTTGGCTGATAGATCCAACTTCAATGGTATCTACATAGGGCCTAGCGTTGAGGGCGAGACGGCAGTCGAGAAGCGTCAGTTTATAGGCACGTACGTGCCCGCCGGCGAAGAGGGTGAATCAGCGGCCTAGATGTGCTAGCGAAAGAGTGACGCTCCGAGTAGCTCAAGACGAGGACTGCTATGAGGGAATCAGTGAGGCAGGTTTCTTTCTCACACGGAAGGGAGGCCATGGAGAAAAACATATTCACCCTCTTGTAATATCATCAGGTTCCTAAGAGGTATACGATGAAGAATAGTACTAGGGAGTCGACATTATCCTCAATGTTGGGACTGCTGCTATCGTTTTATGCCTAAAATTTGGCGGGGCGTCAAATGAGGCTGTGAGGCGAATTATTGAGTGCTAGAAGTAGACACTTAGAGTAATTAGCTGTCTTGCTGCGGAACCTTGCTCCTCTACAAGCTACCACACCAAATCCCTGTTAATGCAAAGCGGTTCACCCTATGTATTCTCTATGCGGTATTCACTAGGCACGCTAGCGGGTGCCATGAAGAGGAGAGGGAGTTCCGGCTTCGACAAAGTAAATTATAGACCGCTAGGTTGTCTGGGCGGAAGCGCTATCGACACTCGTGAAGTCAAACTGCACGTCGTGAAGAACAGACGGTGGAGATAGGATCCTGTGAGAAAAGAGGTCCACAGTTTTTCCGTTCAAAGCTTAGAAAATACCATGTTGCATAATAGACCCTCGGACGGGGTAGGTTGCAGTTGCCAGCGAGCGTAGCTTGCGCGTCTATATAATATCGTGGTATAAGGCATATAGGTCTTACTACACCGAATAGAATAATTGCTAATGAAATGTCAGTTCCAATCTTTACGTCTGAAAAAAAAGGGTAGGAAGGTCAAAATGTAATAGGGTCGCTTACGTAGTAGTATAAAGGGTAATGCGATAGACTTCAAAAACTGACGTGAATATATATTTCTAGTTATGGGTATCGTTTCGTTCTTTTAAATCTTGCCGCGAATATTAAAACTTCGCTAGCAGGAATTAGCTTTTTGGAGTACAATCCACAGAAGTGTAACAAATAGATGGATCTTCGCAGATGTAGCCAAACGTTGGATTGAATCTATACGTAATTTAAACTTTCTATGTGACGGCTGCCCAAGGATCTCTCGCATCAAGTGTAACACGCTGTAAAAAGGCCCGGATATACTCGTCACTCTCATTCATTCTATTTTGATATAACTCTCGACCCTTTTGCATTCCCCGCCGTGTTCTTCCAAACGTTTCCCTTAGCGAGGGTTTTAAACTTGCGCCATCAGAACTATCCTCAACCAGGAAAGATTCGGCGAGGAGGTCTTGTAGTTCGGGGTCCAGGTTAGGAAGCGCCCTTTTATCAAAGAGACCGGCTGCCATCGTAACCATTCCGTTCCATTCCACTGCATAGAAGCCCGCATTATTAGGCAGAATTCGTGGATTGACCAAGTCTAGCATTAGCTTTGATCAATTTTATTAGTGAAAATGTCAGCCCATGTTACAAAGTAACAACTTACACGATTGACTTCAACGAGATTCTCGTCCTCAGAGTCTTTCTCTCTTCCGGCGGGCAGTTGGCGGGCCATTCCGAAGTCAATCATTACTAGTTTTGGTGTAGCCCGATCTTTCAAGAGTCCAAAGGTTAGTAACTGTCGTTTGGATAACATAGTAAGACCTCACCGCCGAGACCTCTAGAATAAGCCGTGTCTGTCCTTGCGCTCGCGTGGAAAGCGAGTAAAATTAGACATCAAGAAGAATACTTACGCCCCAGAACGTCTTCGGTGTCGTCAAGCATGACGTTTCTCGCAGCGATATCACGGTGAGCGAGTCGATAATGATCAGGTCTGTCCCTCCGAGGCTGCTCTAGCTCCAAGGGTCCGCCTTCAGGGCCTTCCTTCTTGATTGTCATTGCAACACAAGCGCTCACCACTTGCTTAATCAGCGCCTCATATTCGAAATTCTTAATAGCGAAACAAGTGAGGGAATTTGTCTTACAGCAGTGATACCAGGCCCAAAGAAGACGATTAGGCACCGTAAGATGACGATTATAATATAAGGCCTCTATTACCTTGACCAGGGTTCCGTTTTCTAAGTACTCTAATAACATCGCCGGGCTACTACCTTCTTCTTCACTTCTGCCCAAATACCGAAACAAGCTCTCTGAAGGGTTATTGAATGTATTTAAAACACGCTTTAAAATGCTCGCAGCCGTCCTACTTCTCGGCCGGTACTTCGCTACGTCATCGGTGTAGTTAATTAGTTGACTGATGTGTGTGTTCCCGCGTAGGTCCTTATTTAGTGTTTTAGTCAGTAAAGTAGGCGCAATAGCAGGACGAGATGCTAGCAGCCTTACCTTGAGGATTTGCGCTTCTCGGATAAAGTCTCCTGTCCCAGACAGCTCTGGCGCTATTGGCCACTTGAGGACTGCTCTTCTGGGCTTTCGGATACGGAATGGATCCTTAGCGATTAACAACACCGTCACACCATAGCTGCCATAGCCCAATATCTTCTCAAAATCCCATGTTCTCGAAGCTGATAGAGCCCTTTTAATGCCGGCTCCTACGGCTTGGGAGCGCCTGTATAAGGCACCTGGTGAAGGGGCTGCGACGACTTGCCTCGGTCCCTGCTGGGCGACTGGGGTAAACGGGCCTGCCATTTCAATCCCGGGAGATAGAAATGATGACTACCTTAGGTACCTGATGAAGACGCGAATATCAATGAGACAGGACTACGAAGTACACGTGTTTAGGGGACGGAACCGATTCACTAATTTCTGTGCATCTAATACTTGCACATACCCGTTTCCGGCTGATAGTGCTTTGTTGCTCGCCATGCCAAAAAGCCGAAAGAGAAGCTTTCTTAACATCTATACTAGCGTAAGCAATGTCTTTATCGTCTCTCAATAGCATTGTTTCAGATTCAGCTTCAGTTATACTACTAGTAGCCCGAGTCAAGATGCTGAAGGTACCCCTATTTTCATAAAGTTAAGACTAATTACCTGTGGCGGTGTGGCTGCGAAGCCACGACACGACACTAGCCACCATGGCGTAGCTAGATTCACCATATCTATTGAACTAATCGCACTCATTGAAACGCACGTAATACCTCCCTAATTATTAATAATAGGTACCATCAGCTTATGGACGCTCCACATTTGCTTCACTATTCTATACATCCAATTGCCTATCAGAATGATGGGGTTCCCGCAGTACCCTAGCTTCTCTCTCCGACTGGAGAATTAATCACAATACCAGGGGCATATCGTTTGACGTAAACCATAGCAAGAGGCCACGCCGAACAGTATGCTAAGCAATCTTATAGGCTTCAGAATCCCCTGAAATGTTCTTCATGCAACAATATGGTTCCCAAATCTGATGTTATTACCTTGATATTGAAATCTCCCCGAGTCCTACAAAACTAAAGGATAGCCTTGGAAACAGACTTTTCGTCTTCCCGAGCGCCTAATACAGTGTTGTTGTGACTATTTACACCGGGTTTCGGTTCCGAAATAATAGGGGTATTGCAGGAGAATAGATCCTCCCTCCCCTTCTTCAAATCATACCTCTCGCCCTACCCCTATTAATCGCCACTAATTTGAGGTCATGGGAGACTACCTAGGTAGTAATTAATGTCAAGGTACACTCAGCCGAGGTAATTCGTCACCTTTCGTTATTTCGGTCGGTGGTCGTATTAGTTCTACAGGAAAACCGGAGGCGGCCCAACGTTGGACACGGAATATCTTCTCGTGTAGCTCTGAATAATGGCCTTGCTCGTTTTCGTCTTAAATCGCCATGAAACTAGCACGCCACCTGAACATGATGACTTCATACCACAACACAACCTCCCGGGTTCAGGCAGAGGACCGGGGCAAACATTGTGCAATCATCAGTCTCGTGTAGAGATCGTAGAACGAAGGCTAAAGAAATTATACAAGCCATGGCGTTGAAATTAGCACACTTATACAACAATCCTCGGACCGGGAATGCACAAGACGCAATTCAAGAAATGGAGCTCGGCCGAGACCAGCAAATCGAGGCTACTCTGCATCAATGTCGGTCGCCTAGCGCTTGCAAACGGGCATTTTACGAGAGGTTATTGGCGGTTGACTAAGCGTGCTGTTTTTCCAAAACTCAGTATCCGACTAGTCGTGAATATCTAGCGAGGCATCAATCCGTCTGATAAATTAGATTCATGTTGGCTGCGTTTCCTGGCCACTACTGCAATTCTCTACCCCTGTAAGCCAGTGGGTAATAACATCATTCAATCAAATGCAAGACAGCGATGCCCCACAGCGCAAACGGAAGTATCCCACACTAATGTTACAGATTACCGGATTTATCACACCTACGATCATTGTCGTGATATCGAGACCGGTTGTGAGAGAAGCCCAGGGAATACCGAGCTTCGAGGAACCCTTTGGAGAAGCTCAACGAGGTAGCAAACGAGTTCTTTTCGTTTAGCCGCGCCGGATGCTGCGGGTTGCCCGTTTGTATTCACCTTTAGCTACATCTCCGTAGACGGGTATGTGCTGTCTGAGTTCATATGTCGTTGAATTATTTTCTCTAGGCACTTAATTTCTTCTACGGGACTCTGCATAATGCCACGGCATACCAGGTAGTGAATCTGATCTAAGAGTGAAAACCAGAAGAAATCACCAGCACCCTTGATCTTCTCTCGCTTAAACTTAGTATTGAGAATCATTGTCCCTCAGAAGCCTAACACTTAGGCCGTCTGATTCGATCGCAAAGATTACCGTCTAACTCACAATTCACTTGTTCCATCCTCCCTTCATTATTAAGTTCATCACTGTTTATTAAACGACATTAAAAATGAGCGTCGCTAGTCGAGACTCTCCAGGCGCACACTCTTGGGTATTTGACGAGTCGGACTTAGAGGCAGAGGCTGGATTTATTAGTCAATGCCCAACTCCAACTACAGATACTGGCACTGACGGTGATACTGGTGAAGAAGGCGTTGAGCACTTGGCCGGCCCCCCTGACGGAGAGCCGCCACAGAATTTGACTACAGGGCTCTTTTCAAGCTTGATAGAGCTTGTAATTGAGGCTAAATGGGTGGCTTCTAAACCCGTCGTCAAATATATAAAAAAGCAGTAAGTTGCCGCCTTTTAATCGAGATATGGTTGCGCTAACTCCCCGCAGTCTATATGGGACCAAGCTTATATTTGTTGTCGGCCAGTCCGGGGCCGGCAAGTCTACATTTATCAGTGCGATCAGTGGAATGGAACTCCATATTGGGAAAACGAGGAACTCAGGTTTGTGTTCATCTATCCACCTGTCAAAACCAGCGGCCTAACTCGATGGTTGAAGGGACTCAAGGCTGCCAAGTCTGCCCAGCCATCATCAATGGCGAGCAATACTTGTTCATCGACACCCCGGGCTTTGGTGCAGCCGATATGGACGATATGGATTGTTTTTGCGATATAATCGCATGCCTAGATGTCCTAGGTCCCTTTGTCACCTTTGCTGGCTTGATCTTTGTGACTGGCGGGAACCAGGAAAGATTGACTTTACAAGAACTGAAGACGATTCAATGGATCAAATGCTTCTGTGGCCCTGAGTTCTATAGATACATCACCATCATGACGAGCAAGTGGGATAAAATCAGCGAGGATGACTTTGACGAGGCGTGGGAAAGTATGCTCAGCATGCTAGAGGAGAATCCAAGCGTTGATGAAATCCTTAATCCCCCAAAGACTTCCAAGCACAGCTCGACCCAGCACCAGGGTGGCCATGTTTATCACCATGGCATTGTGCTGGATGACAACCATCCGAGCATGCCGTTGAATCGACTCACTCTCCGCCGGCATAGGAAGGAAAGAGCAGACATGGCTGTCGCCATGATCAAGGATCGGTACAAGGAGGCTCCAGGTGTTCAGCTTCAAGTCCTTCGCGAAATGGGCAAGAACATCTCATGGTATAATACAGAGGCTGCAAAGGTCCTAAAGCACAATCCAAAGGACATCAAGCTTCATCTTCAGCATGGCCTTCTTCAGGTATTTGTAAGAAGCGACGAACATGCCCTCACTGGCGAGAGTGGACACGGCGCGCCACAGCTATCCGCTGGCCATCAGCAACTCACTTATGAGTCACCATGTGTCGAAGTAACAAAGATGGACACTCAATACTGTCGACCAATTGAGGATATCAAGCCGAAGGGAGCTGAGGAGCGGCACTGGACATAGCTTACTCAAGCTTAGACCTGGCTAGGAATTGCAAAAGATGCGGCTATGTTCTTCTTCCGACGACACTAGTAAGTGCTGGGTCGGTGGCCGGGAACTCTCCGGAATTGAAACACCGCCGCCAAACATATCAAGGATTGCAATTGGTTCGACTGAACTACATAGTGCTTAAGTTGAATTTGGGTGCTAATCTTCCCCTTCTGCTCCTTCTTTTCCTTCCTCTCTTCTTGTCATTCGATTTGTGACAAAAAAAATAATTTCCCAAATATCGAGTAGTGAGTAGGTAGGTAGTAGATTCTATCATATGCTTAGCATAGGTAGATCTGAACGCTAAGCTACACGTTGTCGCGAACATTGGTGTTTCTCATTGGAAACCGGCGGAAAGAGAAAAGAAACAGTGTCAAAGGTTAGGATTTACAAATAAAACATTGCATTCCTAACATTGGGATGAATTGCCACCAAGCTGGCGTCAGGCATCTGGCCTGCTGCGCTTGTTCCCACCGAGCTCGCATCAGGACTCGACGGCAGTGACGGGTCAAATAGTCCGTGCAAGTAACAGCGAGCTCTCGTACAGACCAGATCAGCATAGTATGCCGGAGGACAAATGCTCACGGCCTTGGTAGCTCTCCCGAAGAGATAGCACATATTATGCGTGAGGTCCTCGAGGGCATCCGCCGCCGTCGCAAATTGGGCTGGTAACTTCAGATTCTGGAAGATCTGGTCGTAGATGACGTAGTAATGCGCCGGTCGGGCAGTGCCCTGGAGTGCGGTGTGCGATTGGAGAAAGAAATCCCAGTTGCGAGCCTCTGTGACTCCGCGGTCGACGACGGTGCCGTTTTGCGGGTTGCCGCTGCGATCGGCATCCTCCAACTTTGTAGGAAAGAAGCGTGTATTGTGGCGCTTCCCCACAATGATCATGGTGATACGCGGCTTGCCGGCCTTGATTTCTGGGGGCGGATACACCGCTTCGCAGGCGGCGCGAAGGGCGGGGAGTTCCTGGTCCACGACGATATTGTACTGGCCTTCGGAAACTCCATCTCGGTACACAAGGATGTTTTCCGGTAAGGTCTTGTTTCTTTCTTTCCATAGCAGTAGACGCGACTTGAACATGGCGTCTAGATCGGCTACCATCTCCTGGCGGGCGGGTTGGATACGAAGGTCGGCCGGCCATTGCCCCAACCATTCATCAATAGATGCGACGACGCCCGCAACACTTGGAGCATTCGATGAAGAACCCGGGGCCGGATGGGTCACATCGATTCCGACGACCATGGTCTTTTTTTGTCCTATGAATCCTAGTTTGGGAGGATCAAGTACATGGTTTCTGCCGCCTAGCTTAAGATTGAACTTTAGACTGACATTCGCTAGATACTGAATATTAGCTCTCGAAAACTTCGAGTCGATGACGCAAACGTTCAGGATGCCCTCCTTTACATCGCATATGTATTTGACGCGGTTATACACGGTAGTGATTTCAGCCTCCGGCATGATTACCAGAACCAGTTTCGGCCGCCTGGGGTTTATGGCGAATCTATGGATCCAGTGGTCGATCTCAGACTCCAATTGTTGAGGGTCTGTGATGATATGCTTCCCTGGCATGTAGTTGCTAACAGAAACGCCGAGGTCTTTGAGCTTGTTTTGAAGCTCATCAACCTTGGCGAGGAAGTCAGAGTCTGAATGCCAGAAGTTGCGTCCGCGCTGCAGAGAGATGCGTAAATAAGTCCAGGAGGTTAGTTCTGTCTTGGTAGAAAATTTGATTCCTCGCACGTCCCAGCTCCCAAACCTCGGCATTGCCACACCAGTCCCCGAATATTTGATCGCAGGAGCGCTCAACACCCGACCCGGGACGGTAATCAATTTCGTTGGAACGTTTATATTGAATGCATCCTTTAGCTCGTTAGCTTGTAGACTTGCGCTGGGGAAGATTGTTCACACCAATGTCGTGTTGGTCGGCTCGAGCCCTAACAACTGGCCGGAATTAACAATAGACCGAGCATTTTCAGTAGGCCGTCGCACGGAAAAGCGAATCATTTGCTGCCCCTGTGACGGGCTCAATTTCGTCCTTGCGGGCTGTCCTGGCCTAACGTAACACACGTCGGCCGGTGAATACGAAGGATCTTCTTTTGTCCCAATGCTGATCACGGGCAACGTTGGGTCCCGTACGACGATATTATACCCTGATACTATAAGCATTGGCCATGCATCGTTGGTAATGTTTAAGGCTTACTCTGTTTATAGAAATCGAAGACGCTGATATAGCTGCCTGCAGATGATGGTCCCGAGCTAGGTTTTGCTCCTTTTGCTCCCTTTCCCCCTTTCTTCTTGCCCCCACTAGCTGGCGCGGGTTGACTTGAAGACGCACTAGCAGGAGAATCTAGGAAGAACTGTACTTCTTTTGGGCCGGCACCGAATTGAGGGACTATTGGTGGATGTGCTAAGTTACGGCCATCGTCTCTCGTCGCGAAGCCTTGGATTTTTTTGATCCTGGGGATGCGCTGGCCTCGGCTGTTCGTTCTCTTAATATGTGTTAAGTCAATCGATAGTCCCTTTACAAATCTGAGGAGTCCCATCTTATTCGGGCCGTTGTCCGACATATAGGCCATCATGATCCTATCGAGAGGTCCTTCGTCATAAAAGGCCATGTTTTTGACTTGTACATTGACAAGGATACGAGCAGTTGCAGCTCGAACGCTCTGTTTAGAATACTGGAGTCAGTAATGACCACTTATGGTAACAGTTACTTCGGGTTGTGAGAGCTTGCAGGGGTAGTAAGAGCAATGAATGCTCGTTGGGGTGATTCATGGCTCTCAGATATGCCAAAAGGGGGATAAAAGACTCCAGGGCACTAACCATAAAAAAACCTCGAATTACTTGTAAACCGGCACCGAGGCTCATTCGGTCGTTGGGTGTGGGATTCGTGCTAAAATGGCGATTTGCTGCTATAGTTGTCACCGCAGGCTCGGCTTTGGGGTAGTGGCCAAGGACGATGTTCAATGCTTGAATGATTTCATCTTTAGAACCGAACATCAGGCCCGCTTGCGTCGATGTTAGATGATTGATAAGCTCAGACAGCGTTAGTGAACCCGTGAACTGGATGCGGATCTGGTACTGCGTCGCATTTGGTGTCGGGGTATCTTCCTCTTCGGACCGATAGGTGACAATGTACTCGTCCTCTTTCACGTTCAGCTCATCCCGTGAGATCAAGTTTGATTTGAAATCCGTCGCGATGTTGTTTTTGCAATGGATGAAGTGCTCGTCTAGGAGGAGCCCGATAATCCTTTTGGCTTTCTTGCCCACTGGTGCTTTTCTATTGCCAGGCGCCGTGATTTTGACATCGTAGCGGTAAAGCTCCAAATCATTGCTCGAGTAGAGGTCGAAGTAGTTGGTCCACAGTATAACCTCCTTCCCCCCAACTCCATATCCTGGCCTCTGTGGGTTTGTTGTGCTGGTAGGCTTTTTCTTCACTTCGACGGCGGATTTGTTTTCGATTCGTTCAACTTCTTTATCCGGACCTGGACGCTGTCCCTGACCTTGACTACAAGTACACTCTTCGTTAGCAGTTGTGTGAGACACTTTGGGAGAACCAAAGGGCTGGGTTTACCTAAAGACCTCAACTTCAGTAGGTGCTCCACGACCTCTTCCTCCGCCTCTACCTCCTCGTGGTGCGTCATAGTGTCCTCGGCCTCTTCCACCACCTCCTTGTTGCGGCCTAAAATCCCCACGGGGGTCCATTCCGCGGCCTCTCTGGTGAAAAGGCACTGGCTGGTCGCCGCGACCTCTGCCTCTACCTCGACCTGGATTTGAATTTCCCGACATTGGGCAAGGCGGCTAAGAACGATAAAACGGATAGACGCGGTAAGTTTACTTGCTTTGCACCTAACGATGAAGGTTTTGTAGATTGAGAGTTAGCTGCCTGGTTTGCGCCCAACGGAGCTTATGTCTCAGGTTTATATGCGGAGAAACTCCACTAGGAAATCAATTATAGGGGTATAGGGGTCAGGGTAGTATTGTGAGTCATCTAGAGGCAGGATCAAACAGAAAGCCATACATACACACCCCATATAACACTACAAACCCTCCCTTTTGACGCGCTATAACACAACCGAATACTAGTACAATAGCATTGGATTTTTTCCAGATCGTACGACCGAATGTATAATTCCTAACTATCTAGTATTTTAACAATATTTAGTAGTGTCGTGATATTTTAGCATAAGAAAGCTTTAGCGTCCACGGGGCGAGTGTTGTTTCCGTTTGATCATGCATCTAGCCATAGGCCGATGATATACGTCAAGACTACGTCGATGGCTTGCACTCTAGACTCAAAATGACTCATCAACGATTAAAGTATTGGAAAATCCTATAGTAGCCTAAATAAGTAACCCGCATTAATGATCTCTGTTGGCGATTTTTTATTCGAAGCTCATTCCTTGATTGGCGTACGGAAGGCCTATAGGACGACAATACCCCCATTTGAGGTGATATGCGAAATACGAAGGTGCAGTTGAATAATACCTTGCCATCTTACCTAATATTGGAATGAAACTATACAGTGCAGGTATAAAAACTCATAGGTATCATAAAGAATTATATTTGAATCAAGTATTACCTCCCAGCATTTTGTCGGGTCCTATAATATCGATGGAATCCCCTCGATCTACCCTATCAATTCAATAGTAAGATCTTAATTTCTTTCTACTCTGTGGCTCGAGACGTAATGAAGTAGATTATGATGAGCAGCAAAACCGGCATATCGCTGTGGTTGGATGGCTACCTCCGCGCCAATAGATGAGAAGTCTGATGATTAGGCACCCGTGGGCGGGGTAAAACCGAGGCGCTGACGCTGCAAGCACCCGATGCAGCCTTGGAGGTCATAGATACTGTTGTTGATCTCCGCGTTTCAGTATTTCTTATGACTTTTACATCATTTCTCAACTAGTCAAGATGTCAAGCCAGAAGAGCTCACAGCGGAGTAGTCGTCTGCGATCACTCTTCACGGGCGTGCTAAAAGGTGAAAAAACCATTGACAGCAGAAATGCTAAGCTGTTCCTAGAGGCAGTGTGCGACCAAAATAACACGGCGCTATGCGTACAGAAAACCCAAGCAAGCGAACACGGCCGGGCTGCTTTCCAGTCAGCCCTTAGCTCAAGTACCGAGCTTTCCTTCCTCCAAGAGTCTGTCACGGCGATCTTCCGATACCTCTCCGCGCCGGAACTTAAGTCGCTATGTGGTGGAACAGTCTTACAGCAGCTTATACTAAGCTTCGTGGAAGCGGAGCTTGCTTGGGACGCATATGTCGCCGCCTTCAAATCCGGCCAGCTGGACGGAGACGGAGAAGAGGCGTTTTCTTGGCTCTTGCTGGAACTTCTATCTTTGCCCAAGGAGAAAGCTACTACTTTTATACCATTCGGGCAAGATACCAATATTTCGAAGAAGCTTCTAGGGTCAGCTAAACTGGACGTCCGCTCACGAGGTCAGAGAATTACGCATATCACTGAAAATTTGGTCGCAGGGAATTCGACTGATTTGAAAGGACCTGGCGGACGGCATGACAACGACTTCTCACAGATCGACAAAATCGCGATCCTTCCAACTGCTGATGAACTTTCCGCTCATGACCCCTATCTCCCACGAGCCCACGAGACGCACACTCTTGCACAACGACCAGACGGGCTTGCCTATCACCTAGAAGGCCAGTTTCGTCTTCTCCGAGAGGACATGGTACGTGAGATGAGGGAGGAAATACAAGTGGCATTGAATATACAGAAGAGGCAGCGACGAGCATTTTCAGTCGAGCATCTCTCTATGATCGGAGTGCATTGCGATGGGCGAAGCCCGTGGGCTTTAAAACTCCAGTGCATGAATGACCTCCCACAAATGCCCAAGAAGAGCGAAGCAGTGCGACGGAATTACCTAAAGGACAATCCGAAGTATCTGAAGCATGAGTCGCTGGCTTGTGTCATCGCCGACGGCGAGGTTGTTACACTAGGTACATTGATTCGTGAAGAGGACCTCCTTGCAATGCAGCCACCAGTCCTCTGTTTGCAAATTCCAGGGGCGAATTCGGAGAGGGCTTTGCGAAACATGAGGGAAGCGAAGGCCGTTAAACTAGTGCAGTTGAACACTGCCTTGTTCTCTTACGCCCCAATTTTGAAGCAGCTCCCAGAAATCAAGGAGTTGCCCTTCGAGGACGAAGTTCTTCGCTGGAACGCCGAGTCAAAAACACAACCACCAGGCTATGGGCTCCCATCTACATTGTCGACTCTGCTCGATGGATTACTCAGCAATCCTTCCTTCGACATTCAGAATGCTCTTCAACTCCCCAGTTCCACGACGTTGGATAAGTCACAGGCAGCGTGCTTCGTTACCGGAATGCTCAGTAGGCTGAGTGTAATTCAAGGACCACCAGGTCAGCTGCTTCCCCCTAACAGTAGATGGAGAACTTTCTCTAATGATGAATAGGGACTGGGAAGTCTTTCATTGGAGCGCTGCTTGCAAAAGCTATTTTCAGCCACTCCAAGGAGAAAATCCTTATACTTACCTACAAGCACCACGCATTAGATCAGTTCATCGAAGACCTAATCAAATTAGGTATTCCGAGAAAAGATATGATTCGTCTAGGCTCTTCTAAGAAGGCCACTACGTCTGTCCAAGATCTCTCAATGAGAGATGCCGCAAAGCTGGTAAAGCTCACGAGAGAACAATGTGAGATTCTCGACTGGATGAGAAAAGGGGCCCAAGATGAGGGACAGAGTTTGGAGCGGGCATTCTCGGTCTTACAGCAACAAGCGCCTTCAAGGGACGAGATTCTCGAACATCTTGAATTTCTCACCGAAGGTCCCCCCTTCTTCTCAGCCTTTGAAGTCCCAAAACGCGACGATGGAACAACTTATGTGGGAAAGAAGGGAAAAGCAATTGACGGTACCTTCTACTTGCTCGATCAGTGGTGTCGGGGAAAAGATGTAGGGCCATTTAGGAGAGTGGCCCAGAAGTATCCCGAAGTTTGGGGCATTAAAGCGTCGGAGCGGATGAGACTGCAAAAAGAATGGAAAGCAGAAATTGTTCAAGAGAGACTGGACGCTATCCAAACAGCTGGAAATAGCTACAACAAAGCCCTCGAGCAGATAGCATCTGTATACACAGAGAGAGAACGCACGGTCCTACGGTCGAAGCGCATAATTGCCTGCACTACGACAGCTGCGGCGAAGTATGTGCAAATGCTCAACTCGGAACGCCCTGGAGTCGTTCTCGTGGAAGAGGCGGGAGAGATACTCGAGAGCCACGTTTTGACGGCATTGGGTCCAGATACGAAGCAGCTCATTCTAATCGGAGATCACAAGCAACTCCGACCGAAAGTGGACTTCGCCCTTAGCGTCGAGAAGGGTGACGGGTACGATCTCAACGTATCCCTATTTGAACGACTCATATTACGAGGATATCCTCATCACACATTACTCCAGCAACATCGTATGCGGCCGGAATTGGCCAACTTCGTCCGGGAATTGACATATCCGAACCTTGTTGATGCCGCCGGTACGAAGAATCGCCCGAATGTCAAAGGACTGCAAGACAATGTCATCTTCCTGAACCACATGCACAGTGAAGAGCAGATGAACAATGTACGAGATTGGAAAGATGGGGCGTCTCCCTCCACGAAGAGAAATGCGTACGAGATATACATGGCAATAAAATGCCTGCGTTATCTGAGCCAGCAGGATATCAAGACGCCGACGGAGAAAATTGTTATCTTAACGCCTTACCTCGGTCAACTGCATCTCCTGAGAGACGAACTCAGCAAAGATAACGACCCGGTATTGAACGACCTCGATTCGCATGACTTAGTTCGAGCAGGCTTGATACCTTCTGCAACAGCGCGGTCTAATAAGCCGAAGGTTAAGATATCCACGATAGGTGAGTTCATTGACTTTATATCGCATAGTCCAAATTTGCTGACAAATCACAGACAATTTCCAGGGCGATGAGAGCGATATCGTTATTGTGTCACTGACCCGAAGTAATGACAATGGAGACATAGGCTTTATGTCCTCGCCAGAACGACTCAACGTGCTTCTCTCGCGGGCTCGGAATGGCCTCATCCTTATCGGTAATGCGGAAACGTTTATGAAATCAAGAAAGGGTGGACAGCTGTGGAAAAGATTTATGGACATGCTTAAAGCACAAAACCACATCTATGACGGGCTTCCAGTCAAATGCGAGCAACATCCTACGCGGTGTGTTATTCTGCGTTCTCCTGAAGACTTTGACGAGGAATGTCCTGATGGTGGATGCAAAGAACCCTGGTTAGTCTCCCCAAACTGCTATTAGCTTCTCAACTAACTGAACGTGAAGTGGCGCATCTTTGAAATGCGGCGTACACAAGTGCCTAAGAAGCTGTCATTACCGCTCTGATCACTCTAAAATGAGATGCGACAGAATCGTGGAAGTGAAGTGCCCCAAGGGGCATGTCCAAAAGCGCAAGTGTTACGAAAAGCAGCCCCTAAAGTGCAAACACTGCGAAATAGAAGATAAAAGGGCCGCGAAGATTTTGGAAAGGGACCTGGAACTCCAGGATAGGCGAGTGAAGGATCAAGCGAAGCATGATATGGATATTGCAGATCTCGATATGCAGATACGCAAAATAAGGGAGGAGGTCGAGGACAAAAACATTGCGCATGAAAGGGCACAGGCATTGGAGCAGAGAAAGCGTGATCTAGAGGCTGCCCAACGTCTAGCTACTCAGACACTGCAACAGGCTTCTCAGAAAGTCCCTCAAGTCACAGCCCCCCCAGCAGCAATGCCACAAACCTCAGCCTCACAAACCAGAACTTCGCAACCAATGCGGCCTGCTTCCGTTACTAGCACCTCAACTAGCGATAATAATAATCGGGGGAGTTCCCGACCGCCAGGCACACAGGGCCAGAAGACCACTACTGCTCCGAGGTCACCGGCTCCGAAACCGGCCGCTCCCAAGAAGAGTGCCTCAGAGCTAGAATGGGAGCGGCAAAAGAGGATAGAAGGGGCGTCTAACGACGCTATTGATGACTTGATGTCACTTACAGGTTTAGAGGAGGTCAAAGAGAAATTCCTCGACATCAAGGCAAAGATCGAAACGGTGGCAAGACAAGGTATTGATATGAAAAAGGAGAGAATGGGGATGGTGATGCTAGGAAACCCTGGCACGGGTATGTTATACGCCCAATTATGAGCACACACTAACCTCACTGCTGACAATCGGTTATAGGTAAGACAACTGTAGCGCGCATCTATGCTCGATTCCTCGCCTCCGTGGGTGCTTTGCCCGGAAAGGAGTTTGTCGAGATTACAGGTTCTGGACTAGCGAACGAGGGCGTCGCTGGTGCCAAGAAAATTATAGAAGGGTTAGTGAAGGCCGGCGGTGGCGTCTTCTTCATCGATGAGGCGTACCAGCTCGCGTCCGGAAACAACTATGCTGGAAAGAACGTGCTAGATTTTATCTTGGCAGAAATCGAGGACCGAAGAGGGACCATCGCCTTTATCTTTGCGGGCTATGTGAAGGAGATGGAAAAGTTCTTTGAACACAACCCCGGCTTCGACAGTCGAATGCCTCACAGGCTAACCTTCGCCGATTATTCGGACGAATGCCTGTTGACTATGCTAAATGCTATGATTGACAGAAAGTACGGTGGTCGAGCTACGCTCGATGATGGTGGATACGGCCTCTACGTGAGATTGCTTATCAGGCGCCTAGGAAGAAGACGAGGTACGGAGGGATATGGCAATGCGCGCGCTTTGGAGAACGTCTGGGCACAAGTCACGGAACGCCAAGCTTCCCGGCTAAGAAAGGAGAGAGCCGCAGGGGGTTCACCAGACGACTTGTTGTTCACGAAGGAGGACCTCATAGGACCCGAGCCAAGCGGAGCAATAAAAGACAGCCCTGCATGGAAGGAGCTTCATTCTATGGTAGGGCTAGAAAGGGTCAAGAATTCCGTACGGGCCCTTGTCGATGCCATTCAACGGAACTACCAAAGGGAGCTGCAAGAATTAGAGCCACTTGGTTTTACACTTCACCGCGTATTTCTGGGTTCACCTGGCACTGGAAAGACAACGGTTGCCAAGTTATATGGCTCCATTTTGGCCGATTTAGGCTTACTATCAAAGCGAGAGGGTATGTTGTGCTCTGCAGGAGAAAATACACGGTCGTTCAATGCTAACTACTAACCATAGTCGTCATCAAAAACCCGTCTGATTTCATAGGATCCGTAATTGGACAGTCAGAAGAGAACACGAAAAAAATATTGAAGGCGGCAGCAGGAAAGGTACTGGTCATCGATGAAGCCTACGGCCTTGATGCCGGGGGCAGGACTGGCAGTGGTAGTCACAAAGATCCGTTCAAAACTGCCGTCATCGACACCATCGTGGCTGAGGTGCAAAACACTCCGGGCGAGGACTTGTGTGTCCTTCTACTGGGATACCAGGAACAGATGGAACAAATGATGAACTACTCGAATCCGGGCCTTGCCAGGCGATTCCGGCTATCTGACGCGTTCTACTTCGATGACTTCAACGATGGAGACCTCATGCAGATTCTTAATTTGAAGCTGAAGAAACAAGAATTAAAGGCAACAGAAGAGGCCAAACAAGTCGCAATCAACGTTCTGTCCCGGGAACGTGATCGTCCACATTTTGGTAATGCCGGAGCCGTAGAAAATATGATCTCACGCGCAAAAGAACTGGAACAAAAGCGCACCTCCGCCACTGGAGTGACCAACTTTGACCCAGACATCACTTTTTTCCCGCAAGACTTTGACGAGGACTATGATAGAACAAATGGTGCCGGACTCAGCTGCAGAGACTTGTTCTCCGATATTGTGGGGTGTGAGAGACTCATCGATCAGCTTGAGAAATATCAGCGAATCGCCAAGAATATGAAGTTGCATGGGAAAGACCCTCGCACTCAGATTCCGTTCACTTTCCTGTTCAAGGGTCCCCCAGGTAAGACAGTAAGCCTACCCGTAAGATGCAACTCAACGACTAATTCAGTATCGGGATAGGAACCGGAAAAACGACCGTAGCACGTAAGGTCAGCCAACTCTACTACGACATGGGAGTCCTAGGATCAAATAACTACATCGAATGCTCTGCGTCTGACCTCATAGGCGAATATATTGGACAGACTGGACCCAAAACTCAAGCAAAATTGACCGAAGGCCTAGGGCGGGTTCTCTTCATCGACGAAGCATACCGCTTTTGCGATAGCCAGTTTGGTAAAGAAGCCATCAATGAACTAGTTGACTGCCTGACGAAACCGAAGTATATAGGAAAGATTGTTGTTATCCTCGCAGGCTATACCCATCAGATCGATGAGCTATTACGGATCAATCCCGGTCTTTCCAGTCGCTTTCACGAAGAGGTAGTCTTCGAGAATATGGACCCGGAGAAGTGCCTGGAACTCTTAGGTCGCGAGATCATAAAACAGGAGATAGAGGTGACCCCGGCGATAGATTGCATCTCTCCTGATGAGCGTCAGCAACTGCTTGATGTTTTTGCGGAGTTGTCGAAATTTAAAGCATGGGGAAACGGTCGAGATGTGAAAAATATTGCTAAAGATATCTGCTCGGATGCATTTGCTGGTAACACGTCCTCGGGGTTGACAGTGACCATTGCCGATATCCTACGACATCTAACCACGACGCTGAAATCCCACAAGGCGAGGGATGAGGTTGGAAAAAGCTCTGCAAGCATTCAAAACTTATTCAAGTCTAATAGCTTGCCTATTCGGACGCAGAATCCACCAGCGCCTCCTGCGAACACCACTTCCACCACGTCGAAGACCAATGAGGCAGAACCCGCCCCTCCCGAAGAGGACGAATCACATGATGAATCCAATCCGCGAGGGCTTGGCGACCATTCATCACAACGTGACCCCGGTGTCTCGGATGAGGTATGGCAACAATTACAGAGGAACATCGCAGAGGGCAAGGCATTAGAACAAGCTCGAGAGGCTTTTATCGCGGCCCAGGAGCGGGAGTACGAGGTCCAGAGAGCAGCTGAGGAAGCGAAGCGCAAAGAACTTCAGCGGCTAGAAGAAGAGAAACGCGAAGCGGACGAAAAACGCCGCCGAGACATCGAAGAGCAGCTAAGAAAAGAGAAGCAGCGGATGGAAGCCATCTTGAAAGCAAAGAGAGAGGCCGAAGAGAAACTAAGAAAGGCGCAAGAAGAAGCGGAGAAGAAGAAGCGCCAAGAGGCCATGGTTCAGAAGAAGATTAGGGATATGGGAATTTGTCCTCAAGGGTTTAGGTGGATTAGAGAAGGGGGAGGTTACCGGTGCGCTGGGGGTTCTCATTTTCTCAGTGATTATCAGCTTGGGATATGAAATGGTATATTAGTGCCTCTAGGAAGAAGGGCGGCCGACTAGCTTTATTTTGTTCTTGCTTTGAAATAACGGTCAATATGTCCGCGACACCAAGGGTTACCAGTCTCCCCTGAATCGTGAATGTTGAATTACTTCACCGTGATGAGAAATTATAGCATCCCACGAGCATCAATCGGACTCTTATTCTACTATATGCGATAATTTTCTAGGACACGAAATGTCAATTCTTGCAATTTGCTCAGGTATGTTATCGGCCTTCAATGCTAATAAAGAATATTATGCACAAAACGTCTAAGACTAAACAAATGCAGTATCGTGAAAGGGATTCATGAGGGAAACATTAGCTCATTCAAGCTCTTTGGACACTGACCGGTAACAATTAGGAGAAATCCAGCGCATAGCGTGTTAGCTCTATGGCGTATAGTTCTTATCATACCTCAATAGAGCAGAGTTTATGGTATAGCTGTTTTAATAAATGCATAGATTTTAGTCGCTCATCTACCATATGTTCCGTTTAGAGCTGGATATTTTAGTATTTCTGTTTTAAAAGGCTTCATTATAGTCGTCAACTCATTTTCGAGACGCTTCGTTTGTCTTGTCGAGCGGCGTAATATCCAAAGGGGTGGATTTGCTGCCGCTGAGTACTTTCATTCCATTAATTTGAAGACTAAAATCTACTTCTACAGGAACACAGGTCAAACCACGGAGGACCGTAAGATAAAAATATCATTATATGAAGGGCATTTCCACATTCACATTTTTCTACTAACTTCTATTAAGACAGAAGACGTTTTCTTTGTTTATTAACAACTACATTGTCCGCAACTTCTCAAGTATACGAGTAAGGAACAGAGACTAAGTCCTTTTATCAACATGACGGGACTGTATTTATAAATATTGCCATTGTCACTGAAACCTTTCGGGGATTCTCTATATAGATAGGAGCATAGTTGTAAGAGGCCTTGTTCAATAAACCTTGCTGCCTTATCAACACAGCCAGGAACAAGTCGTAAACGCTTTTCCTAAGCTAGTTCTTTTATCTCAATTTATCTACCTTAATTTACCTCCATCAGCAGATATGTCGGCTTCTTCAGCTCGACCTCACTCATACAGAGTTGAATTTCGACATGTTAATTGCACCAGGCGTCGAAACAATGCTTCATTAGATTGCCAGGCAACAGTCCATTGGCGCCCTGAGCTGCTCCCTGAGGGTCTTGTTTTAGAAACACACCCTACCAACTGTTGCGGACTCGCGACGCATACCAGCCTACCTAACATAAGGGGTCTAGGGAAGGAAGAGCTTATCGAAAGTCTTAGACGCATTGCGCAACTTTTATGTCACAGCGGGTACGAGAGCCCTCAAGAGATAGAGATCTTATTCGCCCGTATGGTCTGGAGCAATCCTATCCCCATCACGCCTCAAGGTCAGATAAGCACTCCCCAGAGCCAGGTATGGGTAATTCACAACGATTCGTTGGTCCCTGGTCACCTTTCCCTCATGAGGCAGCGAAATTTGAACGCTGACTACATTCAAGTTGATTATGTCACTCTCCATAATGATCGTGACAAGAGACGCGACAGTATGCTACAAGCCCTTACGAAGCTTTCAAGACGGGCTAGCTCGCATACCAATAGGTAAGAGCCTCTCCTTTTACTTCTAACCTATTATCTACATGAAGATGGAGTTTGAATCTGCAAGTTTGAATCCTAGCCTTAAAGGGATAATGACGACAATAATGTCACGAACTGGGAAGTAGGTCAGGTATAATACTGTAATCTCAATATATTGTAGTAGTAGTCTATACAAGACTAAAGCTTGTAGAAGGGAAGAAACACCTCCGAAGGAGGGGTGTATGAGGTACGGGTCATATATGCATGCTGGGCCGAGGCCCAGCCTCAATTCCTGACAAATAATCCAAGGCGTAACTATAAATATAATATTAATAAATAAAATTAATTGAAACTATATTGTTTTACTTAATTAACTTAAGCTTTATATAGATTTATTGCGTGGTTTTTTTTATTAAAACTTTTAATATAAAAAAGTTTTAGTTATATAAATTAAATGTTATTTTTTATATTTTTTTAATATTTTTTAAATTAATTAAATATAAATAAAACTATTAAATATTTATTTTTAACTACTTATAAAACAAATAACTTTTAACTTATATATATTAAAAATTATAGTTTAAAATTAATAAGTTTATTACATTTATAATTTACTTGTATAATTTAACACTTAATAAAATAATTAATTAAATGCTAGTTTTTTTAACTTTTTAAAAAACTAAATATTAACATATATAACTTAAAACACTACTATAGCTTGCTTTTAAAGATTTTAATTAAATTATAATTTAAAAAAGTACACTAGCACCTCTAGATATTTAAAAGCCTTAAAATAAATCTATTGCTGTCTTAAGCCAAAATACCTTTACAACCAGCCGCAATATCTATATGTTTAATCTGTAAACCCTTCGCCCCTTGGTAAAAACGTTAGTTATTAAGTATCTCAATATGTACTATTTGCTAAGAACTCTAGCTATTTAACAATGAGTTAGCAACAAGCTATAGATGAAGTAATGAAACATGTAGCCAACATTAAACATAAACTTAAACATATTACTAAAACTATTAGGCTAAAGATTATCGGCTGTAACTTGTTCCCGATTTATACTTGGATACCACTTCTTACCTGGGATCAACATTCCGTATAGCAAGATTTAATCTATAGTATCGTCGATGATCGTTTCGCCGTTTCCGGTAGGGACCCCTTGCGTTTGATTTACTAACCCTCGACGCCCTTCCGTTTCAATAATCCTCCGCAAAATAGATTGAGGATTATAGTGTAGAAATTCATTTGACCAATTCAGGATACTGCTGCGAACATCCGGTCCTTGGGAAACAAAGAGTCGAAGTAACCCCATAATTTCATGCTGCAGCCTGGCACTGTGGAGCAACTGGTTCCGGTAAAGGTGCACCGCGATGTCATCTGCACCATTCCGCATTCGAGTATCACCAGTAGGGTCTGTAGAAAAGGCATTGGTGATCATCTGCGCGGCATCTATTAAGAAGTCCCTTGGCAAGGCGTATTGTCGCTGCGGTGAGCAATCACAATTTCCACAACCGCATCCACATGAATCGCCGTTGTTATGATTCCTGTTGTTACGATTTCTGCCGTTACGATTTCCACCGTTACGATTTCCGTTGTCCCAGTTTCCACCGTTACGATTTCCGTTGTCCCAGTTTTGACCGTTACGATTTCCGTCGTCCCAGTTTCCACCGTTCCAATATCCGTCATCCCACTGGTGTCCACCGTTCCACTGGTTTCCACCGTTCCACTGGTGTCCACCGTTCCACTGGTTTCCACCGTTCCACTGGTTTCCACCGTTCTGCTGGTTTCCACCGTTCTGGTTTCTACCGTTCTGGTTTCTACCGTTCTGGTTTCTACCGTTGCGATTTCCGCCGTTGCGATTTCCGCCGTTATTTCCACCATTATTACCGCCATTACGGTTTCCATTTCCGCGATTGCCATTTCGATTATCGCGGTCAAACCGATTGTTGGGATTGTTGCGGTTATATCGATTATTGTGGTTGTATTGATCATTGTAATCAAATTCGTTGTCATATAGACCGTTGTTGTTAAATGGATTATTGTAATCTCGATTATTGGGGTTAAACGGGTTGTTGTTATATCGGTTATTGGTGTTAAATGGATTGTTGTAATTGGCCATAATGATAATGATGCGAGAGGTATGAGTTTTGGACGATGTAGATGCGGGTACAAGGATAGGCACGTAAGAGTAGGTACTGTTGGTTAAAACCTGGGTATGCGAATCAAAAATCGAAGGATTAAGGCATTGTATTTAGCGCCCATTTTCTTAATTCTTTTATAGATCCATATATATCTAGTTGTCATAAGACTATATCCTTGTTTTGATTGTTTTCCTCTTAACGGTCTGGTTGTTTTTAAATCTATATTTATTTCGAACTGGGCTATTATACAGACCAAAAGCTAATATATTGTTGTGCAGTTAGTCATACAGCCCCTTTCAAATCTAAGAACTAGGGTTTCTTTTTCTCTTAACTCAGTGATTCCTTCATCAAAGACTTTCCCCACGAATGCCCTAAGGTGCCATGTAACTATGCCTCCGGAAGTGAGGTATAATATAACTCATGTTGATATGTCCCTCATCTATATTATCTCAGGTGTTATTATACGAACCTCGGATGCGGCCATGTAAGATTCTTAGCCGCAATATAAATATTCCATGATCCCGTTATATCTTGAGACGCCCATAGGAGGTCACAGGAGACCTTGGGTACGAAAGTGAATAGGACCGAGGAGCTAGCCGGACGTAACAGACCAGTTTACAGGAACTCTGCTTCTAAATAAGCTGCCGAATCCTACCGAGGCTAGGACGTTCGAAACCGCAGAAGATGATTGCGAACACAAATATCCTTCCAAGCCCGTTTTAGAAGCATTGCGCTTGCCCCTAGGCTTCGTAGCCCGTAGAAAGCGCCGCCTCGTAAGTCGTACAGACATAGAACTTTATAGGGTGCTAAATTCATTTGACGGTAGTTAAGACAACGAGCCCAAACCTTGCCTTCTGCAAGACGCAAACAGGTAGTATATAGTACAAGCAGTCGGCCTTGTTCTCTATACGACAGCTTTAGTCTCGCGGTTACCTCTTTGTATTTCAGTGCCTTGCTTTCAAGAAGCACAATCAACCTGTATTAGACTATTATTCTCTTCGGAAATGCCAGAGTACTCGATGCTATAGCACGCCAGCCACGAAGATGATTACATGTAAGATTGTGCATCATCAGAATTCTATTACATCTTGATCAGCCTAGTGCTCTAGCCAAATATTGCAACGTCTGCAGGAACAGCCCGCCAGATACTATTTTAGTATAGAGCAGCTCGCTGAATGGTTTTAATATTTCAATTGCCGGCGTCAAATACAAGATACTGCCGGTGTTGGGCTTCTACGCGTAGCAATATTACTTGTTAGTCTAGACCGTGAACAAATATGCAATTCCTTAGGGGTTGTGCAGGGAAACAATTAGAGGCGTTATTACAGTATAATGCAATAATAAATAGGAAGCCATCAACACTCACCCATTCAAAATAGGGATTAATAGCCTACTTACTTAAGTAGGCAGGCTGCTGTGGAGAGAACAGTGGTGCCATGCTGTAAGGATGATCAGGTCCAAAGACCCCGCAGTTAGGTGGTTAGGAAGGCACAGTGGACTGGCACTATATAACCTACCCCCACACCCAGTGTACACACTATAGCTCCATACCTAATACAACACACTTTTGGTCCACCCTACTATTCTGGTGCCCCCGTCCCGGAACGGAATCATCACTATGGCTCCGCGCTTTGCCTTTTTTATCAATTGGACTTGATATTCATACTCTACGCATTGAGCTGAATCCATTAATACCACTTTTGTCATCCTGTGTTCGACCGCAAAGTCAAGGTCCGTCATCCGTCACCGTCACTATCGACAAGTCGTACGTTAGCCGCTGCAAGGCAAGATCGTTTGAGAGCCGCAATCCTAGACCCGTCTCCTGGTCTCCACCGGCCGCTGCAAGGTCGTTTCCGCCCCGTTGTCGTTTATTTGAGCGCTGCAAGCTCGTGTGTTGTTGTCCGCTGCAAGGACTTGTGTTTGGCCGCTGCAAGGCTGTTGTATGAGCGCTGCAAGCTCTTATCTGTTGTCCGCTGCAAGGACTTGTGTGTTTGGCCGCTGCAAGGCCGTGTTTTCCCCTCTACTCTCGCATCATCGGATGCATCAACTCAAGCTCTTCTCTACATCGTCAAACGTTACGTTGTTAAAAATTGTTAAGATACACGGATATATACGCCTCTGGTCGCGCATCGTCGTCATGCGCTGATAGCTCAAGCTTCCCGTATCGTCAAAACACCACACTTTTACTACTAGTACAGCAACAACGGCAAAACTCGCAACTTCGTTCTACTTCAACGCCACAATACGGTCAATGGGCCTGGTTCGTTAGGTCTGGCTTGGTAAGAGCGTGGGCGCTCTTGTTGTTGCCCCCGGAGTAGTTAGGTGGTTAGGAAGGCACAGTGGACTGGCACTATATAACCTACCCCCACACCCAGTGTACACACTATAGCTCCATACCTAATACAACACACTTTTGGTCCACCCTACTATTCTCCCGCAGGGTCAGTACAGGGTCAGCCCCGCCATGCCAGATGAACCCCACTGGGGGGTTATTTAAGGCTAAGGCCAAGACTTCTGATTGGTGCGAATTCGCTTAGTGCGTGCATAAACGGCTGACTGGGTACGTCCGAGCTAGAAGGTATGCGATGCCGGCCATCTCAGTGGATAGATAACACGTGCAGTGGAGAGCACACACAGGGCAAGTTGTGTTGCATCTTGAAGAATAATTCGTCGGCATAGCTTTTGACGATTCTTTGCCCACTTCCGTTACTACTGCGGCGTCTGACAGGCAGGCAAAGTACCCACGGTAGGAAAATCCCACACACACAAGCCCCCTTACGACGAGAGAGGCATTTTCAAGGTTTTCCCCTTCTTTGGCTGACTCATATTCAGCACAGCTCGACATGGCGGACAAAGATCAGCAAATTCTGGAGCTACAACAGGAGCTTGAGCGGCTCAAGGCTCAGGGCAATGCTCAGTTCGATGCATATCAGACGGTCCTAACCCGTCGCTATTGCAGCGCTGCCATGTCCAGTCTTTTCAGCCAGCGTTCAAGAATAGGCATCTGGCGGAAACTCTGGCTGGCTCTGGCTGAGAGCGAAAAGGAGCTCGGAATCGACACGATCACCCCAGAGGCCCTGGAGGAGATGAAAGCTCATCTCTACCTCACCGATTCGGACTTTGAGACCGCGCGTATCGAAGAAAAGAAACGTCGACATGTAAGTCAACCGCCTTGCAATCGCCCATAGGATGCATTAAATCGACTAACTACGTTATAGGACGTCATGGCCGTGAGTTATTCTACACCCACTTTGATCTCCTATATAATCTAATGGGAAAATAGCACGTCCACGCCTTTGGCGTCGTTGCTCCGTCCGCGGCAGGCATCATCCATTACGGTGCGACAAGTTGCTTCGTGACTGACAATGCAGAGCTGGTCATCATGCGGGATGCCTTGGACATTCTGCTCAACCGACTGGCCAAGGTAATATGGAATCTGTCAAACTTCGCTATGAAATGGAAAGGTGAACAAAATACTATTGCCTCAACTGCATGTCTATTGCGCTGATGCCCTTAAAGAGGAACCGACTCTCGCCTACACTCACCTTCAACCGGCACAATTGGTATATACTCTCTTTTTTTCTCACCTCCTTTTTGGGCCTTTGAACACGTGATATGCTTGGACATTATTGACCACTATCTTAGATCACTGTCGGAAAGCGAGGTAAGGCCCCCGCTTGCTCCACGAAAATCCACGTCCGGCGTGATCATTACCGAAAGAGACCACTAACACCCAAATAGCGGCTCAATGGGTACAAGATCTCATGGTATGTCAAAGAAGCGCCGTTCTTCAACCCCTCTGCAGTATACACGTCCCACTTTGAAACATTCTAACTGGTCTACAGTTCGACCTTCAAGCCATCGAGCAAGTTCGATCTGATCTCAAATTCCGTGGAGCACAAGGTATGCACCTACTTTGCCCCCCTTAGGCTGCATTATATGTCTAACACAGCGTAGGAACAACTGGAACGCAGTACGAATCATCCTGTTCTTTGCTTCCTTGATTGGTCTAGAATTCACTGTTCCTACAATGCATAGCAAACGTTATTCATTGCCATTTTGAGTGACGCTAATTCCTAATACTGGATAGGGCATCCTTCTTAGGGTTCGTATAAATCATCCACAACCAGTTCCTATGCCTCGTTTTTTGAATGGTCCATTAGAATAGACTGACATTTTTGCAGTATGGAAATTCCTTTATTATTCTGAAAATTCTATACGTTAAAATGTATCGCCCGGAATAGTCTGTTGACATTATACAGAGATGTAAGTATATCTTATATATCATGATATTGCCATTAAAGACCTGCATAAGCGTAACAGCAGTAACGGATTCTAACGGCCGGCCTATAGCTTCCGGGGTGACGCTTCCAAATGCGACAAATTAAACGAGCTTCTGTGTGAGAAACTTGGATTCCCTAGCTGCTACGTAAGTTCGTGGTTACCATAATCAATGAGCCTCTCTAACTTGACTAGGACATCTCTACACAAACATAGTATGGCTATTCTTTTACTTTTTAAGCCGCTACTTTATTCTTGGCTTTCATTTCATGCATGCATTTGCTAATATAAACTCAAAGTACTCGCAAAGTGGACTTGATTATCGCCAATGCTGTGGCAGGCCTTGGTGCCACAGCACAGAAAATCTGCGGTGATATTCGTCACCTTGCCAACTGGAAAGAGATCGAGGAGCCGTTTGGTGAGTCATTGTACAAAATAATTTATTCATTTTTAATCTTATCTTGAATTTTCTGCTCGCTTGAAAATCACGGGCATCCTACTACCTCAAATGAATATCGAAACTAACGCTGAATCGTGTAGAGCAAAGCCAAATAGGATCATCGGCAATGGCCTATAAGCGCAAGTAAGTGGTGCTATGGGTCCGCCTCTATTTGGTTTCCTGGTCCATTACGGAGAACTTTTGCTATCCATTTCATGATCTTATTTTTCGGCTATCAGAGCCATTAAATATTTGTCTTAGAACCAGTACTAATCTCTGATCACAGTCCTATGCGCTCTGAGCGAGTCTACTCATTAGCGCGTGAACTGATGTCAAAGCCCGCGAACTTCGCGAACACACTCTCAGACCAGTGGGTGCGTCAATTCAAGTCCTCGTCTACGTTCAGTGTTGGTCGGAAGTACTAACACTCAATCCTAGGCCGAGCGAACGCTCGACGACTCCGCTATCCGCAGTAAGCCTTACCATAGCCTCTTACCCCTATCCTAGAGTGCTTTAGCACGAATTATATAGACCCTATCCAGTAGAACATAAGAGTACAGCACTAATTTTAATGGTAGGAATGGACATACCGGACATGTTCTTACTTGCTGAAGCTATTCTCCTCGGTCTCGACAATATTACAGATGGATTAGTAGTGTACCCGAAACGAATCCAAAGCCGTGTCCTAGAAGAGCTCCCATTCATGATCACTGAGAGCGTAAGCCTATTTCCCCTTATAACCATGGATTTTTTGGTTTTGACTTCAATCCGTGCTCTTATCTTTTCTTGGTTGGGAGTTGCCAGGGCTTATTGCTCTCCAGTTTATACTTTCAAGTCTAATACAAAATAGAAATCGCTAATTATATATGCAGATAATTATGAAGTTAGTTGCCAAGGGGGCCTCAAGACAAGAGTTAGTGCTTCAAAAGTCATTGCGAGATCGTATACTGACTATACCAGTGCGCATGAAGAGATCCGCGTTCTCTCTCACCAAGCAGGGAGCGTCGTCAAAAACGAGGTATGACAACTATAATCTTTTGGCCCCGGTAATTTGACAGCTAAATTTTGTTCACGTATAGGGCAAAGCCAATGACCTAGTCTCGCGGATTAAGAACACCGAGTTCTTCAAGCCCATCTGGGGCGAGCTAGATAGCATGTTGGATCCTCGGCTGTATGCATCTTCACCCTTCCAATCTACCTGTAAGCGATATTGCATGACCGTTACTGACCTTCCCCGTTTACTACAGATATACGGGTCGCAGCGTTGATATCGTGGAGAAGTACTGTGGTGTTGGGGGACCTGTGGAGCTGAAGCTAGCACCATACATCGGGTACATCAAGGAAACCAGCACAGCGGAGCTTAGTGTTTAAATCTCGGGTCATAGATGTTTTTGCGTAGGATAAAAAAAAAAGGAACGATTTTTAACATGCAAAGAATGAATGGAGTAGGTAATCATATGTTGCTGCATAGGCACTCGTTCTAACTACAGGGCATTACCTAACTGGGAAACTAGGTCCGCATTGGGTTAGGTATGTAGGTACTTACTTCCAATAAGTGTGCTATACTCAGTCAGGTACCTCAGACCCGGAACATGCCTAGCCCTAGTTAGGTGCCTGGTTAGTTAGTGCAGGTAGGTATGCCGTAACTTGGTTACATTGGTGCATTAGTACAGCAGGGGTGCCCTCGACCTGGCTAATCAGTCTGAGGAAACATCTCAAACATTCAGGCTTGAATAGATTCATGCGCTGAGAGCAACACACCACTTCGCCGTGGCTGTCTGCTTCTCCCGGTCGTTCTCGCTCTTCCTTTTCTTTCAAGTATCTAGAAAACCCACGGCCTAATTACATACAGAGATGAGATGTCTGCCGAGCCGCAATGGATTTTGTCAGTGAATGAGATCCTCCCCTCCCGTCTCAAACAAGCAAGCAAGCAAGCATGACCCTTCGTGGCCGTGTTCTCTCCCATGTGATCGATCGCATGTTGGTTTGGTTGTACTGACTAAATGTATGTGTTACTCCAGTGGTCGCGCCTCATAGCGAACACGCCGTTATCCTCCAAAACCTCTGCCAAGGACGCCGCGAGAGACCCCATTAAACGCCGTCAGCGTTTTGAGAAGGAATATAGCCAACTTCTGGTACTGCTCTCCTCCTCGTTCTCGTTCCCGTTCTCAGTCTCGTCGTCTTTGATCACTGCGGCCCGTTCCCATGGGTTCAGCCACCATCATCGCCATTCATTCATTTATTGTCTGCTAACTTACTCACTCTTCACCGCATCTAGCACGTCTGGCGCAACTGTTCCAATCTCGCCCGCGATGTCGATGCCGCCGAAAACCTTGAGATCCGCCTTCAAGAGTTGACCAGCATCCTCGCCGAGGAATCTCGCCGACCGTTACCGCATCCTTGCATTGCCTTCGCTGCCACAAAGCAAATCTACATCCCCATCGCCAAGATCGCCACCACCTCGTACAATGAATGGATCATCAAGGAAGCCGTGCTGTTCTTCGCCAGCCTGATCGAGAGCGAAGAGGAGTCCTTTGTGGAGAACGATGCCTTCTCTGCGAGCCTGACTAACCTGCTGGTCCGCATCACCGGCGCCAACAGTATTCGCCTGGGCCAAGACACCGAAGTCAAAGTCGTCGAACTAGCCTTTAATATCACCACCAAGATCAGGCTCGAGCCCGAAATCTTGCCCGCTTGGTTCAAGATCCATGCAGACGCCGGGACCCAGGATGACAAATTCAAGGACGAGAGGGAAAAGTTCGCTGGCAGGACACAGAAACAAGACTTCCCGCTCTTCTACCTGCTGATGGACTATATCCATCATGAGGGTAGAGTAGGCGATTTCGCCCGCACGGGACTCCTGTACATTATCGAAGCGGCTTCCAATAGCGTAGAGCTGGAGCAGTGGATCGTCGAAAGCGACCTCTCTACTCTCATGGCAACTGGCTTGGGGGCCCTGTATAGCCAGCTCAGCCGGAAGCTTGTTATTGACCACCCTCCACAAGGCCTACCACCCATTCTAGCCTTTTCCGACTATGAGCATCCAACCGCGACGTTCGAGATTGTCAGCTCATGCAGCCCCGACTATCAGCTGCATATGGATACCTTCCTATCTCACCTCCTATTCTGGCAAGACGTACTCAACCATTGCCGATCCGTCGAGGTCAAATCCACCCTTCTCGAACACTTTCAGATCATCTTCTTGCAGCAGCTCCTGTGAGTTCCCTGCCCTCCGCCTATGAGGAAGCTATTAATATTGTTAGATATCCGTCACTTTTAGAATCCTCAGATGTAGATGGAGGGTCATCTGTCGCCGTCCTGACTTATCTGCGCCGCATCCTGGAAGCACTAGATCATCCGGACATGATCAATTTAATCCTTCATTATCTGCTTGCTCTTCCGGACACGGATGGATCATCTCAAAGATTTTCCGAACCTTCTGTAAGCGCAGCCAGAAAACGAAAATCTATGGATCTGGCTAGTATGATGGCATCGAAGATGGAGTCAAGCTACTCGCCCTTGTTGTTCAACTTGGTTGATTTAATTCATTCGTGCCTCAAATCCGAAAACGACCAAACAGTCTGCGTCACCATACAGCTAGTAGCGACGATTCTTAAGCGGCATCATCGCTACGCTATCGTGACGCTACTTCATACTGAAGGCGTCGATCCCAATATTTCGCATAGAACCATGGGTGCTCATCAGCAAGAAGTTGATTTCCTCATGACGCTCGCCGGTACCGTAGGTGGCCAGGATAATTTCGACGAAGTATACGACAATATTCTAAAGGACACCATGGTTCGGGTAGAGGGTCATCCCTGTTCTCTAAAGCTTGTTGCTCCGAAAGTGTCAACTCACAATCACAAACTCCCTGCCATACCTGATAGTTTACCCGGGGCGCCTCGCGATGTCCCGCCACACACGCTGAGCCCCGAAGACCCTCTCTTACATAATCTACTCGATATCATGGAACAATTTTTCATTAATCCCGTCGAAACAAATCTTTCGGCGACCGAAACTATCCTGGACCTAGCTGTCTGCGGATACATCGCTATAGAGGGCTGGCTTCTACGTCATCCCAGGAAGTACGTGTTTGAGGAAGATGCTGATGAGCCCCATTCCCCCCTTCCAGACCCAGCATCTAAAGCGTTCAAAGAAATTGAGAAGCTACAGGCAATCAGCAGATGCCGCCGCAGGCCAAAATGGCAGCCTTCAAGTCTGCCTCGCATCCTAGTTGTTCTAGAGAAGCTTGCAGACCAAGTGGTGGCGTTTCGGGAGACAATCCCAAGATTTGACGACCTTATGCAGCAGCGCCGCGAAGCCTTTCAAACAGCCGATGCCATTATACCCAATCGGCAAAACGCCGCGATCAGCTCCGCTACTGCAGCCGCAACTGTCGATTCATCGAGCCACGGAGGGTCTCGATCAGCCTCGCCCGCAAGACCTAGCGCATTTGGGGGGTTTCAGAGGATACTATCCGAATTTGGTACTCCAAGTCGATCAGGCAGCCCTCACGGACGAAAGGAAGCTATGCGTAGCTCCGGCACCGGATCCCTGAAATCTGCAGGCCACAGGGCTACAACGCCAACATCGAATCCCATCCCCGTCCCCCCGAAGGAATTTCCGTTAAACTATGAAAGTCCTAGTAAAAGCGGATTAGCCAGATCATTCTCACCTAGCAGCCACGATGACTCGGGCCTAGGTGGTGATGGCAATTCTGTGGCAAGCCAAGCTGCTGCGTTTGCAGCCGTCGACCAGGGAATTCTCACCAAACGAGTCGGTTTGCCCAAGCTCACAGTAGAGCCGATACCTCTTGACTTCAGCCGGAACGAACCAATTAGAAATGAGAACCTGGAAAACAATGATAACAAGGAGGCTGATGATGACATCGATCCAACGGAGGCCCAGGTTGCCGCCGATGAAGACGAATTTGAGGAGAATTTTGAGTCGCAGGCATCCTTCAGGGAGAAGGAGGCTTCTGTGTCACACATTCTTACCAATGTTATTGTTTATCAGTCCTTCCTCCTTGAACTTGCCAGTTTGATACAGGTACGGGCTGGGCTGTTCAACGAGGTTAGGTTCGCATAGAACGAGCATTCGACATCAGCGAAGGTCAATTTAATTACTCTTTTTATATCAAGTTGGCATGCGAGATACCAAACATTTCATCGGCGCGGGAGCATTGTTGGGAACACCACTTATGGGCTGGAAGTATCATTTGCATGTTACGTCTTTGTCGCGTAGATAGACAATGGAAGATAGATTTCAACATTATCCTCGCTCCGACTGATCACGATCGTCGCTTGTTTCAAACGACGTATGAGTTATAGAGTAATGCCAATTAATTAATAATAATAGTCGTAATCTCTTATGACAGCTAGGCTCGCTTTCTATGTTAAAGGCATCTTCAACCAGCCTAGCTGAGGTGGACAGTGACTCGAACGTATGTACTAGAAGGGCAAAGGAACAGCCACAATTATAAGACTTGTCGCTGTTACAGGGCGCAATAAATGTACATAACAATTGTAGCTATAGCCCGCAGACCATGAGTCCAACCCCAGGCGATGTATCTGAAAGAATAAGGTTTCTACACCTCTTGGTGAACACCGCTGAGAAGATTATGGAACAAAGCAATCCTTTGCCCACCCTTCGAGAGCATTGTCTAGGGATTCTCCCAACCCGCAGATGAATCCCTGGACAAAGACCTGCTACAGTACATAAGACATCTAGTATAAAAGTATAACCATGGAAACACGTTCTCCTATCCTATTCCCTACCACACCCTCAATCATGTCTGTACTAGTGTTTATTTTCTCCTTAGTCGTGGCTCTTATTCTCCCACCACAGTTACGATGGTTACTAGTGGTTCCCGTCGTTCTTATGGTCCTGTTCACGGGCTGGCTATGCCTCTCAGCACTGGGGATAGTAACACTCACGGTCGCATGGCATGCGTTTGTAATAACCCTAATTCTAGGGGGAATATTTCGAGCAATCCTCGTTATAGCGGGAGTATTTCGAGATCTTGGCGCGTATTTGCTGTCCTCCAGAAACATGATATGGCTGGTCATCAGACTGTTGGCAGAAAGTACTTTGGGTTACTTTGCAGCAAGTTTCTCGGAAAGAGGCATCTAGGACGGCACCTTAGTATCATCTAGTTCTCCGACAACTCCTTGGGCATTGCCTCGCACGAAACTAGCATTCCACCTTGCAAAGAAGTCGTTACTGAGGAGAGAATGGCAGGCAGGCTGATGGACACTGGGCCATAGAATTGAGGGGATATTCTGTACACTACACGCACGGCCTAGTCTCGGCGTGAAGGGTTCTACAAGTATCCGCAAGCCTACCGACGTGAATGCGACAGCAATATACAAACTTGTCGCAGGACCCCATAAATACCTTCTACAGAAGGCAACATAAAGATTTATAGGAAGATGCCGCCGTAGTCGAGTAACAGATTTGATTGGCGTCTACGGAGACGAAGAGAAACCGACTTCCGATGAGGCCGACCTCCGGCTCTCGTGGAACAAAAGAATCCCCGTTTCCGGCGCACCACCCGAGAATGTCACGCATATATTTGCGCAAGGAAGGTGATATCACACCGCGGAGTTGAGCCGGTTGTCGTGCTATGCTATAGTCTTTGCGGAACTCACGTCGGACTTCGGAGCTGAGGGAAAGTCCTGGGCCAAGTTGGTGCGGGGAGGGCGAACACAAACACGACGAGCCAGAAAGGGCGGAAACGAGAAGCAGACGAGGATAAGAAGGGCTCTTGTCTTGACCGCCGTGGTAGCAGTGAGTGCGGCGAAGAATACGTCGTGGGATAAGACCCGCGTTCAACGAGTTATCCGAAGTCCGACGTCCGAGTTACTCTGAAGGATGAAGGGGACCGCGCGCAACGCTCTTCGATCGGGCTACGGACTCTATAGAACGCCGATCCCAAGGCGTCGAAATAACCAATTCTATATAATTATTGGATCTTGACGTTTGAAGGGGACTTACTTATATGCTGGAGTGGGTGATGCCTTGATATAAGTGAAATAGAAAGTGACATGAATGCGCATCCTGCTCACCTTACTCTAGTTATTTCATCTCTGTGAATACAGTCTACACGGCTCATACTCCATAAATCATGTAGAGAAGCAAGCCAGTGAAAACCATTTGAAATTCATTTCACGGTGCTAGAGAATGCTGAAAGACGGATTGCAGGCCGTTGGCAATTTACGCCAACGCTCAAAGCAACCCACGTCCCATCGCCCCCCCACATTCATTTCTACCTACAACCCCGCAGCGTTTACTAAAGCGCACGCAAATCAACCCTCCTAGTGCAAATGCTGCTTGAACCACGCAACCGCGGAGTTCTTCGCCGCGGCCATAGCCTCGCGCTCCTTGTCGACGGACTCGCTCCCGCGGACGAGGGCGCCGTGGACGATCTTGGGGTAGTGGACGTACTCGAACGGGAAGTTGAGCTTGAGCAGCGTCTCGAAGGTGTACGTCTTGAGCTCGGGGGGGAAGACCGGGTCGATCTCGGGCGCGAGGATCTGCACGGGCACCGTCAGGTTCGCGATGTCCTCCTTGACCAGCCACGAGGGGTGGCCCATCGAGATGACGTCCACGAGCGCCTCGCCGCGCTCCTTGGACGCGAGATGGCACACCCCCCACCCGCCGTAGCAGAACCCGATCGCGCCCACGCGCTTGAAGCCCAGCTCCGCCTTGAGCGCCTTGGCGCAGGCCTCCACTGTGATTTATAGGATGGATCAGTGGTTTTCTTTCGTCTCTATTTGACTTACGTAGAGTGTTTCATAAAGATACAATTCTAAATCGAGCTAGAAGCCCTCTAAGATCCAAGGGCAAAAAAAAAAAAAAAAGGTAGTCCTAGATAGATAATAAACTCACTCTCAGGCCCGCGGATCTCGCGGGAATTCTGCTTCGTCATGGTGGCGAGGTCGATCTTGTCGAAGCGCCCCTCCTCGGCGAGCTGGTAGTCGACGACCCAGCCGCCGAAGAAGTCGGGGATGTAGACGGTGACGTTGGCTTCGCGCGCGTAGTGGTCGGCCAGTAGGCGCGTGTTGGAGTACTTCCAGCCGAAGACGTCGTGGATGATGAGCACCGCCGCGTCCTTGTTGTCGCCCGTCACGTAGCTGTTGTTGCCGGCCAGCTTCGTCTCCGTGCCCGTGGGCGTGCCGCCCCATGTGAAGGTCTGGAGGCAGCACGACGAGAAAGACATTGTGGCGAGGGAGGTTGCTGTTGTTATTAAGACGATGTTACTGTAAGTATATTTTCACCTTGTTTAAGATTAAGGGCAGAGCGATTTACGGTTGAGAGCTAATAATGTGATGAAGTGAATAGATTACTCAATGATCGGGCGAAAACAAGCGCTTCTTATATCTAGATAGTCTGAACCAATGACCGGCATCTCGTTATACCGTTTGACCAACAATACCCAGCGCAACTTACTGTACCGTATATATACCCCGCCATCTCGGACATAGGCAGGCAGACCAGGCCGCAGCACCCCCTTGTCCGGGATAGCGAATTTCTGCAGCGGGATAATGAGAGAGTTGAGACTAGATCCTGTGTGCAGGGGTTCGTGAGTAGTTCGTGAGTGGGATTATCCCCGCTATGTCCGTCAAGCCAAGGTCACTACTAACAAATAGCCGAGAAAATCGTGCTTGTAACATCACATCCTACAACTCTGCCGGAACCTCTCACGCATATCCAAGATGAGTGAAGCTACATATATGGACTGATGTCCGGATAACGAACCCGGGGATGCTAAGGCCCAGTCGTAATCGCATCATATCCGGGCCGTCGCCATCTCCTCAGCGGCTATCGATCAAAGAGCCATACTCGATATAAGCCAATATCTGCCAACGCAGGCCCGTGTCGGACCCGGATAGTCATATTTCGGTTTTATGCTTTCGACATGGCGGTGTGTAAGAGGTACATGTGACCTAATTTTGATTTGCGTACTAAGGTTGATCAGTACCAGTTCGGGTGCGTAATAGAGCCATGTTCATGAACATCATATAAATAATGACGAAGCCGGTTGGGCTCAAGGAAAGAATAAACTAGCAGTCCGCGAGTAGGAACTATGAGAATTCAATGTCTTGAGAACTGCGGTCCTAGTCCTTAAAGAGCCCTAAGAGACCCAGGGTTCTTGAAACGAGTCTAGGAAGAGGTTCGGCATTAGAAACCTCGAGATTTGTAAGAAGCAATATGTCGGGTTAGGTAACACAAGATTATCAATTCTTGTGATACTAGAACACTTTGTGCACGTGTTACTATTGGGACAGATCGGCATTTCTTCGTCCTTAATAGAGATACTTCTTCGTATATTGAACTAAGTATATCTCTATTATGTCGTATTCAGAGGCTTGCGTGCATAAATATATGACCTGCAGAGCAAGAGTTAGTGACCCATACACACACCCCGATTCACTCGGTTCCTGAGGCTTTCGACTTACACTTTTAGGTATGCATGCAGATTAGTATCCCTAAAATCGACCTTGACATCCTCGCAAAAGTCCTTGATCTCTTCGGGTGTCATTCCCGTCGCCTGCATCACTTTCATGCTGATAGCCTCCAGCCCTGAAATCATGTCCTCCTGGAAGTACATGGCGACTGTCTTGAAGTACTTGCCTTTGGCCCACGGGGAAGTCGGCCAGTAGAACCGCCGCTCGACTATGTTCTCGAACCCTGCCTCCTCGAAATACCTCGGATAGTTGGCGACGTTGCTCCAGGACCGCCCTATCCTCCTTAGCCCTTCCATCATCAGCTCGTTCCACCGATACAAGGCCGACTGCGTCGGAGGCTCGCCAACCCAGAACATAGGAAAGAGGGCGTCCTGAAATTCAATGAGCCCCCCGGGCTCGAGATTTTCGAATGCTTGCTTGACGACTCTGCTCGGGTCGTCGAAACAGCTCATCAGCGCGCGGCCGTGGATAAACGTGAATGGCTCGTTGTATGTCCATTCATCTTCGGCGTCGTCTATCTCGAATTTACAATTCTCCGGCAGGCTAGGGAGTGGCGTTAATCGCCGCTGCCATTGACGAATCACGGAATAAAATGGAGACGACCTACTAATGAGGCTGGATGGGACTCAGATCTGTGCCGACGACCTCGGTCTCGGGATATTGAGAAGCTGGACAAGATGTTAGGACGCGCTGCCTTGGGCATTTCGGCATGATAACAGACCAAATTCTATTGCCCAGATCCCCGTGCCTGCACTATGTCAGCGAGTGCAATTGAACAAGGACGAGGCGACTCCAACCTGTGGCTATATCCAATACTCTTTTGGGCTTCTCCGGGAGCGGACATATATTCAGCTTTCCTCCTATTGTGATGCAGAAAAGTTGATGTTGTAGATCTAAGGGATAATTAGCATTGCTCACGTTGGGATGTGAAGAGCCAAGACACATACCGAGCCTTTCTTGCTCTGCCTAGAATGAAGCATTAGCTTTCAAGTTTAAGAGAACTGTCAATTCTGGCGCGCACCGAATCATTAGGTAGAAAATATCCTAGGCTCGATTGTTAGCCCGTATCATTGTGAGTGATGGTTGTAGGTTTCTAGGGAGGAGGCCTTACTTCCTTGCTTATATTTATGATATGTCCGCCCATTCTCCTCCACGAAATGATACAATGTCGGATCTAACGACATAGTCGAAGATCTAGCTATCAGGTTAGCGATCCTGTTCATGCTCCCTCTCATTCTATACGCTCGCGACGGCCATACCTCACGCTATCCGTTATGCTGGCAGCATCCTAGTGTTGGGTCAGCAGCGTTATCCCTTGCCTGTAGAATCTCCGCTACTAACACTGTTTGCGTCGTCGTCGACGGACGGAAGCGATGGCGCACTACCGCCACCCCATGACATTCGATTATCTCCGGACATCATCATGCTGGCTAGGGTTGGCTGATGAGTATCATTCCGTTCCTGATACGGCGCACTAGGGCCGTCCTCAGTGTTTTCCATCGTCGTGTCCGCGTCCATTGTTTTTTTTTTTGTTTCCCGTGCGCACTCACTGCTAGGGCGACTTTTGCGATATCCAGGTTATGTCGTAGATAAGTGATAGGTAACCGAACGGCTGAACCCCTCTTCAGCCGCTTTAAATTCTCCCTCTGGTGGCAAATGGAAAAGATAACGCCTCTAAAATCAACGACTACGCAGACCCAAACGAAGCATCAAATGAACATTTGATAGATAGATATATCGTGGAGATCGGAACAACTGGATTAAAAAAACGCCGGCCACCCTCGCGTAGTGGAAGGATTCAAGGACAAGAGATAAAGTTACAGGGAAAGCAGGGGACGATCTAGGGTATACAGTACTAATGTACACTACGCACGTGTAGAAGAAGTAGGTAGGTAGACAGACCGAGAGCCTAGGTACGAAGTAGAGGAGGGGAGAAAGGAATGACCCCTGCTTCGTGCTAGTGAGTAGTTATGGTGTGCATACCTAGGTTAGTTAGTGTTAGGTATGTACTGTAGCCGGGACGGAGAACACCACCTTTGGTATGGCTTGGAGCATACATGGCGGCCTACCCCCCCCATATAGGGCGGCTTACCCCCATGGCCAGTGTACTAAGCTTAAGAAGTATAAGAACTAAAGTAGAACTTAGAATTTTAGATATATAAAATATATAAAAAAAATTTTTATTATAATTAATATATAGTTTAATTATAGTTTAATTATAATTTTTTTAATATTAAAATAATAATAAATATTTAATAAAAATATAAATTAATTAATAATAAAAGTTTTTATATATTTATTTTATAATTTAAATATAATTTTAAATTTTTTTTTTTTTATAAATTAATT